>QEPC01009705.1:1220678-1255487 GCA_003113815.1 Sphenodon punctatus
TTTAAGCTGCAATAACTTTTTATTTTCCTGATGGATATTTTTCAAACTTTGTGAATATGATGGTCCTCACAATTTACAGCCATGATGAAATTTTCAGAAACGTAGGTCAAACGATTTTTGCAAAATTGGGGCTTCAGCAGTCGCCTGTTTATAATGAAGAGTGGCTGTACATTTAAGTATTCAGGCAGCTACCGCTGCCTGAAAATGTATTGCTTCTTGATCTTGGTAGGGCTTAACCATTTTCAATACAGTATCACTCAACACATGCTTAATACCTCCCTGATGTACACTGGAAAAATATAATTTACGTCTTAACTGAAATTAAATTTAAGAAATGTGGTACTGACAATTTGAGGGTAACAAGTGGTGAGGATACTATTTTAATTTCAGTTAAGATGTAAATTATATTTTTTCCAATGTACATCAGTGTTGACAACAAGCATGTGTTGAGTGATATACTATACTGAAAATGATTGAATGCTACCTTTTTGCTATTTGAAATAGATTAATTTGTGTCGCTTGTGAAAGTTGGTTTTGGAGAGGGAATACTCGTTTTCTATAGGTAAGGTAGTTTAGAGAAATAGCAGTGTACAAGTAATGCGCCTTAACAGTCAATTTACTGTCATGTTAGAATTTGATTAAGTTGTAATGAGGTTTTTAAACTGGAGTTTTTTTGTATATGGAATTTCTAATGTCTTTTGATTTGTGTATGATGTGTATGATGTTCTGTGCCACAGGACATCCAGCTGGAGCTGCACTGGTTGAGGGAATCTCCTTGAAAGTTCCCCCTGATGCCTGGATGATCCCCACCGGAGTTACGCAGTTGGAAGAGGGGGGCCTATTTAAAGCGCCTGTCCCCCATGGGTACGGTGCGTTCAGCCAGGGAAGGGGGCTAGCTGATGGGGACCGCCTAATTGCCAGGTTGTAGCAGCGACCATCCAGACACCATGAGAAAATTAAGGATTCTTGGACCAGAGCAGCTGCCACAGGCATAGCAAGTTTGGGAAGGGCCTGGAGTCAGACCATAATTATGGGTCCCCCCCCCCGGGAGACTCATAACTAAAATAAATAATCAAAGGAGTGACACAGAATCATTCTCTCTCACACACTCATATTCTCTCTCATTCTCCCACACATAGATACATAAGCATGCACTCATTCTCTCACACATTCTGTCTCTATCAGGCACACACTCATTCTCTCACACAGGCCATTTTTACACAGAGGCTCCCCCACACACACACACACATTGGGTGTGCAGTTTGGGGGGGCGTCTGTGTAAATGCTGTGGCGGTGGGTGGGGGGTGCGCACTCCCACGCAGCACCCATCTCCACCCATCACCCACCCATGGAGCCATCCAGCAAACCGGAGGAACTCGCGCACACCCACCTCCACCCACCGCAGCAGCACACCCATTCCTCCACCCACCGCTGCCCATGTAAAAAGGGTCACAGAGATGCACAATCATTCTCTCTTGCACACAGACACTCTCATTCTCTCACACACACTCACATTCTCTCTCTCACACACACACACTTACTCACTTTCATTCTCTCTCACACACACTTTCTCTCGACTCCAGACTCTCAACTCCAGACAGAGTGAGCATGTGTGTGTGTGTGTGTGTGTGTGTGTGTGTGTGTGTGCGCGCGAGAGAATATGAGTGAGTCTACTCGTATTCTCTCTCACTCACGTGCACACATACACACACACACTCACTCTGTCACACTCACATACTCATTCTCTTTCTATCCACCATTGGGTGGCAGGGCGCAGTAGTACCTACCTCCCCCACCCTGGCTGCTGGCAAAGAAGCTTGGGCAGTGGTGGTGGTAGTGCCTCTCCTCCCACAGAGGCTGCTGGCGAGGGGGCAGTGGCAGCAGCATCGGGTGGGGTGGTGGTGGTAGTGCCACCCCCTGCTCTGGCTGCTTCTGAGGGGGTCTGAGTCGTGGCAGCGGCAACAGCATTGGGGGATGGTGGTGGTAGTGCATTGCTTCCCCTCTCACCCAGTCTGCTGGTGAGGGTCTCAGGCAGTGGCAGCAGCATGGGGTGCGGGGAGGGGGTGGTAGTGCCCTGGCTGCTGCCAGTGGGGCAGCACAGCCAGTGGGTCAGTGCTTGTTCAGTTTTCCTGCCCAGCCACTTGTTCAATTTCCTGACTGCCTGATCATTCACTGTCATCCCCCACCCCTAACTGATCACTCTTCCCCCACCCCCGATTGGGCATTCCAGGTAAGTTCCATTAAGTTTAATCTCATTCCAGTTAAATTCCATTAACTTCCATTTAATATTAAGTTTCATTCAGTTCTATTGACTCAAAATTTACAACAACCAAAAGGGTCTACTATACATTGGCCTTTAATTTTTTAACCAGTTTCATATAAGATATACACTGCAGAAACTGTGCAAAGCCTGTCAGTATATTTTCTTCCCAACAAACCAGGAAGTGTTTGCTCTCTTGACTCTCACTGAGAAAAGCACAGGCGATGTAAAATGGAAGTTTTTTTCAACTGCCTTAACTATAGAGCTGCTGCAGCTCTATAAAACTAATAAACACAACTTTTAATCCTCACAACAATCCTGTGAGGTAAGCTAGGCTGAGAGAATTGTGACTGGCCCAAGGTCACCCAGTGAGTTTGTGGCTAAGGTGAGAGTTGAACCAGGGTCCCCCCCCCCGCCGGTCCAAGGACTGTACACTTAGCCATTATACCATGCTGACTCTCATTTCAGTTAAGTTCCGTTTATTTCCATTCAATGTTAAGTTCCATTGACACAAAATAGGACTTTTAAATCATTGTAACTTTTCTTAGAAAAGACAAAATTTACAATAAGTAGCAAAAGGATCAACTATACATTGTCATTTAATTTTTTTAACCAATATATATACACTGCAGAAACTCTGCAAAGCCCGTCAATACATTTTCTTCCCAACAAACCAGGAAGTGTTTGCTCTCCTGACTCCCATTGATGAAAAGCACAGGCTGTGTAAAATGAAAGTTTGCAACGGCGTTAACTATAGAGCCGCTGCCACAGCTCTGTATCAGGACCTTTGAATGTATTAATAATTTCTTGGCAGCATGTGGTTAAAATACTGTAGCATATATTCTGTCAGGGCAAGTTATCGTGTTGGGTAGTCTGCAGACGGGTGTTAGGGAATATCGGTTCTCTCCAGCTCTCTGAACATGCAGACTCGCACTGACAGCCAGGCAGAAGTTTGTGTGTCTGTGTGAGAAATCCTGTCAGTTCTGAGTCTGGGAGTCTCAAGTGGGCTGTAAGAACCAGGTTTCCCTGTCTCCAGCTCGTGCAATACTTCCAGAGTCACAACTGGCAGGATTACACACACAGAGAGCTCTGTCCTGCTGTCTGCTCTGTTTCTGCTTCAGAGGGGTAGAAAGGAGACTGAGATGGAAAAACCTAGTACTATGTTAACCTGAGCATCAGTTTTCTTCATCTCCAGGTCCATTTCCCTAAGGTCTTCTCTTATATGTCAAACTTTTTTACTTGCCTGGAGAAATTTGACTTAAAGTGGAGAAATTCCACTCTAAAGTGTTTTATAGGAAAAGTCTAACTATCTTTTACAGTATGATATAGGGTGAAAACAGACATAATGTCCACTTTAACATTTCTTATGCATGTTGCAGGCCAGGGCTGTATTGGTGCCCTATTCAGCCCTGCAACATGCATAAGAAATGTTAAAGTAGTGTTAAAATGAACTTAGCATTATGTCTGTTTTCACCCATAGATGATGCTGAGTTTTATTTCTCTGGCATAGCAATAATCCTAATTCTGTTCCATTTTTAGTGTACTTTATAAATAATAAATCTCCCTATTCCTCTGTGAGTTGCATCCTGTGGTGTCCACCTTTCAGCTGCGAAGACTGAGGAAAGGAGTTTAAGGGTGTAATCCTTTAGGCATCTAGTGCCAGCACTAGCAGTTAACATGGGTGCAAGCAGTTCCAACTGAAATAAAAGGGGCTTGTGCTGGTATTAACGGTTAATGCAGATGATATCTGCTCAGAGGAACACATGCCATAGAGCAGTCAGTTTCAGAAGGGACACTGGAGATGGGTATCTTGCTTCCAGACCTATACTGGGTATACAGTATACCCAGTGTGCTCTTGGTCCATACATTGCACATATGGACAGTGAATCAAGGCCATATACTCTTCAACATGGGTTGTTGTGGTGTTTTTTAATTCTATAAATGACCGTACATGGTTGATGGTGTCAGTATAGGTCTGGAAGCAAGATACCCATCTCCAGTGTCACTTCTATACACACTGCATGCGCTGCCGTCACTGCCCAATAGACCACATTGCCACAGAGTCCACTATTGCAGTCCTGTCTCTCCCTCTACCAAGTCACCCCCACACTCAAATCCCTCTTCCCCCTAACCCTCCCTGAGATGGGAAGAGGGAGAGGGCTAGGGCTTTGAGCTGCTCTCCCAGTCGAACCCCAGCCAGTTTTGGTACTGCTGCTGCTGGCATACAGTCAGCATGCATCACGCTGTGCGTGTGTTGTGCACGCTAGCTGTGCAGACCTTGAATGGACCTAGATATTGGTACCATACTTACAGTACAGTCACTGCACATGGGATTTGTGTGGCTTCCGTGTGGCACAGTGTCCTGCAATGGGCATACGTGTGGTTTGTGCGCGTGTGCACCGGCCCCAGTGAGACCAGTGTGTTTAACTTGCAGAGAATTTTTCTGACTTTGTTAGATTGTACAAAAAAACTGAAACCCAATATAAATTAAATTTAAACGGCTTTAGATTTAGGTTATTATTATTATTATTATTATTATTAACAAACATTTATATAGCGCCAGCAGTGTACCTGGCACTTTACAAAGTAATAAAATAGACACGGTCCCTGCCCCTAGGGCTTACAATCTGAGAGACANTCCCAACAAACCAGGAAGTGTTTGCTCTCTTGACTCTCACTGAGAAAAGCACAGGCGATGTAAAATGGAAGTTTTTTTCAACTGCCTTAACTATAGAGCTGCTGCAGCTCTATAAAACTAATAAACACAACTTTTAATCCTCACAACAATCCTGTGAGGTAAGCTAGGCTGAGAGAATTGTGACTGGCCCAAGGTCACCCAGTGAGTTTGTGGCTAAGGTGAGAGTTGAACCAGGGTCCCCCCCCCCGCCGGTCCAAGGACTGTACACTTAGCCATTATACCATGCTGACTCTCATTTCAGTTAAGTTCCGTTTATTTCCATTCAATGTTAAGTTCCATTGACACAAAATAGGACTTTTAAATCATTGTAACTTTTCTTAGAAAAGACAAAATTTACAATAAGTAGCAAAAGGATCAACTATACATTGTCATTTAATTTTTTTAACCAATATATATACACTGCAGAAACTCTGCAAAGCCCGTCAATACATTTTCTTCCCAACAAACCAGGAAGTGTTTGCTCTCCTGACTCCCATTGATGAAAAGCACAGGCTGTGTAAAATGAAAGTTTGCAACGGCGTTAACTATAGAGCCGCTGCCACAGCTCTGTAATCAGGACCTTTGAATGTATTCATAATTTCTTGGCAGCATGTGGTTAAAATACTGTAGCATATATTCTGTCAGGGCAAGTTATCGTGTTGGGTAGTCTGCAGACGGGTGTTAGGGAATATCGGTTCTCTCCAGCTCTCTGAACATGCAGACTCGCACTGACAGCCAGGCAGAAGTTTGTGTGTCTGTGTGAGAAATCCTGTCAGTTCTGAGTCTGGGAGTCTCAAGTGGGCTGTAAGAACCAGGTTTCCCTGTCTCCAGCTCGTGCAATACTTCCAGAGTCACAACTGGCAGGATTACACACACAGAGAGCTCTGTCCTGCTGTCTGCTCTGTTTCTGCTTCAGAGGGGTAGAAAGGAGACTGAGATGGAAAAACCTAGTACTATGTTAACCTGAGCATCAGTTTTCTTCATCTCCAGGTCCATTTCCCTAAGGTCTTCTCTTATATGTCAAACTTTTTTACTTGCCTGGAGAAATTTGACTTAAAGTGGAGAAATTCCACTCTAAAGTGTTTTATAGGAAAAGTCTAACTATCTTTTACAGTATGATATAGGGTGAAAACAGACATAATGTCCACTTTAACATTTCTTATGCATGTTGCAGGCCAGGGCTGTATTGGTGCCCTATTCAGCCCTGCAACATGCATAAGAAATGTTAAAGTAGTGTTAAAATGAACTTAGCATTATGTCTGTTTTCACCCATAGATGATGCTGAGTTTTATTTCTCTGGCATAGCAATAATCCTAATTCTGTTCCATTTTTAGTGTACTTTATAAATAATAAATCTCCCTATTCCTCTGTGAGTTGCATCCTGTGGTGTCCACCTTTCAGCTGCGAAGACTGAGGAAAGGAGTTTAAGGGTGTAATCCTTTAGGCATCTAGTGCCAGCACTAGCAGTTAACATGGGTGCAAGCAGTTCCAACTGAAATAAAAGGGGCTTGTGCTGGTATTAACGGTTAATGCAGATGATATCTGCTCAGAGGAACACATGCCATAGAGCAGTCAGTTTCAGAAGGGACACTGGAGATGGGTATCTTGCTTCCAGACCTATACTGGGTATACAGTATACCCAGTGTGCTCTTGGTCCATACATTGCACATATGGACAGTGAATCAAGGCCATATACTCTTCAACATGGGTTGTTGTGGTGTTTTTTAATTCTATAAATGACCGTACATGGTTGATGGTGTCAGTATAGGTCTGGAAGCAAGATACCCATCTCCAGTGTCACTTCTATACACACTGCATGCGCTGCCGTCACTGCCCAATAGACCACATTGCCACAGAGTCCACTATTGCAGTCCTGTCTCTCCCTCTACCAAGTCACCCCCACACTCAAATCCCTCTTCCCCCTAACCCTCCCTGAGATGGGAAGAGGGAGAGGGCTAGGGCTTTGAGCTGCTCTCCCAGTCGAACCCCAGCCAGTTTTGGTACTGCTGCTGCTGGCATACAGTCAGCATGCATCACGCTGTGCGTGTGTTGTGCACGCTAGCTGTGCAGACCTTGAATGGACCTAGATATTGGTACCATACTTACAGTACAGTCACTGCACATGGGATTTGTGTGGCTTCCGTGTGGCACAGTGTCCTGCAATGGGCATACGTGTGGTTTGTGCGCGTGTGCACCGGCCCCAGTGAGACCAGTGTGTTTAACTTGCAGAGAATTTTTCTGACTTTGTTAGATTGTACAAAAAAACTGAAACCCAATATAAATTAAATTTAAACGGCTTTAGATTTAGGTTATTATTATTATTATTATTATTATTAACAAACATTTATATAGCGCCAGCAGTGTACCTGGCACTTTACAAAGTAATAAAATAGACACGGTCCCTGCCCCTAGGGCTTACAATCTGAGAGACAGGAGCTGGGGGAGAGACTTAGGAAGGGGAACAGAGGGAGAGACAAGGGGTCTAACATTCATGAAGATGCGAGGTCTCAAGTGCACATACTTGGCTTGGTTACGATGAGAATGACAGCAGGCAGGTCCATGTGGCAAGGATAGGGGTAAACAGACCGTAGGTATAGGAAATAGTGACTCAGCAAGATAAAGAGTCAGACAGAGCAGAGCGAAAGAGGAGAGTTTTAAGGAGAGATTTGAAGGTAAGAAGGGAGGGGGCAAGGCGGATGTGGACAGGGAGGGAGTTCCAGGCATGGGGGCCAGCAAGTGAGAAGGGACGAAGGCGCTTGGTGTCCTCCCTCTTGTTAGTCTTAAATCATTACTTGGTTTTATAATTACCTTTTAAGATAATGATTTAAGATCATTTAAAAGCTTTTTGGAATTGTATTTTTAAGATAACATTTTTCTGAAAATGAAAAAAAACAAACCTGAAAAAGTTCTAAACATTTTTAAAAGCGCTTTTAAAAGACATAATTATCCTTTTGGTGTTAGTTGGACTCTGCAATGAATCTCTAATTAGGAACATTGAAAAATGTATCTCACATTAGTCTTGTGAAGATTACTTAATGTTGGTAAAGTGCTTGGAGATTAAAAGCACACAAGGCCCTTTTCACATGACACCCTCCCCCTCGTGGTTGACTGGGTGGGGGGGGGGGGGGGGGCGCGTCTGTGTGACAGCAAGTGGGGATGGGTGGGGGTGCATGTGTGCTCCTGCGCTCCACCCACCTCCATCCATCCCCACGCACGGAGTCACTGCGCATGCAGATCGGTGGAGGTGGGGGTGCGTCTGTGTGCCGGGCCGCACACCTGCCGCTGCCTCCACCCATCCCCCATGGACCGCGGTGCCTCCGTGGTCCATTTAAAATTGGCCTAAGTGCTAAATGTTATAATGTATAAAATTCACTGGCTCAGAACACTACTCTATTAGACAGCTATGTAAATGAAGATTCTGGGTGCGATAGTCTCTTATTGCTTCTACAGAGCCATTCTGACTGATATTGACAAGACCTACTTAGAACATGTTTATCTTGCATAATAGAAATTTGATAGACTGTAGCAGTTTCTTCAGAATGATTAGGCTCAGTCAGGTAAATGCAATATCGTGGTGCACAACTATGTTTTAACAACATTTTATAGTGTTCTGGCATTGCAACTATAGTTTACTTGAAGACAGTCTTTCAAGAACCAGGGAAAGTGTTAATAATTTTTAAAACATGTAGGGTATTATGAATTATTTCTATAGCTCAAGCTACATCTCTGGCACTAAATAACATTAAATTAGAGAGAGGTTCCTAGACTTAGAATCTAAGAAGGTCAAAGGAGGAGATGTATTGAGAGATAGAAAACGGTGTTCTAATTCTTGAAATAGGCTCACATTGTATAAGGTAACTTGTGTGTGCTTCTCAATGTTCATTCCTAATTTAAATCTGGAATCTCAGGTTCAGGTCCATTATTTAATTTTATCAAGTTTTCCAGCCAAATAATAGTACCCTGCTTAGCAGTATGGTCTTCCACTGCAGCCAATCCAAATTTCACAGACAGAAATTGCCTACCTAGATAAAAGAGCCAAGAGTTTGGAGAGCGAGAGAGCGCTCACTGTTTTGCGCAGTAGTGGAGATTGTGAGAGTACATGAGTACTCCATGCTCCTGCCTCTTTCCCTTTGGGCGTTTTTAGATGAGTTACAGCAGTCTGCCACGAACACAAGGACACATCACATTCATGCGAGTGCAGTTTACACGAGCATCCCTATTATATGTGAAAAGAAAGTCACGTGGTACCTGTCCAGACTCATTGACACTGTTTTTTGTGGAGGCATGTCCTAAAAGACCACATGACAACTGAGCTGATACAGAAAGGGGCATTGGCCCTAACTTTGCTATATCCTGGAGTGCCTCCACTGTCCTGGGTTCTGCCCCGCACATGCTTGAGGGTAGCCCCTATCAGGGCATACCCTGTACCAATATCAGAGAAGGAACCAAAGGACTGTACTTGCCAATAGGTAAATTTCTGGGGGTGAGGCCAAGCGGGTCCTCGACTCTTATGTTGGCCCTGCCTGTAAAGTGGGAGTGTCCCCATCCTCGTAGGGGAGCGACGGGAGTGAGGATAGGAGGAGCCACTCCTGTCCAGCCATGCACAGCCTGATCCAGGACCTCCCCACATCCCACTGGCTGTTAATAGCAATTGCTGCAATTATTCAATGTCTGCCCAACCGGGCATTATAATTGACTGGGTTCCGTGTCTGATATCTGCCTACAGTTGTGGCATTAACATTTAACAGTTGGGCTACCACCTGTATTGACCACATGCTACGGAGAAGGCAAAAAACCACACCCCCAGGGGCCAGTTTTGAAGTGCGTAAAGAATTCCTTCAGAGGCCTAATGTAGCGACTCCGATACGCCCCTAGCAGGAGCAGGAGTAGCATAAAGCAAACAATAGACTAGATAGAGACTAGATACAAAGATACAAAGTGAGGGTGGGCGGGTGTTCTTCTTTCACCTGGGCAGCTGTGGCGGGAGAGGCTGCTCAGGTGCAAGGGGCCAACTATATCCCCTCATCCCATCCTCAGCCTGATTGGCTGGGCACCAGGTATGCAGGGGCAGCCCACTTTGGGCAGCCCCATCACCTGCAACACCTGGGTGGGGGAGGGGCACTGGGTCTCGGTCCAGTTCCTGCAAATGGCATCTCCTGCTAAGGGTAGGGGATTTCTCTTTTCAAACAATCTGTGGAAGCTATCTCGTACTGCTCTGCAGTGGAATTCAGTGTGGTCCCTCACTGCAGTTTCTGGATGGGAAACGTTGCATCACGTGGGAGGAGAGGGGTTTGGTGGCAAACACCGTATCCCCTCCCATTCACAACAACAGAGCCATAGGAGTTGCAATCTTTCTGTGCTGCTTTAATGGTGCTGAAGCAGGCACTGGTTACTATACTGACTTTTGAGGACGACTTGGTAGAAAACGACTATGAAGGCATGGCAGCTGTAGATGAGTTGGTTGTAATGGCGGCAAACTGCATGCTGTCATTATGCACGTAGGTATCCCAAATGCCCTAATACACCCCACCCCCCCAAGCACTACTATGTTCTGCTATCTGGGGTGGACTCAAGGGGGTTGCTGGAGAGCTAATCTCTGGCACTTTCCTTATAGATGGAGTGCACTAACCCACCCACCCTACTCCCAGTTACAGCCTTTTGCAAGGGGAGCAGTGACTAGTGGGTTAGAGGAAGGAACTGGGACCCACAGGCTGGCACTGGCCGGCACAGGAGACAGGAGAGGAGCAGCATGGAGACCCTGCCTGCGCCGCTGCCATGACCCGGAGCTGAAGCCTGTGATGTCTGTGTTCCACTTGACTGGGCAGGTAGAAACCAGGGCCAGCCCTGGGGGTGGGAGGAGAGAGATGGGCCCCGGTGAAAATGGAGCAGAGCGTGGGACCAGAACAGCTCTAGGTAAGAGGCGCAGCAGTGGTCTGGGCTGTACGGATCCTCTGCCTTGGGGCTCTCTGCAGTTAGGGAGGCCCATGCTGGGCTTGGTGGTGATGGTGGTAGCAGTTCCTCCCCCCTCTCCTTTTGCTGTCACGGCGCTGACAGGGCTGCCTAGCAAGTGAGTGAGCAGGCGGGAAGTGGCACCACTCAGTTTTTATGGGTTCTGCTTTGTTAAGCACACATGTGGCGACATAAGACTTTCCCCCATTAACAGTAGTGATGCCTTCCACTATCAATAACTTTTGAATAACAGTTTGGATTTTAAAAAAAGTCACACCAGCAATTAGTAGGATATATGCTTGATTTTTCAAGCATTCTAGAGCCGCGCAAGAGTGATATTATCAGACTGATTTGTTAAGCAGAATGGCAACCCGGAAGTGCAGTGTCTAAAAACTGCCATGTTAAGTATAGGGGGAGAAAAAATGAGATCTGTCTTGCCTTAACTAATAGAGGTACTGTGGCAGTTAAAACATGAGGGGAGGCGGTTAGAGTGACTGATGCTGAAGACAACAGATTGCGACATAGAGCCAGTCTGAAAGCCTCTGTGGTGGCTGTGCTGGCGGCAAAGAAGAAGTTCTTTGCTGCCATCATAGCGTCCGCAAAATCTCGCCCGGCGGAGCTCTTCCGGGTGGTTAAGGAGTTGGTCAGTCCAGCCTCCCTCCATCTGGAAGTGGAGGTTTCCCGGGCCTGCTGTGATAAGTTTGTTGGGTTTTTTTGTGGACAAATTGCTCACATTCACCATGACTTCGCTGCCACAGTTGATACAGTTGGGGAATCAGATGCTATGAATGCCCCAGCTTGTCCTGTTTTGTAGGATCAGTTTCAGTCAGTGACCCCTGCTGATGTGGGGGATGTCCTGGGTGCTGTTAGGGTCACAACATGTGAATTAGCTCCTTGCCTGTCCTGGCTGGTTAAGACTGCCAGGGAGATGTTGGGGTTGCCTCCCTTGAAGAGGGCAGGGTCCCAGGGTCTTTTAAGGAGTCTGGGGTGCAACCCTTGCTCAAAAAAAAATCACTTGACGTTGACGTCCTTGCCAGCTACCGGTCTGTCTCTAACCTTCCCTTTTTAGGGAAGGTTATTGAGTGGGTGGTGGCCCAGCATCTCCGGGACCATCTTGAATGGGTCAATTTCCTGGACCCCTCGCAGTCTGGCTTTTGTTCAGGATAATTAGTAATAGTAAATTTTATTTGCGTGACCACAGGTCATTGCAACTAAGTAAAAACAGTTATACAAATATCAATCATAATTAAAATATAAATCCTAATACAGCATGCCTCAAACTGAAAAGCATAATATTAGAGGTATTAAATAGTAAAAAAGGATGATAAAAATACAAAAGATAAAATGGTAAACAAAAAAGGGTAGGAAGTTATAATCAAATAGTACACTCCCAATTAAAATCAGGGAAATAGAACATAGTAACCCAATAATATCCCTATCTAAGTATATAAGTTGCAACAGCCCAGATCCCAATAATTTCAATCTTTGCAGAACCCCTCCGGGTCCGCAACTTTCAGCTCCCACGTTCACTAAGCTTATGGGCAAAAACAGCAACACTGCACATCAGTTCAATGGAATTTGACCCCAGGCAGAACTGCAACAATTGCAAAGGGGAAGAGTGAGGCGGTAAGTCTAACCAGGGAGCCAGGCACATCTCTCAGAAATGCAGTAAGTGGGCATAAAAATACCATGTGCAACAGGCCCTCCACTTGCCCCAAATTGCAACAGCAGAGCCTTCCTTCATATGGAGTACCATTAAGTCTCCCAATGAGGACTCGGGTAGGTAGCAAATAAAACCTTAGCAAGGTCATAGCTCTGTGAATCTTTGGATCATCTAGCAATTTGAGATAGATTTCACAACCAGAGGAACATTTAAATGTGCTATAAAAAGGCGCACTTTTAAGAACCTGAATTGTCCCTAGATCTGCCTGGATGGCTTGGTCATCAAGTTGCCTTTTTATGACCAAATTCCCCTTGGTGTTTGATAGAGTCCCAAGCATTGCCCTTGACAAACCAAGACCGTGTAAATGGGTCACTACTCTATCCCCCCTCTCCTTGGGGACGTCCATGAGCCAGCTTCCTCGAGACACACATGTGGAAGCCTGTCCTCCGACATGGCTTCCATCCTAGACCAAAATATTAGTGGGGGCGCAAGTGCCTTGACTCTCATTGGCAAGGTCCCAGTTTCCAGCCAGAGGAGACAGACCAGGGTGGAAATAGGGACACCCAAAAGAGATCTTAGTAAATGGTTCTGAACGGGTTCAAGGAAGTCAGAGACAAAAAAAAACCCACAACTCTGCTCCGAACAGAGTACCGGGTTTAGATTTTAGATTATAGATTTCCAATGTGGGGGGGATAGACTGGCCCCTAAAGAGACGCCAAAACCTCAAAAGGCCAGTAATGGCCTGTCTCATTTTTAACCTAGTCACCATAATATGATCTTGCCAGGAGGCAGTGGTGTTATACAGCAATCTTAAAAAGCGGTAAGTTATTGCTCCAACGCTACCCCATCAAGGATCCATTTTCGGTTGGTTATTGTTACTTGCTCCAACGCTACCCCATCAAGGATCCATTTTTGGTTGGTAAGGCGCCTACCTGCTACCAGCACCTTAGATTTATCATAATTCAACCTCAGCTTAGATTCTGTACAGAAATGGGCCGCCGCTACTAACATCCTATTCATTCCCAAGGCGGATGGGGATAGAAGGACCATATCATCCGCATAAAGGAGAATAGGAACAGCCTTAGACTGAACCTTGACTGGGAGGGAAAAAAAAACCTTCAATGTTGAAACAATCCCATTTATAAAGAAATTGAACAAAAGGGGGGCAAGAACGCAGCCCTGTTTCACACCATTAGAGACCGAAATTGCTTTTGAAACACAATTTCCAGACCCTGCCTTGATTCTTAGCGTAGTCTGGTGGTACAAAACATGGACCAGAAGTATCAGCCTCTGGTTCATGTTTGTTTGATAAAGCCTGTCCCATAGTATGTTACGGTCCACTAGGTCGAAGGCGGATTTTAGGTCCAAGAAAGTCATGATGAAACAACCTTTTCTAATCTTAACGTATTTGGTCAACAAATGCATCAGAGTGAAACAATGGTCTAAGGTTGAATGTTCAGCCCAAAAACCGGCCTGCTCTTCTGTGAAGAAATTGGCCACACAGGCCCAGTCTTCCAATTTAGCCAACAGAAACCTAGTGTACATCTTAGCCACTACACAAGCAGGCTAATTGGGCGGTAGTTTAGGGGGGAGATATTTATCCCCTTTTTAAAAAATGGGAACTGTAATGCTGACATTCCAGCCTGCCGGAATCAGGCCACATTCGCTAATAGTGGTGAATAACTTGGCAAAAATTGGGAGCCACCAATCCAAGTTTTGATGAAATAAATCCATCTGGATTCCATCATCCCAGGAGCCTTATGGGCCTTAAACTTGGAGAGCAAGAATCTAATTTCATCCTGCGTCATGGGGGGGCCAAGATGGAATAGCCCTAAATAACTCATGCTGGAGAATAGTTGTATCATGCATCTTATTAGAGATGCTGTTGAAGTAGAAGCACCATGTTTCCAAGTTGGAAATCACCTGAGAATAGGGAGACTGATAGCCCAACCTGACTAAGGCCCAAAATTGACCCTGATCACCATTCTTGACCGCAGCGGCCCGGGCTTTCCAGGCGTTCCGCTGAAATAAAGGGTTTTTTTATCAGTTTTTTATAGATACCTTTCTCGTTGATATATTGGGCTAAAGTAGCCTCATCTGATGACTTTTTAAATGACCGTGCACATAATCTAAGACTGGTTCTTTGCCTAATACAGTCCTCATCGAACCATTGGGGCGTGGTGGACCGAACTGGCACCGAATGGTCCAGGAAACTGTCATTTGTCAAGTGCTTGCCAAACTGCCTCAGCATGTCTTCAAATGAAGATAGAATTAATCCCGTTTCATCTTGGCTAAGATCCAAAAAAATGATGCCTTGCACCAAGAATATTATCCTGTGCGTAATAAGCAAGACATTTCTTCCTCACTTTGTCAGTCCAGCGCACCTGGTAGTAAGAAGTGCAGCTATCACCCTGCAAGAGGGGAGCCAGGTTATCTGACTTAGGGTCAGAACTCAATGGCAGCTCAAACGTCAACAAAATAGGAAGGTGGTCACTGAAACCCTCTACTAATACATTAAAGTCAGAGCAGTTATCCAAAAACTGCTCTTGGACACAAAAAAATCTATCACACTATGTCCAATCTTTGAAATAAAAGTGTACTGGCCGGTGGGATCAGAGACGCTTCCTCCGTTCAAAATTTTCCACCGACCTGCGTAAAGAAATTTAAGAAAAAGGACGCCATTAGGATTCAGATCCTCGTCTTTGGAGCTGCGCAGGGGAAGTCATCCGTAATTGCTACCCCCAATATTTTGGCTTGCCTACAGTGGTTATTACCAATCCTGGAATTGAAATCACCCGCCAGAATAATGGGATGCCCCGGATAATTGTCCTCAAGGGTAACTATAAAGTTCTCCAGTTGAGACCAAAATGTCACAGCAGGGCCAGGACTAGATGGCAAATAGACGTTCAACAACAGAATCTTATTGTTGGTATCAAAAGAAAGAAGTACAGCCAAAATATTCCCTGGGGCATTAGGTAATATTTCACCTCGAGCAGGGAACGAGTTTCTCACCAAAGTCAAAAGACCACCAGAGGCTCGGCCGAACTTGGCTTCCCTGGTGGCTGGACATTGCCAGATCTGAAAATCGGGCAATGATAAAAGGGAGCTGTTCTCAAACCATGGTTCTTGAATACAGATAACATCAAAATTCTGTATAAAGGCTTGTACTTCTTGGTTCAAGAGTCAATACCAACATATTCCAGGATAAAATCTTCAGATTTGTTCTCAATTGATCACAGATCTGAGAGACCCCCAGTCAATCCTGGTCCGTACAGGTGTTTTATAAAGCCCGCTGTCCCTACCTTAGTCGATCCTCTTGTGACCGAGGACATAAAAAATTGAGCATCCTCTCCATTCGATTGAACTAAACTAAATCTGTTTCTGTTTCCACTGCCCACCTCATTTGAGAGGGATCGCAATTCCCCTCTTGGCTCCCTAGCTTCACTTCCTGCACAAATGGCAGGCTTATCATTTCCCCGTAAGGAAGCTGGGGGGGGGGGCGATTCCCTCAATACTATCTCTCTCTCTCTCTCACACACACACACACACACACACACACCAATATCGAAAAGCTACAGGAGTTGCCTCCTGCAAATGAGCCCTTCTCCTTTCTTCTGCCTGGCCCATGACCCCCAGCTGCAGAAGGGTGGAGACTTCCATTTCAGCTGGGGGAGTTCGGTCAACATCAGCACAGTGCCCCCCTCCAAAAAAAACCACACTAGAGACGGGCTCCTTACAAAGCAATTTATCCTGGAACAGAAGCAGCCTGTCAATGAATAAATCCTGATCAGCAGGAGATAATTCAGCGAAAAGATCCTCCATTCCTGAGTCGCTGACCTTATCAGAAGACAGACGCAGGCTTCAAAGAGCCTCAACCCAAGACTAGTTTTGGGGGAACAGAGGGTCCGATCCCCAAAGATTATATTACCGCTAGCAACCCCAATCTCTTGTGGGACAGGGGCTGCCCCAGGATTATCTACTGGGTCTGTTTTACCACAAGGAGCCCTGCCAATAACAGCAGATTGAATCCTTCTACTACCCCCCCGGGGGAGATCCAAAGTAGAAAAGCCATCAGTGCCCACAGGATCAGGGGTTGGTGGATCTAAAAGTAGGCCATATCCCTGCTTTCTCTGGGCAGGGGCCAAAAGCTCCATATCTGAAAAATAAAAACCCCTATCGAAACACCCCAATGGAGCAAGGAGCGCCTCAAGCAAAACAGCCTTGTAACCCAATCATGATCCTGAGAATGAAGTTTGAAGCTTTTAAGATCAACCAAGTTCCTGATGGGCACTATCTTAACAATTTCCTTTGGGTCTATCTTAGAGCCCGTTAAAAAGGAAAGGTTGCGAGCAGTCATATTTTTATCGGCCCAACTTGGAATTACTCCATTCCACAAAGGAATTTGGATGGCAGATGTTACAATTATAATTTTGCTGCTTGCATTACATCTATCCCCCCCCCAAAAGAAGTCTGGATCTAACACGGGAGACCCGCCCAATCTTCCCATTAGGAGGGGGAACCTCAGCAATAGGGGCCTCCTCTCGATGAACAGGGAGGAAGCCTTCTGTCCTCCTTCTGTCCTCCAGCACAGTATTACAGTTGGCAATTAGTCCTTGTAGCTGGCAATTGATTTAGCCCAACACCTTTACGAAGCTCTTCATATTATCTTGGAGTGAGGAGGTTAAGGCCAGTAACCGATGGCAACACTGACCAATTGTAGTCTCTAATGAGCACACCGTCGCAGCCCTTGCCTCCCCGGCGGCTGGGGCAAGGTCTCCTGTGACCGTCTGTTGAAATTCCGAAGCTGCCCCCCTGGGAGAAAGGTCTTGTCCAACATCATCATCCTCTAATTCCACCCCCAGGCATTCAAACCTGTTAGATAGCAGCACGGGGAGGGGGGGGCTACTTACCTACTGTACATGTAGCAAAGTCCAAAATTATCACCTGTTTAAGGCGTGGCTGTTGTGCAGATCCCATTGGGGAGTTTGAAATTCTGCCACGCTTCTCATCATAACTTGTCCAAGGATAACAAAATCTCTCCCCAAAGCAAGGATGCAATATCCTAAACACTCCTCCAGACAGCACGAAGAGACCTGCCCTCTGCCTGGCCCACGCCTAAGGCGGCACAACCAGACGGCGCGTGCCAATGGCACAGCGCCTACTGTGCTTGGGATTAAATTCCTGATGTGTGCCTCACAGCTGTTCCCGTTCCCAATCTGGCAGCTCACCCGCTCTTCACGGCAGGAGTCTCATTAGGTCCAAAAGCTAGCCCTCTGCAGTGTCCGAGCAGCAGCCCCTTCCACACAAGCACTCGGGATCACAGCGCGGCGCCTACTGTGCTCAAGATTAAATCCCTGATGTGTGCCTCGCAGCTGTTCCCTTTCCCAATCTGGCAGCTCACCCGCTCTTCATGGCAGGAGTCTCGTTAGGTCCAAAAGCTAGCCCTCTGTAGTCTCCAAGTTGCAGCCCCTTCCACACAAGTGCTCGGGATCACCCGGCCCGGCTCTAGCGGTGCCGCTGCAGGGGGTGTGTGTGTGTGTGTGTCACAGGGCAGAGAGAAAATACCAACTCTTGTTCAGGATATGGCACCAAGACTGTGCTTGTCGCCTTGGTCAATGACCTGGTGCTTTAGACCAGGGGCAGTTGAACCTTCTGGTCTTGTTAGATCTGTCAGCTGCTTTTGATACCATTGCCAATGAGCTGTTGGTGACTTGAGTGTGGGATCGTGCCAGGGTGTGTGGGATCATTCTTGAATGGTTCCGCTCGTTACTGGCCAGTAGGACTCACCATGTGGTCTTGGGTGACTACGGGCATTTTCAGATGTTACGAGATCACGGTGAACCACGGTGAATACCCACATGGTGATCATGGTCCTGTAAAGTCTGTTGGGGGGAATGGAAGCTCCCCACCAGATGTTCACCCCCGTGAATCACGGGGGGAATCACATTCAACACGCAAACGGAGGTCCTTGCCGGACCATCTCCATTTGCGTGTTGAATGTGATTCCCCTCGTGATCAAGGGGACCGTCTTGTCTGTCCCCTGACCACGGCCCAGAATCAGTGGCAAGATTCTGGGCCATGGTCAATGTCCCAGGGGGGCCGGCAGGCGCTGCAGCCGCATTGGCTGCGGCGCCTGCCCGTCTCCCAGAGGGAGGGCTGCTGGGGGAGCGTGTGGGGGTGGGACTGTGCAGCCACACGTTGAGCCATGTGGCCCCGCCCATCCCCCTTCCCCGCCCGGATCAGCCGGCACGGCTGTTTGACGGCCGTTTTGATCCCAGCGGGGGATCAATGGGTGATTGCATGGTGGGGCCAATACCGGCCCTGTCATGTCTGGAGAATACCCTACATCTGCTCCTCACACGTGTGGGGTCCTGCAGGGTTCTATTATGTCTCCCCCCCCCCCCCCGTTCAGCGTGTACATGCAGCCTTTGGGCAAGAGCGTGAGAGGGTTTGGAATGTGTTGTCATCAATATGCTGATGACACTCAGCTCTACCTCTCATTTTCAGCGGACTCAGGCCCCACAGTCTCGTTGCTTCCCCAATGTCTGAAAGCTGTGGGGGACTGGATGAGGGCGAGTTGCCTGAAGTTGAATCCCGATAAGACTGAGGTGATGCTGGTGAGGAAGGCAGAGGAAGTGGAGGCCCCCATTGTTGATGGGGCATGCTCCATCTTGGTTCCTTAAGCTTGTAGTCTGGGGGTGCTCCTCGATTCACAGCTCTGCCTGGATGCCCAGGTGGCAGCTGTGACGAGGAGTGCATTTGCCAAATTACATCGGGTGTGATGGTTATGGCCTTATGTCTCAGACTGTGACTGTGCCACCATCATCCATGTCTTCATCACCTCGAGGCTTGATTACTGTAACGCACTCTACATGGGGCTACCTAAGGTGATGGTCTGGAGGCTACAGCAGGTGCAGAATGTGGCGGCCCGTCTCCTGATGGGTACGGGCTGCTGAGAGCACGTAACACCAGTGCTCTGTTCTCTGCACAAGCTGCCTGTTGCCTACTGGGCATGATTCAAGGTGTTGGTATTGACCTATAAAGCCCTATACGGCCTGGGCCCCACCTACCTGCAGGACCACCTCACTCCCCGGGTTCTGGAATGGCTATTGCGGTTGACCGCAGATGCCTTTTTGGAGGTTCCCCGTGTTCGGGGGGGGGGGGCGGGACACTTCCTCCCTGCAGAGGTTTGTTTGACCCAGGGCCTTCCCTCCTTCAGGTGTCCGTGTAAAACATGGCTGTTCCGCCAGGCATTTGGTGAGAGAGACAGGAAGGGGGAGGGATGGGATAGGGTTAGGAGGGGAATCAATGGTTTTATTGTTGTTTGTTTTTAAGTTATGTGTATATTTTATGCTTTTATATCGTACACCGCCCTGAGCTGCCTTGGCAGTTGGGGGTGGGATAAGAAATTTGTATAATTATAATAATAATTTATCTGATAGCTGGTCCCCACTGCCTGACATATTTCCTGCTGCATGATCTGCTGGAGCATGCTCTTAAAGTGGTGTTGGATGTGGCTCTGAACACATGGGAACTTTTTATACAGCAGCCTATGGGGGTGAATGGGGTGGGGGCCTGGGTTTCCTTGGCTTCTTCCATGTGGCCACAGGTATATATTATAATATGTTAAATTCTAATAAAATACTGTTTGAATGAACACTTAAGCATTCCCCAAATACCCACTTATCACTTTTAGGAAATGATTCCCTGACTGACAGAGTCCCCTGCCCATCCAGGGCAGGAGTCTATCTTTGGATCTGGCCCCCGTGGTGGAGGATTGGGAACCTCACGGGGACTCAAGCAGCTTCCCCTCCTGGAACAGTGACCCGTCCCAGCTTCCACCCGCAGCCCCAGAGAAATGCCTATTTTCAGAGCATTGAGTTCTTGTGTGCTTCTTTGGAGAGTGTGCTTCTTTGCAGAGGACCAGTGTGGGTAATGGTGCCCCTAGCACAGTCAGTGCAACTGCTAACGGTAGCCATTTATCACACGCAGCTCTTGAGTAGTAACACTAAAATGGCATCCTGTGTTTGAATCTTGCCTCGCTTATAGGCACATGTGCGTGAAGTGAAACGGACAATGCGTTAATTGCTGCTGCTGGTCTCAGACAGATATCGCAATATTGGACAAACCATACATGTGTTATGCAGAGTGGAGTGCTTCTCCAGCCACCTGTCTGTGGTTTCAAGCTGACGTCGCACTTGGAGGAAATGCGACTTTGCGTGAATGGTGTTTAGATGTGAATTTGTACATATATGGCGCATGTTTCCTAGTAAACCATCGATATTGAGGTTTGATAAAACCAGATTAAGATGCAGAAAGTTCTGCATTAAGTGCAGGAGACTCGTTCAGACATGAACTTAATGAGCGGCTTTAATTGCCTGCTTGCAGGAGATAGGTTTTGTGTAAAAACACCCTTTGACTAACAGGCAGCCGTAGCAGTTCCTGCTCTCTTATCCCTCTTTCAGGCATCCTAGCCAATGGCATTGGTACTAGGCGCTGAAGTATCCTGCCCAGCAGAGTTTGCTACTGCTTTTCAGGTCACCATCTTCCATCTCCCAGGAACTAGAGCCTTCTCTGAGGTTCAGTTGCCTCTAAGACAATGGGTACAGACAGATGAGATGTTGTCCCGCTTTTGCTCCCGTTAACCGCAGATTCACCTGTTTGTCTGTCAGATGACTGCCAGATGTTCACTCTGGGGCCGCTACTCATGGCGTAATCCCAGGGAAGACTGATGATACAATGTGGGTGAATCTGGGGAAAGGTGGGGCAAATTGCTGCCCTGTGGCTGTTTCCCGTGTTTGGGGGGTGTCATGGAGCACCCTTACAGCCACCCCCGTCTGTTGGGTGTGCATTTAGCACCATAGAGTTGCGGCCAACAGCCTAGGGTGTCAGAGGAGCAACCACAACTCTATTGTGGGAGAGGGGAAACTGCGGGTGGACCGTAGTAGGGAGGAATGGCTGCCCATTACTTCTGATCCTTTGCGGAGCCCATGGGTGGCAGGTGTGGGAGGGCGACGGAACGACCACAGGCTCCAGGGCCTCCCCTCTTGTGTGTTAACACCCAGTGAAGCAGAAACCGTCTGTATATGGGGCTGAGGACGTGGTGGTAGCATCCCCATCTGAGGAAAGGTTCCTCAGGGAGCAGAGACTACTAGACTGGCAACCAGCCCTTCTGGAGTCCCCCCCTGTTTGGTGGGTGAGGAGAAGGGTTGGTGGACTAGAGGGTTGGATGGTAAGGACAGGATTCATCACCCAGCATTGCCCTAGCTTCCACCACTTCTTTACAGTCAACTCTTAGGCCTAGAGCATCAGGAATTGAGTAAATATTCCTTTCCAGCACACTCTAAATGTTTCCTTAGGATTTTTCAACCAGGAAAGAAATAAGTTAATTGAGAAAACTGTTTAACACTGTTTTGTGTAAGAATACGTTTTTAACATTTGAAAATTAGTTTTTCTTCCTTTAGCATCTTCCTGGCAGTGCCTTCTGCACTGACAATACCCAGAATTTTTCATTTTGTGTTCTCCCTGTTATCTTTTGCTTTCAAGTACAGCAAACAGACTTGTGAAATCTCACACAAGTTGTTGCACTTTGGCAATACGGAGCAAACCAGGAAGGGCCAAGAAAACCTCACAGAGGGAAACAAAATAATTTTGGAAAGGTTCGTTAGAACTTATTTTTGAGCAAAATGCTTCCAAAAGCCTAACAATTTTTAGGAGCACATAAACCTGAACTTAACTCTGTTTTCATTAGATATTAGTCTTTCACCTCTGAAGTGGATTGTCACAGACAGAACCACGAAGTAAATTGCATTCAGAATGAAGCCATGATGTAAAGAACTAGTTCTGATTATTATAGATTTTGCAAAGAGCTTTCTTGGCTTACTTACATTAACCTGGTTTTCTGCCAGGTTAGAATTGTTTTGGAACCAGTTTCAGTATCACCCTTGACTGTGAAAATCTAATGAGAATGCTAGTAAATTGGGCAGCTTTTGCAGTGGTTTGAGGGAACTGAAGTCAATAGGACTAGTGTGGAGTAAGTGGTTTGCAGATTGCAGCCAGAATCTTCAGCAAACAACTTGTTAATTAGAATAAAGCCTTTACCCTCACATAAAAATGAATGCGGTTGATCCATTTAATGTTTTTATTCACTGTGGCATAACGGTGATGAAATATTTTTGCTTCAGATTCAGTTATAACTGATTATCTTTCTCTGTCTTAAAAAATCCTTTTACTAGAATAAAGGGAAACAGTATTCTACATAAAAGCCTTAGTTTAATGCAAGGTCTGTCAATCAATAGACATTCCTTTTTGTGTGATGGCAGCAAGCAATTTAGATATTCCTAAATTGAACCACAGTCTTATTCATTTGCCAAGATGCAGCTCAAAGGGAGATATAGGGTGTTTTTAAGAAGTGCCATACTGGGTCAGGCCAATGGTCCATCTAGCCCAGCATCCTGTCTCCGACAGTGGCCAATCACGGTGACTTGGGAGAAGCACCCAACAGGTCACAATGGGGATCTATTCCCTGTTGTTTTCCCACAGCTCCCGTCATGTTCCCTGATCCTGTCTGGCTAGTAGCTGCTAATGGACCTATCTTCCAGAAACGTGTCCAAACCTCTTTTAAACTCAGCTATAGTACTGGCCCTTACCACAGCCTCTGGCAGTAGATTCCACAGCCCAATTATACGCTGTGTGAAAATATACTCTCTTTTGTTTGTTTTAAACTTGCCCCCATGAGTTTCATGGAGGGTCCCCTAGTTCTAGTACTAGCTGAGAGGGTAAATAACTGTTCCTTGTTTATTAGTTCCACACCACTCATGATTTTATAGATCTCTATCATATCTCCTCTCAGTCGTCTCTTCGCCAAACTGAAGAGCCCCAACCTACCAAGCCTCTCCTCATACAGGAGCCATTCCATGCCCTTGATCATTTTTGTTGCCCTTTTCTGCACCTTTCTTAGTTCAGCTATGTCTTTTTTGAGATGGGACGATCAGAACTACACACAATATTCAAGGTTCGGTCGCACCATTGATTTATATAGGGGCATTATGACATCCTCAGTTTTATTCTCTATCCCCTTCCGAATAATTCCTAACATTCTGTTTGCTTTTTTGACTGCTGCCGCGCACTGCGCTGTGGATTTCATTGTATTGTCCGCAACCACCCCCAGATCCTTTTCCCAAGTGGTAACTCCTAGCTTAGTACTCAGCATTGTGTATGCGTAGTTTGGATTATTTTTCCCTACATGCATCACTTTGCACTTGTCCACATTAAATCTCATTTGCCATTTAGATGCCCAGGCATCCAGTATCGTAAGATCCTGTTGCAGTTCCTCACAGTCTGCTCATGTTTTAATTACCTTGAATAACTTGGTGTCATCTGCAAATCTGATCACCTCACTCTTAACACCCTTTTCCAAATCATTAATGAACACATTAAGCAGCACCAGTCCCAATACAGATTGCTGAGGCACACCACTTTTTACATCTCTCCATTGTGAAAACTGACCATTTAGTTCTACCCTTTGCTTTCTATCTTTCAACCAGTTTCTGATCCATAGTAAGACACTACCTCCTATCCCATGACATTTTAATTTTCTCAAGTCTCTCTCATGAGGGACATTATCAAATGCTTTCTGGAAATCCAGGTACACTATATCCACTGGGTCTCTCTTGTCCACATGCTTATTTACATCCTCAAATAATTCCAACAGGTTAGTGAGGCATGACTTACCTTTACTAAATCCGTGTTCACTCTTCCCCATTAAACCATGTTTGTCAACATGCCCTGTACTTCTGTCCTTAATGATAGTTTCCACCATTTTGCTCGGCACAGACGACAAGCTTACTGGTCTGTAGTTCCCAGGACCGCCTCTGAATCCCTTTCTAAATATCGAGGTTACATTTGCCACCCTCCAGTCTGTGGGTACAGTGGCAGATTTTAGTGACAGGATACAAATTGGTAACAGTAGGTTTGCGATTTCATATTTGAGTTCCTTCAGAACTGTGGGATGAATGCCATCTGGCCCTGATGACTTGTTAGTATTCAGTTTGTCAATTTGCCCTAGAACATCCTCCAATGTCACATTGATTTGTAACAGCTCTTCCAATTCCTCACCCACAAAGCAAGGATCCAGCGTGGGTACCTCCCCCAAATCGTCCGCAGTGAAAACCGACGCAAAGAGCTCATTCAGCTTCTCTACAATGCCCTTATCCTCCCTGAGCACCCCTTTTACTCCCTTGTCATCTAATGGCCCAACTTAAACAAGATGCTTCCACGCATGGCCACCCATTAACCACACATCTAACTGCTCGCTTGAAGGTGGTGTGTGGGGATGCATGTTCCCGTGAGCCATGCAGCACCCCCTCATTGTCACTCACGGGGCACTGCTGCAAAAGCTGGAGTGTGCCATGCAGGGCAAGCAAAAACAGTACGTTGGGACAACTGCTCACACATCCCCTGCCCATACATGCCAGCAGATAGATCAATGACCGGTCACCTCCCCTGTCCTTCGTACAGCCCTACTGGGAGCTCTCGGGGAGCTGTTAAAGGACATGTGTGTGAAGTACACCACCAGGTGATTCAAAGTACACCAAACCCTCCTCGGGACACACGAGAGAAGAGCCAACGCCATGGAGGACAGAAGCTCGGACAGCAGCTCTACATCCCTTCTCCCCCACCCCCCAGTATGTGCCTCCATTGTTGCCCAGGACTACCAGCAGCTGCAGAGGCTCCTGAGGAGGAAGGGGTTACTGGCTGGTTTGGGGCTGTGTGTCATGGCAGAGAGCAAGCAGTTTGGCGGGACTAGGTGTGGGGGTGTTGCTGGGCAGGCTGAGGAGGAATGGCTGCCCGTGTGAGTTGTTTGCAGTGGGGCAGTCCATGGTGGCAGGAGTGCGTAGAGGCTGCCTGCATGGCCATGGTGCCCACCCTGGGAACTGCCCATTAGAATCCCTCCCCACTCAATTCACATGCATGGGTGCTCCGCAGTCATGCCACTCAGTGGCCATGGACCCCTACTCTAGCCTTGCTCGTTTAGAAACACCCATAGTCAAAGCCTACTCATATAACAGTAGAGTCTTTATCCAACATTTTGAAGGCACTGGCCATGATTCTTTAGGTAAGGCTAAGTCGGTTTCCATTTTAAATCCTGTTGTCTGCTTTTAAACATCTACAAACCTTTCTATATTTCATGCAGAAACTGCTTTCTATACATTCAGCAGAGAAAAGGGTTAATTCATGAGACATTTTCCAAAAGATAACGAGGGAATATTTGTTCTATGGACTGAAGATACTATAATGGTAAGTCATGAAGAGAGGTCAGATGGGTTTCTGCTAGTGACCAAGGAAGATGATTTTTGAAGCACTATGTTCAGCAGATTGAATGGTACAGGGAGAATGTAAGATACGTGGTTTTCAAATTTACTGTGTTCCCAGTTATAAAAAGAAATATGACTCATTAGAAGGTAATTCCACTTACAGAATTTTTGAAAGGTTTAGATCTACCTTAAGAGTGTAGAACAATATTGGGGTCAACAATCTTGCTCTAGTATTTTCTTCCGTAGGAAATAGTGCTCTTAGCAATTATCACTAAGGACAACAGTATGCTGAAAAGCATATAATATAAAAATTTTGAATTATGCTTGAGGCAGTATTTTAAGAGCTCCTGACTGCACATTTATGGAAACAAATGGCATGTTTTAATATAAGCAATGAGAGGAAATTCTTGCAACAGAATGCTAAAATTCTAGAATAAATGTGCATGAATAATATTTATGCTCTTAGCTTTTTACTTATACAGAAGTAAAAGAAGCAGATTCTAAATCCTGCTTCATGCCGCAAACCGTGATTTCAGTTTTTAACTCCCATACTGACTACAGCAGGTCTTTAGATCTCAGGGCACCAGACAAGGAGCTCTTCTTTGAAATTAGAAAGGATAGCTTTAGAGCAGTGATGTGCCTTGAAACCAGAACATTTATTTATTGATCAATGGGTGGCAATGCTTGAGAGAGGCTGCAGCCTTGCAGTCTTATTGCTGTCAGTATGTTTTGATGTTCGACTGGAGGAGATTTGTCTAACACTTGAAAGGAGTCTTGGGAGGAAAAAAAGAAAAGTAAGATCAAACAAAGGCTCTAATTACCTGCTGACTAAATAGGAGTATCCAGAGTGCACACACTGACAATTTTAATATTTAGCTCAGCACCACTAAGGCCAAAAGACCTGCAAGAGACATAACTAATGACCATACTTGGAAATTTTGTAACAATTCATACGTGGATTTTAACAAATAGGCATTTGTTGGCGCACCCCAAGAAAGGAGACAGGACACCACTACTTGGATTGAAACATGGCCGCACCCTTTATTAATCCAATTACAATTGAAAATAGGTGAGGGGGTGACATCGCCTATTGCGATTCGGGTCCAGTATCAACCATAAACTCAAACTCATGAACAACAGAGGAGGCCTCGATATACCCTCGATAACCTCCTCGCCAAATTAAGGCCTCCCCTTCATCCAGCGCTTGGGGCGTGGCCAAAGGGGACGTAGTCCTTCGGAACTTGAGTAAGGCATCAGGTGCCCAGGGCCATACTATGTCCTACCACCGTGCCAGGTCACCCTTACCCGGGGAACCAGCGCCTCGCCTGCCATACCCTGCAATGCGTTAAGCATGACTCCCCCATCTCAAATTCAAATTCAAATTTATTTGTCGTAGCCATCGGCCATTGTTGACTTAAAAACATAAACAAACATACAAACACTCATAAATTTAAAAAATCATTAAAAAACAGTATAAAATAAAGACTTCAAGTCTTAAATTTATCTCTATAACACAGTAAAAGTGTTAACTTAATCAAAAGTGTTAACTTAATCAAACTTAATCAGACTACATTTTCATTAAAACACAAATTTCATAGTACTAAATGTAACCTCTGGACAGGTATCACAAAGGGCCTTATAGGAAAGGAACTGGACCGTCCCACCTGGGAATCTTTCTCTAAGCAGCTGCAAGAATGTTGAGTGCAGAGAGTCATACAACCTGCACTCAAATAATATATGGTGGACTCAGTAGTTGAAAAATCAAAAGTGTATAAACGATGCCCATACGGAATCCCTAAAAAGCGCCCCTCGAGAACTCTTGTAGGTAGCGGGTTTATCCTGGCACAAAGGAAAAGATACTTCTCTCTAAAGATGGCAGTTGTGGTGAGATAGGGAGCCATAGTACCCAACTGAGGGGCCAATGAGCAGTATCCGGCCATGTGTTGAGAACCCTAGACTTTAGCAAAATCCTCTTGATGACTTATATCTCTAGATCTCAAAATGATCTCACGCCTAGCGGCAGGGAGATCTTTAGTTTCCAAATAAGTCTGGGAGAACCCCAGACGGGCCAGTTGGCCCAAAACTGCCTTATGCCATGGACTGAGAAAAGGGTCCTGAAACATACGCCAGATCAAGGAATCCTGTGTAGCCCTACTTCTCTTAAGCCAGTAGAGAGAAGCTTGCTCCCTGGCCACAGCTGACCAAGCTCACATCCCCACTTCAAGTCTCACAGCTGCCGCCGGAGTACCATTTGGTAATTTAGTTTACTACTTAAAAACCGAAATTGGATAGCATTCAAGTTCCTATCCGACAGGGGGGGCCAACAATTCTGCTCCATATAGGAAGGATGCTCTGGCCTTGGCCTCACAAACTTTGACTGCCGCTTCTAAGTTCTTCCTTCCCGTCCCAAAGAAGAATAGAAGAATAGCTGATGTTAGGCTGCAAGTGACTACTTTGGCCTTCCCTATATGATCTCTCCACCGCCCATTGACAGAAAAATGGAGCCCCAAGTATTTATACGATTTTTGTTGCTGAAGCTGCCTATCGCCTATGGGCCACCTATGAATTTGTGTACCTCTAGAAAACACCAAAACATTGGACTTCAGATGATTAACTACAAGGTGGTTCATGGAGTAATATTTTTTAAAGGCCTCCAACTGCCTAAGAAGACCCACCCAAGTTTGGGACAGGAGAACCAGATCGTCAGCATATAACAATGCACCGACTGATCTGGATGCCAATTTTGGTGGGAAATGTTTCTCCTGCCTCATTTCTGGTATAACGTCATTAATGAACATGTTGAACAGGGTAGGTGCAGGCACACAACCCTGTCGAACCCCCGTTCAATCATGATGCTCGGGGTTAGTTGCCCTGTTTGGTTCAACTTCATGGCTACTGAGGTTTCCCTATAGAGGGCTTGGATCAGGAAAAGCAGTCTATTATCGACCTTAAGGCAGATCATTTTCCTCCACAAAAGCTGTCTGTTTATTGAACCAAATGCCGCCCTCAAATCCAAGAAGGCGGCATACAACCTCCCATTAGCTGATCTATACTTCTCCACCAGGTGGTGGAGGACTACACAATGATCTAACGTACATCTCCCTTTTTGGAACCCACTCTGGGTGCAAAATCTCATTCCATTCTATCCACTTTGCCAGCCTCACCAGAAGGTACTTCACATACATCTTGCTTACCACACTGATGAGGCTGATCTGCCTATAATTGACTGGGTCAGTTCTTAGCCCCTTTTTATAAATAGGAGCTACTACAGCTTGTCTCCACCCCCTAGGTATAATTCCTGAGGAATTAATTGCTGTAAAAAGCTTGGCTAGAGCAGGAAGCCACCAGCCAGTGTTCCTTTTAATAGCCTCAACCTGAATCAGGTCAGGGCCTGGGGCTTTACCTTGCGAGAAGGTCCCAATTATTCCATTGATCTCAAGCTCCGTGACTGGTGGCCAATCCGGCAGAATGCCAAGGTCGAACCTAGGACTACAATGAGTCCCTTCCTATTAAGGGCACAAGCCTACCTGGGAAGCTTTAATAAATTCCACCCAGGCAGATGGAGTAATCGTAGGCTGACCCCCTGGACGTGGCCTAATGGCCCCGTTGATAATACGCCAGAAAGATTTAGAATTGCCAGCACCACTGGCCTTTATCAGTTCCTGCCACTGATTTTGAAGGTACAGTTTCTTTTTCTGGTGAACTAAGTTCTTGTACACCCTTTTAAAAATAGAAATAACAGTCAGGGAGATGTAACAAACGCCCCGAACGATATTCCTCATAAATAGTGCATACCTCCCTGCTAGCCAGACGGCACTCATTGTCAAACCATCTCTGTGAAACCGACCGAAAAGGTCTCTGGTCCAATCTATTCCTGGCGGCAGCAGACAGGTGCTGCTCCCAGGGAGAGCTAAGATAATTATAGACTTCAATTACTGCTTCCCCAGTACCACCCTCTACCATCCTCTCCCTAACCTCCAAACTAGTTCCTACTTCTAATAACAAGTCCCAAACTTGAGCCGTGTTCTCATTCCAAGGTAAGTAGTTATAACAATCAAGGTTATCAGCTAGCTGGGAACCTGTCCTCACAATCTCACTACCAAAGGCTACTTCCAGCATCAGGACCAGTGGCAGGTGGTCTGTAAGCACACATGGGGTGACCTCAAACCCAGCCACATGCTCCAACACCTCCTCAGTAACCAGGGCATAGTCTATAACACTACTGCCCTGAGGGCCAAGAAACGTGAATTTGTCCTCTGGATCCTGAAAGCCCGCACCATTCAGTATATGCAAATTTAATTCTGCCACTAACTTGGCAAATCTGATGCCAACTGAGTTCAGTTTCTGCTCCTACGATACCCTACCATTAACCTGGATGACAGTACTACTACAGGCTGAGGTATCCAAGTACATTGATAAGGAGGAATCATCAGGGCCAATTCTAGCATTAAAGTCACCCATTATAACTACCAAAGCATGTGGGTGATCAATAATATCACTAAGTGTTTTGTCCAAGTCCAACCACAGCATTTCATTAAAGGTACCTGCATTAACTGGAGGGATATAAATACTCAGAAACACAAATTTACAATCTTGAAAAACCAGAACTATTCCCAAAAGGAAAGGAGGATACCTAATCTCACCAGCCAGTCTGAACCCGGCATTATCCACCATAAGACAAGCCAATCCCCCACTTGGTCTTCCCCTGGCAGCTACCACAACAGCTGGTAAACACACAGCTGTGTACTGTTCCATTTCTATAACATCCAAAGCCCAAGTTTCTTGGACCAAAATCACTTGATGTAATCTAAGAAAAGCCTCGAAACCTCCAAGTCTTTTATGTGCATTCCATCCTGACACATTCCAAGAGCAGACCGAGACAGATTTCCCCTGCTTCCGGGCATGCCATGATCTAACCTCTTTCTGGTGCCTCGGTGCCAAAGTTGCCAAATGATCCAGGCCTGGCCGGGAAAATACTACCCCTGCTCCTGCTGTACCTTGTTCTGGGGGAAACCACCAAATCCCTGGTCTGAGGGCTGTAACGCCACAGTGCTCTGACCCATATCAGAGCTGGACCTATCAGGTGCCCCCTCCTCCTGACAAGTAACTCTATTTGGAGGCCCCTGCAATGTAGTGGCCGGTGAATCCCTTGGCAGACTCCCAAACTCGCAGGGTTCCAGCTGAAAACTCTCTTTGGCCTCCTGTACGAGGGAGCCAATTAGCTGATTGCACAACTGCCAGCTCCCTTCCATTTATACCTTTATCTTGTTCTTGCCTGATAAGGCCCGGACCCATGGCCAGCTGGGACAACCTACTGTTAATGGGCAGCCTCAATTTCCCCGCGGGGGTTTCCCCCGGCTTGAGATCACTAGCCAAATGTTCCCCAATGCTGGAACAGCATAAAGGGGGACTGGGCCTACGGCTCTCCCGCGTTGGCCCTTCTTCACTGCCAAAAAGCATTTGATCCTCGTTCTGAAAAATCTCCCCCATCTGAACTCCCCAAGAAAAAAACAAGGGGATGTGCTGCAGTAAATAATTAACTAATCTAAAATTACGAAAGGAAACCGTAAGGCGCTGGAATGGCCCACGCATGGGGATTAGGCGAAAAGGTCCAATGTGATTTAGCGGAATAAAAATCTCCAGAATGGTGGAAAGATGATGGCAGATATTTTTTTTAGTTCTCCAGCAGGGGGAATTACCATTTGGGAGCGGCTGTATCTGGAACGAAAGGGCCCTGTGGCTAGATTTCTCTTGCCGCAGAGTAGGGATATTAGGCTTCTGGATTTCCCCCATTCCCCCACGGGCCCTGATGAATGTTCTAGTAGGTCTACTAGACTCCTTCATCAAGTTGATATTTGGGGCATGGGGAGACAGTTTAACTTAGAGGGGCTAGCTGGTGGATCCATTCTCAATATTGAATGTTTGATCCCATTATATGAGTCCGAGGTTGCCCTAGTACACCTCAGCTCCTGGATGTATTCTTTAACCATCAACCACTTCTCTTTTTGTTCTCTCAGAAGCTCCAAAATCTACATCAGCTGGATCATAAGATCTCTCTCCTAATCACCCGATGGGGCCCCCCGCACCACCATTATATCTAGCGTTGGTGCCTCCCCCAGATCCTGCAATTGCAGGTTGCCCATACACATGGGATCAGGTTCAGCTGAGATAACCTGAGACTTTCCTAAAAGCAACACATCACCCTCGTGGCTGGCCGACGAAGAGGCCAAACCCGAAGGGAATTTTCTCTCTTTACCCTTGAGAGACTCTGTTCGTGTTGAGGTAAATTCCTCTGTCTTCCGCTGTCTAGGAGGCATATGAACCGCCTCTTTACCAGTGCCAATGTGATTTCTAGTCATCATTGCGCTCCACCCCACGAGGTCAAAAGGGATAAGGTAAGCTAGGTGTTAACAGCACAGGTGAGCTGTGTGGTTCCACGGGGCTGGGTGACGAGCCGCTAGGTTACCAAGTGTTGTTCCAAACTTAACTCAAATCAGCTACATCCAAGGGCAGCAGACATACGATGAAAGTGGGTAGCGCCAACGTCAACACGTCCCCACAAACGGCCCTGCTAATGGCCGACACCCTTTGGGTATCGCCCTTCGGCTGGCGCCCAAAGGCCCCCGGCCCCTGTATGATATACCTGGGGAGATGAAGACAACCAATGAGTGGACACAAGTGGTAGCTTCCCCTCCAGAGTCCCCTGTGACAAGTCCCTCCTCTCCCAGCTACAAACACTCCCCCTCCCCCATCTCTTAAGGAGATGCCTCCTACAAACAACTTATTCTAATTCCCAACCGATACTGGACCCCCGCCACCAGGAGCCGCACGACTTAAAGTGCGGGTCCGACCCCCACACCTATTCCATAACTTCTAACAGTCTATCACGCAGGACTTGCAAATGCAAAACATTACTGGCCTGGGACAGGTGGACACCATCCCCCCTAAATAATTATAATTTTCTATGTGAAATTGCCCCATGCCTAATTGTATCCCCTCCAATTCCCTTCCATCACTTCCCAATTTCCCTATTAACTGTCTTTTATCCACCGAAGAAGGTTTTATCCACCTTCTTCAGTGATACCCTATCTCCCAAACTAACCCTTTCTACTAACTTGGTCCAAATCACCTAACAGCTTTGTTTCATTTCTTTCACTACCCAGAGATCCTGTTTTATGTCCCTAATTAATTGTACCTCTTTTAGCCTCAGTAAATAGTTCTCCCCTAGATGAACCACCAGTATGTCCGGCCTGCCCCCCTTTGTATGCAATGCAAGGCTCGGGGTGAGCTGTTGCCATTGCATCGTTGCCAATTCTGACAAACCCAGCTGGGTTCCTGGGCCGCTGCTCCTCGCTGCCTTTGCCGCCCAACGCACCAGACTATGCCCCATAATCCAAATTATCGATCTGTGACCCAGGACAGGATCTGTCAAAGAAACACAAATTAGTTCACTGTGTACCACCGGCTAGGTCCCCTTGAACATATGTGCGGTAAGCCCTAGACTGCCACCGCCCAATTTTCTGTATAACCCTGGTGTTCATGCCCATCTGAGCTGCAAAGGAGGTTGCCCCAATTCTAAATGAATGGGATCCATACTCCCTGGCTGGCAGGCCGAGCCGGGTAAGTACTGCCCGGAGGATGGCAACAAATTGGTACCTGGTAGTTGGTGCCCCACCTTGATGACAAAATAAGGGACCCACCACCTTCGGGCGGATTTCCCTGTAAAGCTGGAGCGCCAAGACTGAGCACAGCACTTCAGCCCCTGATCTAGCCAACCTAACAATGTGCCCATATCCCCTCTGATCCGTCTTTGATCTCCTTAGGTGGATAGTTAGCTGCTGGTCCTCGATTGTAACATCCTGCATTGCCACTGCCCTGGCCGACTTATCCCTAGCTGATTCAACTGCCAGCTCGCTAATCCTAAAGGCCCCCCAAAATGCAACTTTAAACAGTGCTGCAAACATACTTGTTTCAAACTCATCATAACATACCAATGATAATGAACTAACGATTCTGCCTAGCAGTTGTGGGGTAATGGCAAGCCTCAAATCACCGACGGGTGGCTGCTCGCGGGACCATGCCTTGATTATTTTGCGGGCAACGAAACCTCTAACTGGTGTTGGGTGGCCCGCCAACTGGCTCATAAAACCTATTGCTGCTAGCTTCCCGGCAATTGTTCTTGCCGCTAATCCCTCCCCCATAAGGGCCATGGCAAACTGTAAAACTTGTGCTTCGGGGATGGGAAAACCCAGGCTCCATTCGTGCTGGGCCCGGAAATGTTGAAATGCCTGAAAGGCACTGGCATATGCTGTTCTGGTGCAAGGTGCCAGTGAAGCCTGTACTGTTGTGTAGAGCTCTAAGATCCAAGACTCCACAGGCATTGCGGCATGGGCTCTGGGTTCAGGTAAGCATGAGGTGCCAGCGTGCGGAAACGCTCCATTTGGAACCGAGAAAGAGCATCAGTAATCTCATTCTCGTTTCCCGGGATGTGCTTGGTGTGGAATAAGATGTTGTGCTGCAGGCAAACGAGAACCAATGCCCTCACCAACGTCATTACCTGTTGTGAGCATGACGACAGTGTGTTAACTATGTGCACTACTGCCTGGTTGTCACACCAAAACAGTACCGCTTTGTCTGCCCAATGCTCGGTCCAGAGGTGCACTGCTACTACTATTGGGCATAACTCAAGGAATGTGAGGTCCCTCGTTATGCCTTCCACCCGCCATTCCTGTGGCCACCTGCCTGCACACCACCTACTAGAGGTGGGACCCCGGGGCAATTACTGGATACCGGATTTACCGGTTTTCCGGTTCTCAAAGAACCGGATTCTCAGATTAAATCCGGTATCCGGTACCGGTTTTATTCCATTGATTTCAATGGGGCACTGTGTCCCCATTGAAATCAATGGAATACAATTCCTCCCCCCTCCCCCTCCCAGGCTGCG
>QEPC01009705.1:1257009-1279311 GCA_003113815.1 Sphenodon punctatus
GTCAGGACGCTCTAGGCCTTCCGGGGAACTTCCGGGTTTCACCGGAAGGCCTACAGCGTCCTGACGCCGGCAGCCACAGCCGGCGCTGAGGCCGCCGGACCGCCCGCCGCCGCCGGAGCTCCCAAAGGTAAGAGCGGCAAGCGCACCGAGCCTTTAGTAGGGGTGATCCCTGGAGGGGGTGGGGGTGTTAAACACCCCCCCCCAGGGATCGGGTCAGGGTCATACTTACCGGCGGCTGCGGGGACGCTGCGGCCGCTGGTGCTGGGGGGGGGCTCGCCTCGGGGTCGCTTACTCTTTTTTTAAACAAAAAGCCAGGCTGGGCAGGGTGGGTGGGGGGTGTCCCCCCTTCCACCCGCGCAGCCTGGACTCGGGGAGGTTTTTTTTAAAAAAAACTGTTTTGCTGGGGCTTTAATTTTTTTTACATTGCAGCCATTTTTAAATGGCTGCAATGTAAAAAAACCGGTACCCCGAAATCCGGTACCGGGCCCGGATTACCGGACCGAATCCGATAATGCCGGTACGCCCGATACCGGCATTATCGGATACCGGATTCTACCGGTTTCCCACCCCTACTAGGTATGTTAAAGTTGTAGTCAGCCATTCAGTCTTCTCGGCCACCAAAGGAATGCCTAGGTGCCTGGCCACACTCTGAAAGACCTCCACCAGGTTGGCACATTCCTGTGACCCCGCCCGCCCAACGAAGAGGAAGTCATCAAGCTATTTCGTGATGCCTCCTCCATCCGCCACGCGGCGCGTGACCCATTCCACCAGGGAGCTGAAACGCTCGAACGCCGAGCATGAAATGGGGCATCCCATGGGCATGGCCTTGTCATAGTAGTACACCCCCTGAAAATGGAAACCTAGCAGGGGGAAGCTATCTGGGTGCACAGGCAATAGGCGAAATGCTGATTTGACATCACACTTTGCGAGCAAAACTCCACTGCCAAAATGCCTAACCAATGCAACCACTGTATCAAAAGTTGCATAATGCACTGACACAAGGTCCTTTGAAATCCCAACATTGACTGACCGACCCCGTGGGTAAGACAAATGGTGAATTAGGCGATACTGGCCCTGGGCCTTTTTTGGCACCACACCCAACGGGGAGAAGATCATGTCAGGCAATTGGGTGTGTGTGTGTGTGTGTGTGTGTTTCCAAACGGACCGACCACCTGCCCCTCGGCTACTTCCTTACTGATCTTGTCGGCAACAATTTCTTCCATACCTAATACTGACTTCAAGTTGGGGGCCATCCTGCCCGGCTGTATGTCAGCCGCCGGTGTTCTAAACCCTTCCCTAAAACCCTGTACTACATATTGAACTTCCTGCTGGTTGGGGTGTGTAAGCAGGGAAGTCCTCAGTCTCTCCACCTTAATTGGTGATGAGGCCTTTTCCCACAGCCCCCATGCCCCCAGACCTTTGTCCCCCTGGGACCTTTGCCTTGTTCCCTGGCTTGTGCCTGGTGCAGGCAGATGCGGCATGGAATCTCCCACAGGAGGAGCAGGTATGCCAAAACCTGCACGATGGCCGGGCACATTTCCTGAAGCGATTGAATTCCCAGCACCGTCCTGCGCTCCCTGCCAAAACCTGCCTGCCCCAGGCCTTTGCCGGGTCGTTTATCGGGGCCACCCCTCCTCTTGCCAAGCGGTGGCCACTGTCCGCCTTTGGTGCACCAGCCACATCACTCATGCAATTTAACCAAAGGTCATGTGCATGAGTGTCCCACCGGAGACCTGGTGTGAAGGCTGCCCAATGCCGGAACGCCTCGTCGTATTTTAACCAGGTGCCAGGGGGCCCAGTCTCATAGGGCCTGCGAATAATTTCCCCGTATTTCAAGAGGATTGCTCCCTTACCAGGGAACTTTTCCAGCAGCACTCCATGGTAGATAGCGTAAGCTGGCATCCAATTGGGCCAATTCCTGTCAGCCTTGGGTCGCTTGTATTTCTCTCTGTCCTCCTTCTTATCCTTCTCTTCCCCTTGCTCCACTATTGGATCGCTAAATAACAGAGCAAAGAGGTCAACATAGTCGCCTCTCCATATTGTCTCCCTCGTGGCGGGCAACAAATGTTCCCCGATAGGCGAGCATAAACTGGCATACATGCCACTGAGCGGGGCGAGGGAGGGGGCGCACCCCCGACATGGCCTGACCCGCTTATCCAGCCCCACCAGGGGCCCACACCTACAACGCATGCTGGGACTGGCATTGGCCCCCCGCCGCTCCCCCCAGTTACCGCCCGCAGTCCTAGCTGCCCCTGTCCTTGCCCCACACCTGCCCAAGCAATGGCAGGTGCGTCTCTTGCACCCAACCCCCATTCCACCAGAGATACTGTGGGGTCTTTCTAGCAGGAGGGATTCTGCCCCCCCTCCATGACACCTGAGGGACAGTGGGTCTGCCCACACCACCTATCCCCCTGCCTTGATAGCCCAGCCCCCAGCATGGGAGTGGTTCCCGCGATGGAGCGGGGGTACAGGACCCTAAACCACCCCACACGTTCCCGTGTCATATCGGCAACCACCCCCCCACCGTGTCCATACCTGGATCAGCCGCGCGGGGCTGGGGAGGAGTTGCTCACGCTGCATTCCTACTTGTCAGCACCCATTCAAGCACCTCAATTCGCTCCAAAATGTCAGGTTCGTCCTCCTCCGCTTCCTCGCGTCCGCCATCTTCCTCTTGCCTGTGAGCACACTGAAAGGGAGGGTCATTGCCGTCCTGCATCTCGCTCCCCCCACCTTCGGCATTTGCTCGCCCAGCCTGCCCCTGGTCAGTCCTGGGAGCCTGGTAGGAGCGACCCCTCCCCCCTCCGGGCAACCACCCCATGAGCGCCCCATTCTTGTACCACGCGGGGAGCACACTCTGCCTGTTACTCCTCCTAGGAGGCGCCACATTATCCTGCTCTCGGGCCCACTCACTCTGCCTGCCTAGGCCCTGTCCTGCACTGGGTGCAGCCGGCAGCTCCTCTGTCAGGGCCTGCACTGCTTGGAATGATTGTAGGGGAAATTATCCTGGCTCCCCTGGCCCAATTCCAGCCTTCTGCTCCCTTCCCCATCTTGTGGGGAAACACCCCCCCCCCCCGCAGTTGTCTGCTCCTCCCTGAGCAGCAATGCCTCACATGCCACAAGGCGCTCTAGCGCTGACCCTGTCCTTGGGAGCCGGGTCGTCCTGACCCTTCCCCTCCCCTCCCCCTGCTGAAGGCTCCGTGAGGCTGGGGGCCGGGTCCCTTGTCTTGCTGGGGAACCTCACCTCCCCATTTTTTCCACAGGCCCTGTGGGCCCCGGATCACCGGCGTCTTTTTCTCCCCGCTTCCCCCCTTTCTTCTTGTTCGCTGCGGGCTGGGCCTCACTCCCAGCCCCGACTTCCCTGCCTGCTTGGGACCACGCTTCCGTGCTCGCCCCATTCTCCAAATCCCGATCCGCTCCGACGTATTGGGTGTGTGTGTGTCAGGTCAAGCAGCGCCGCTAGGCCCTGCTGCTCCGTTCCCCGCTCTTCCCTAGAATGAGCAGGGAACGCTCCGTGCAGGCTGGTCACACTACGTGACCATGCTCAGCCAATCCGAGGCCCCTTCGTTCGCGCTGCCAGCTTTCCCCGCAGCCAGCTCCTGGGAAGCTGCAAGGCAGCCTCAAGCCCCTGCCTCGTCCTGCCCCCTTTTCTTTAGGATTTTTTGTGTGTGTGTGTGTGTGTGTGTGTGTGTGTGTGTGTGTGTGTGTGTGCAACAATGGCCCCACTGCCACAAAGGCGGTGGAGGGCAATTGTCTTGAACTATTCCTTTCATCCAGGAATTGGACTAAGCCAGTTCTGCCCAGTAAGATGTATGAGTAGTTATGCAGAATTTAACAATTATTTACTTTTAAAAAATCGTTTTCTATCCTTTAGTACTGTGAAGAAATTCTTCCACATGTGACCTAATCTTTCTGAATCTACATCCAAAGGCAGGAGCTCTTACAAGAGATAGGAATTGCCCAATTATTACTATTTTTAATTCATCATTTATATATCACTTTCTGTGTTCAAAGTGCATTACAGTTCTTACTTAGTTCACCCTCACAACAACCTTATGAAGCAGGTCATTTTTGTTCTCAGTTTATAGACACAGAACTGTAATTCTTTTTTTCATTATTAATTATTATTATTATTATTATTATTATTATTTATTATTAATTATACATTTTAACATTAACATACATATTCAAAACTATTAAACATATTAACATATATTAACAAATACTGTCAAGGTGTTTATGATGTCTCTTCCCCCCCCTCCCCCTTATATATTGTAATCCACAAGGTATGATTTTGTTTCTTCTTCTATGGTATGTCCTTGTATGCTTTCTATACATGAAAACCATCTGGTAGTAAATTTCTTTGATTTATTTTCTTGGGTTGCTGCTATTTTTTCCATTGAATACATATACCATAGCCATTTTACCCATTCGATTTCTGTCAGGTTCTTTGCTGATGTCCAATTTCTAGCTATAATGTTCAGTCCTGCTAGTGTCATTAGTGTACAGGTTTCTCGATGGTGTTTCATGGGTGGAAGGTTTGGATACAGTCCCAGTAGTGCTGTTTCTGGATGAAATGGTATGATGAGACCTGTAGCTCTATTCATATTTGACCATATTATACTCCATAGTTGTTGTATTTTGGGACATGACCACCAACAATGCAGGTTCTCCACAGTTTCTCCAGCACTGATCGAGACCTGTGTCATCCATTTTCTTAAAATGGATTGAGGTTAGATAATATCTTAAGATTACTTTAATTTGGGTTTCTTTAATTTCTAATGAGCTCGCACAGTTGTGCATCTGTTGTCCTATTATATCTATTTGTTTTTCATCAAAAAAATTTCCTAGATCTTGTTCCCATTTTTCTATATATGAATTTGGTTTGTTAGAGTTGGCCTCGATCAGTGCTCTGTATAGAAATGTAATTCTCGTGATTATGCAAGTTTCAGCTCCCCTCATGTAGTATCAGAAAGCAACCATAGTAAAATGCATGTGAAATGGCCAGAAACTTATTTGTGGTGAGCACCCAAACTGCAGCAGTGGAAGCAAAATGGTAACAGCATCCTGGTCAGAATAGTGGTGTGGAGTGAAAAAGACGCAGGTTTCCAGCTGCCCCACTGTCGATGGGCACCGCCAGAAGAGCGGGGAGCCCAACTCTGCGGCACTAGCTGGAGGCGGGGCTGCTGTCTGTCTGCTCAGTGGACAGCCACTGCAGCCCTGCTCTTGGGCAGGGGTTGCCCCAGCAATGCCATAGTGTTGGGGGCGATCCACCACAATGTTATGGTGTGGGAGAGGCACCATGTGGGTGCACCATGGGCCATGACATCCGCCAGATTAGTTTAAAACAGACCCAGGGAGGCTGACTTGCTCTGGGGTTGTACAGCATGTGTTCAGGTGAACCCCCCGCTGCTCCTCCCTCTCACTCTTTCTCTTCCTTTTGAGGCCCATTACATTCACCTCCACTCCCCCCTCCACCTCCATGTGGCTGTCATTACCACCACCCCCAAGCTCCCACTCCTCTTTTCTCTCTCACTTTGTCGCATGGCTTCCTTTCTTATGATAATATTCCCACCCTCATTCACTTCAGTATCCATGTGGACACCTCGTCTGACCCTGCTGTTCCCCAATTCCTCTTGCTGACGTCTTTGTTTGACCGTCACCTGTGGACTGACTGCCTGACGCACCGTGATGGCCACTCCCTGACCTAGTCTTATCAAATAACTGTTCCCTCTCAGATCTCTTTTGATGTCCTTCCTGTCTCTGACCATCACCTTGCTTCATTCCGTCTTTCCCACTCATCCCCTCCTGCTTCTTCAGTTTCTCGCTGTTTCCATGACCTTCAGTCTATTGACCCTCTTGACTTTGCTTCCTCCCTTTCCCTGCCATCTCTCCTCTGTCTCCTCTACCACCTGCCCAGACTCTTTGTCTCCACCTTCAACTCATCCTTTTCTTCCACCCATGACTCCCTTGCTCCCTTCTCATGCTGTCCTATCCGTTGCATAAACCCCCATCCTTGGCTCATCCCTACAATCCACCACCTCCAATTCTGCTCTCGAGCTGCCAAGCGCCTCTGGTGGAAGTCTCATGAGTTTGTTGACTTCTTTCAGTTCAGTTTCTGAATTTAGTGATGCCCTTTCCCTGGCCAAAGACTGCTATTACTCCACATTAATCAAATCTCCTTTCCGCAACCCCTGCCATCGCTTCTCGACATTTACTTCCCCTCTGAAGCCTCCCTGTTTTCTACCCCTATCCTCTTTCTCTGCACAGGATCTTCTCTCCAACAACATGATTGATAAACTCCGCCTTTTATTGCTTCTCAACCCTCTCCCTCCAACACTTCATTCCCTGCTGTTCCCCCTCCTGCCTCTTTTCAATTCTTCTTCTCCCCAGCTCTTCTTGAGGTCACATCCCTCTTCTCTTCATCTAACCCCTCCACTTGCCCCCTTGACTCCATCCCTTCTCTCCTCCTAACGGTGATTTCCCCCACCGCTGAACCTTCTCTGCTGCACATCATCAATCTCTCCCTCTCTACTGGGTCATTTCCATTGGCTTTCAAACATGCCACTGTCTCCCCTTTCCTTAAAACGGCCACTCTTGACCCCTCCGACCCTTCCAGCTAGCACTCCATTTTGCTCCTACCCTTCGCTTTCAAGGAGCATGCAGCCTATATGCGCTGTCTTGATTTCCTCTCTTTATATTCCTCCCTTGACCCCGTCCAACTGGGTTTCCCTTCAGAGAGGCGGAGGGGGCGGGGGGCAGCTGTCTGTCCTGCTCTCTGCACTGACCCCAGAGTGAAGCTGAAATTGCCTGCCTTAGGGCTTACAGGGATTGGTCCTGGCCTAGTTCGTGTGACTGCACACACTATACAATACAGTAGAGAGAAGAGACAAAATGATTTAAATGATACCTTTTTATTCGACCAACTTCTGCATGTGAGAGTATGCTTGCGAGTTACCCAGAGCTGCTCTTCTTCTGACAGAAAGGAGGTCAGAGCTCAAATTGAACATATACAAAGAGGCATGGTTTGATTAGCATGGTGATTAATTATCACGTTAATCAGTTGTAAAACAGATGTAGACAGTGGTGTTGAGACCATTTTAATTACTAATGTAGTATATATATAGTCCATTTTTGTTGGTAGCAAATAGTTATGAATTTTAACTTCAGGCCCATCTCTTATAGTTGTTGTACTAGGTTCCCGTTCACCATTTTAGGACAAGGGCTAAGAGATCAATAGTGGGCTGATTGCTTGGAAGAAATGTGCACTTATATGTGATCAGGTACACTCCAAACATAAAATTCTGTAGTCTGTTTTAAATATTCTATTAAAACTTTTCCATGTAGTAAGCTAGTAAATTTGTGAGGCCACATCTCCACAAAATTAATAACTTGCTGGTTTCTAAGCAAGTTGTATTCTATTTATTTATTTGATATATTTTTACACTGCCCCTCTTGCCTATGGCAACTCAGGACAGTTAAAAGGCACATAAATAATATAGTAAAACAATAATGACATAAGTATAAAATATATAAATATACAAATATATAAAACCCATAAATACAGCACAAGATATGCTACCCTGATCTGTGTAAAAACTCCACTCACACTCCCCACTAGCCCATCCCATCCTCCCCGTAGAATGTCTGATGGAAGAGCCAGATTTTACAACTTCATTGGAACGCAAGGAGCTCCGGGCTGAGGCAAATCTCTGCCAGGAGGTTATTCCACAGTGACTGCACGGCTGCCGAGAACGCCCACCTGTCCATTTGGACATGCCGATAAATGCGGGACCTCCAGGAGGGCGCTCCCGGATGATCCCAGGGGCCCAGGTTATCCCTCAGGTAAGCAGGGCCCAGGCCGTGTAGGACTTTAAAGATCAAACCCTTTAAATGTAAAATTCTGAAACACAGCAAAAATGAAACCCCAAGATGCAATTTTTGCAGTCACATTAATTATTTACTATATTCTGGATGTTAAGAAGTCTTGATCCTATTATGTTCTCAAACACTTAAACATCAAGGAAAGAATATATCCAGTAACCAATGTGCAAATCTTTCTAGTTATATAAGATCATTTTAATAGCTGGCCTTAGTTTGTGTTTTCATAGTAAATAATAGGGATGGGACTTTCGTTTTCAGTTTTAACCGAGAGCGCCCAAAAATGGCTGTCTCGCTTCAAAACCGAAGGATCCAAAATTCAGGCTGTCTCAATTCCCGATTTTCAGATCTTACGTTCCCATAGAAGTCAATGGGAAATCTTCCCATTAACATCAGTGGGAAGAGGCTGGGGAAACCTCCCCCACCTCCATTGCCCATTCTTGGCTTCGAAGGGTGAGGGTGGTGATCCACGTCCCTAACACCCCAACCCATGAGGCCTGGCTTTACCCCCACACCCCGGGGCCCTGTACTTAACGTTGTCGGTCCAGGTCTTGGTCTGGAGGATGGGAGTGAGGAAAAGCCGTTGGTTCTGCTACTGGCGGCTGGGCCTCCTCTGCTGCTGGGTGGTAGGAGGAGCCAATTCCGCTGCCATTTTGTTCATGTGCTTTGCCAGAGCAGGGAACTCTGGCAGCATTTTCTCCTGGACCGGGACCCAGACTGGCAGAGAAAGAAGACTGAGGCCTCCACCACCTTGCAGGGGAGAAGACCTGGCTGCCTGGATCTGTTGCCAGGTGGCTGGGCCTACTCCCCTGCTGGGTTGTGGAGCCGGGTCTGTTGTCAGGCTGCTGGGGCCTTCTCCACTGTGGGGTAGCAGTGAAGGGCTGGCTGCCTGGCAAGGAAATACACCAGGCCAACTGGTAACGGATCCAGCTCCACTGCTGGGCAGCTGGGCCTACTCCTCTGCCAGGTGGCAGTGCCAGCTCTGCTGCCGGGCAGCCAGGGCTTTGCCGTTGCCCCACAGCAAAGAAGGCCCGACGGCTTGGCAGCGAAGCCAGCTCCCGCCACAATCCAGCATCAGAGGAGGCCTGGCTGCTGTCAGCAGAGTTAGTAGCCCCTCCTCACCCACACATCCTCTGGACCCGGACCGGTGGCGGTCACTGCAGAGATCCAGGGGGGTGGGGGGGGCAGGGGGGGGGCGGATGGGGGTGTTACGAACGTGGATCCCAACCCTCTGAGGCTGGGAGTGGGCCCAGGAAATGGGGTGGTAGGGATTAGGGACAGCCTGCCGCCTGAGGATTTTTTTTTTATCCTGGACCCCTGTTCCCTTCTGGCCTCTTGTTTCTCTTTCCCATTTAAGTCAATTTCCCATTGACTTCAGTGGTAAAGAGAACCGAGCTAGTTCTGAGAATCAGGGATCTGAAACTGAAAGAAAACCAAAATTAGGTCCCGTGTCTCACCCCAAGTAAATTAATTTGTGACTCAATCCTGCAGTCTTCATGTGCGAGTAAAAATCATCTGCCAAATTAGGACCTCCAAAAAGAATTAAACTATGCAATTTCTAACATTTCATATCTGTTTTTGGTTTTTAATTATGTGCTTGGTTCGTATTGGTTTTTTAAAAAATGGTAGTGATCTGTAAATCCATTTTAGTTACAATTTATAAATTACTCGGAAAACAGCCAGGCAAAGGAGAGAATATTAGGCTAAGAGCAAATGCACTCTGTGCTGCTGGAGACCTAGGACAGTTCACATTTTATAGACCTGCTTTAAAACATTTTAAACTGCTATTGACATAAGCTTTGTGAAATATGAGATGTGAAATCTGAATGACACATGCTCACATACATATATATAGATTGTGAAGGTTTTCCAAGGTAGCCCTCAGTAGTAAATGTTGGAGACGTGTTAATGGTTTTATGATTCTAACAGAGTTATTCATGCTTCAGTTTTTTCCTATTCTATCCATGCTGGGTACTGACTGTTATGTATTCTGTGAGCAGTATTTTGGAGCAAAATAAAGTACTTAAAATCAAAAGTGTAAGTGGAATAAAAATCTATTATTACACTTTTAATATTACTAGGTGTTTCCTTGTTTAACTGCGTATGTGTTTAAAATTTCTAAGCTGATGTAAATGTACACTAATGCATATGAAATAGTGAAATGCTTAACACAGAGTAGCAAGTGGAGGCAGACTGTAAGTTCTGCCATTTTTATTGAGGTTTTTGGACAGGGGTCCAATTGTTCTTGAGTACATTTAATTGGAATGGAAAGTGAAATATCTAATTAAAGATAAGTAACAATGCTCATTATTATTTCAATTTCTACTCCATCATGGAGAATGGTTCTCAAGAAAACTTAATCTTTCAGATTCCACCTGAAAAACACTTATTTTCTTAGCCTCCTGTGGTAATTCAACAGATATAGACATGTCGTGCATGGTGTGCTGCTTCTTTAGAACATCTAGACAGGAATCTGCTGTGTGGTTTTTGCCTTTTCAGATTGTGTGCAGCTTGGGATAGTGGCTGCTGCTTTTGCTGAGTCCTATACAACCTCAAGCATGGTATCATTGGGTATTTTCAGACATGACGAGATCACGCTCAACCATGGTGGATTCCCACCAGGCGAGAAAGGTCCCGTCATGTCTGAAGGGGGAACGGAAGTCCCCCCCCAGATGTTCACCCCCATCAATCACGGCGGGGAATCACATTCACCACGCGATCGGCTGAACCGGCGGGGCCAGCCCCGATCGAGTGGTGAATGAGATTCCCCGCCATGATGAAGGGACCCATCCCGTCTGGAAGGCTACCACGAACCGGAATCCACGGCGGGATTCAGGGCCGTGGTCAGTTCGGGCGGGCGCTGCGGCCATATTGGCCGCAGCACCCGCCCGTCTCCCCAGAGGGGAGGCGGCGAGGGAGCGTGTGGGGGGGCGGCTGCATGTTGCACCGCACGGCCCCGCCCCCTTCCCGATTCCCCGCCGGGATCAGCTGGCACGTCTGTTGGACGTGCCGGTGTGATTCCGACGGGAAATCCCCGCGGTGATTCCGTGACGGGGCGACTAGCGCCCCGTCATGTCTGAAATCACCCATTGTTAAGTAATAATAATGGTTATGGATCGATACTTGCTAATCTCAAACATTAAAAATCATAAACCAGCCCTTCCTCCAATGACATTGGCTTAAAAATCATGAGATTTCTAGTAAGAATATATTTTGTGTTCTTTTGTTTTTGCGGTTTTGTTTTTTGAGCCCTTAGGGCCCATGGTGTCATTTGACCTTACACATGCCATATTTTCTTGTTTTCCTTTATAGAAGCTGGTAACATCTCTTTTTTAAAAAAAAAAAAAAAGGGAGGAAAGATTCACGCTGAAAGCGTCCATACATGGAAGGCATAGGCATTCTTTAGGGACCCCCCTTCCCTGCCCTCCTGCCAGCGTATTCCCTCCTCTGCTGGCCCCACTTGTCTATACCATACCCCTGCAGCCCCCACTGGCCTGTGGCACATAGCACTAAGATCTCATGTCACCGAGCACTGTGACATCACCATGACATCACATAGATATGCGAACACAGATTTACTGAAATAGTGAATGAGATAATTTTGCAGCGTAATTGGTTTTCAGATTCTTGCCCAAATTGGTGTATGGAAACTAGTCATGGACATATAAACTGCACATGACAATCTGAAATGAGAAAATATTTGTGGTATTTCAATTAGTGGGTTCATTCACAGTTTCTCCCCCCTGCCCCCATGCTTCTCTATTCCTACCCAGCCAGCCCCCGCTGCCCTCTGGCTCCTTCCTACTGGGAACTGTGACATCATGCCCATTGGGACATGATTGGGCAGGGATCAGTATTGACTCTGGAACCACTATTCCCTCATATCTCTGGAACCCTTCAACCCAAAACATGGGGGTGGGCATATTGGGCTTGTCTCGACAAGACCTTTAAAACGAGGTATCACGTTTGGCTGGCAGGTGTAGCAGCGGAGATGATACAGCGTCGCAGACAGACGCGACCTCCACATACGGTGTTCCCTACTGTCATGCTTCATGGCGAGATTCCCACAATTTTATTATGAATCCTGTGATTATTTAAAAAAAATAAAAATCCTGAAATAACTTGCAGGATTGCCAGCTCTTTTGATTTTATCTTTATGCATTTCTGATTTCTTCCATCTGTCTACTACTAGTGTTAGTAATATTAATTAAAATCTAATAAGAGTGTTCCCTATAAAAATAACTTATATTGGGGTAGGGCACCTGTATTTCTCTATACGGTGGAGGTTGGGGCGGGCATTGGGGAAGAGGGGGGTCTCTGAGTTGGGTGTGAGTCATGTTGAGTCTACCCCCCCTGCAAAAAAAAACAAAAAAAAACCAGGAAAAGAGGAAATGGACATTGTAATAATATGGTATTCCGCTGTTGCAGTCTGTCAATTTAATTTCGCTTATGTTATCAAAATAGATTGGGAAGTAAGAAACCCCCCAAAGTAATAAACATTCTGTTATTGGTTTTCAACCATATTTTTGATTCCATTGATTATTTTGATGACTTTGAGTCTGCATCTTTGCTTGGAATAACATTTATCAAATTATTTCAAAGGAGTGAGAAAACCCAACAGGGAAAACCTACCACACCATTACCCACACACTTACTGCACTGCCAAGAAGCACTGGACAATCAGTTATCAGCGGTTTTTTCTCAAATTCAAAGATGTCAGCGTCTCTTTCCCACAATTCCAGATAGTCCTGTGACATTGCGTCAGGACATCACGTGAATCGAACGTGCGTCAATTCTGTGGGGCACCATGGGATAGCTGCCCGGCACCGGGAAGACTTTAGACGTGTGATTAGTCAAAACAGACAATGCGGGAGTTTTATTAGCAGTGCAAGGAAGGTTTATGTCTAGACCACACACCCGAAAGATCCAGGTGATTAAAAAACCCCGGGAGATCCATAACATGCAATTTTTCAATGGTTGTCTAAAAAGGCCCTATGAGAGGGAATGAGGCAAGTCACACTGGGGTGGGGAGGGCAGGCCTGCCCCAGTGTGCCGTTAGTTGCCCAGCCCCTTACGCCAACAGAATATTTGGGCAGGCCTGCCAAACCACTGCTCCACATGCCTTCATGTGGATTGCTCTACAGGCTGGAACAAAAGCTGGAGGTCTACGAGCCAGGGGTTCCCTACACCTGTATTATATCAAATCAAGTCAATTTGATTTTATTTTGATTTGATTTCTGTATTATATCATTAGTAGGAAAGGGGGGGGGGGGATATGTTATTAGAACATCAGCCCGATTCTCAGAGTGCTCTGTTGGCACAAACCCTGTAAATGAGGTTTGTGCTGGAGCAGCACTTGGAAGATCAGAGCATTTGTGTACTTAAGCCTCACTGCTGTTTATAAAAATGCTGCCTTCGTTTTTATCTAGGTGGCTTTATCTCAATTTCATTCTGAATTTCAAGCTCAAAATCTCCAGAGTTCCATGCACTCTCTCATTATTCATGTGAAAATGCTGATTACACATGTTTTTGGTGGAACCTCATAAATCTACTCCAACCACTGCTCAGGTTGAAAGGATTGTAAATCTTAACAGGCCTTTGAAGTTCGGATGTATACCAAAAAAATGTGACCAGGTGTATTTCATATCAGCTGACACACATCAATGAACATTTCACACAATTTTGCTCACTATTCCTGCATTTATTGCAAGTAGAGGATTGTGTATATTTTTAATCTGGAGACTTCTGGGATAGAACAACTGTGTGTATATGTGTGTTCGCTGCTTTATTTCAGTTTATGACAATGCCCTTGTCTAGGTTGTTAATTATGAGCAAAAACAATTTACAAAAACTACATCACCAAATCCTGCTTTCTGTGGCAGAGACCTTGGATGCTCAAGAAGTCCAATAGAAAAAGACTGCTGGCCTTTGAACTGAAAGGATGCTTGCTTGCAGAAAGCTGGCAGGACAGGGAGCTATTAGAAAAGAGACTATCAGGAAAAGGATCCGTACCGTAGATCTGATTAGTAGGGAGAATGTGTAGGGAGAATCTGATGTGGTGGTAGGGGAGAAAGCTTCAACAATCTGAACATACCTTATTTGCCAATGAAGAACGAAGATTGTATTCTTTGGTTGGCTGGGGGTAGAACATCAAGAGGCAGAATGTCCAGAAAGTGGATAGAAGCAGGGCCAGCTTTACCACAGGGCAATCCGAGGTGACCGTACTGGCCCCCACTGTTTCCAAGAGCCCCACAGTGGCCCTGGTTTTTAGCAGGGCAGGGTGTGGGGCCCCACTTGCTCGCTGTGGGTTCCCAAACATGATTGTGGAGAGTGCTCCCAATTGAGAAGGGATCACCAAGGGCGTTGCATTTTATCTTTGCCCTGGGTCCTGAGAGGCCAGCTGTGAACTCTGATGTCACTCTGATGTCACCCCTCCCCCTCAGTGACATAGCCCTGCCTCTTGTAGAGTAATGTGACACCACACCCTCCTACAAGGGCAGGGCTGTCTCAGGCTGGGCTACTCAAGCTGGGACTCATGGGAGCCTGGGCCTCCAAGTGGGACAAGGCTAAGCAAGCTGCTAATATATGGGGCTTGCATGAGTCGTAGCACTTTGGGGATCAGAGCATCATTATTTTGTATAAGGGATCGCCTATACCGGATTCTTCCTTGCCCCAACTAAGCCGTTTAAACCAGTGTAAGGTGAGCACTGAATGCGCCTGTGCTGACTTATAGGAGGTGCTGTCAGATTGGATCAGAGTCATGGACCTCATCCTTCCCCCCTCATCCTTCCTCTCCTTCCTCACTGTCAATAATTATTGATGGAGTCACCATCCTGCCTGTCCCCCAAGCCCGTAGTTTAGGCTTCATCTTTGACTCACCCCTTTCATTTAAACCCTACATTGACTCTGTTGCTAAATCCTGTCGCTTCTCCCTCCATAACATTGCTAAGATTCGCCCTTTTCTCTCTGTCTCGTCTGCCAAAGCTCTTGTTCATGCTCTGGTCATCTCTCGCCTCGATTACTGTAACCTCCTTCTCACTGGCCTTCCCCAGTCTCACCTTTCTCCCCTCATCTCTGTCCAAAACTCTGCTGCCAGGGTCATCTACCTCGCCAGTCGCTTCGACCATGTGCAGCCCCTCCTCTCTTCGCTTCACTGGCTTCCCCTTCCTGAACGAATCCTGCACAAGCTCCTAGTCTTCACCTATAAATCTCTTCACAATCTTGCTCCCCCCTACCTCTCTGCACTTATCGCCCTCCATACTCCAGCCCGTGCACTTCGCTCCTCCTCTGTCCCCTGTCTCTTATACACATCTAGATGTGTATAAGAGACAGCCTAAGCGCCTTCGTCCCTTCTCACTTGCTGCCCCCCATGCCTGGAACTCCTTCCCTGCCCACATCTGCCTCGCCCCCTTCCCTTCATACCTTCATATCTGTCCTTAAAACTCACCTCTTTCGCTCTGCTCTGTCTGACTCTTTATCCTGCTGAGCCACTATTTCCTATACCTACGGTCTGTTTTCCCTTATCCTTGCCACATGGACCTGCCTGCTGTCATTCTCATCGTAACCAAGCCAAGTAAATGCACATGAGACCTCGCATCTTCATGAATGTTAGACCCCTTGTCTCTCCCTCTGTTCCCCTTCCTATGTCTCTCCCCCAGCTCCTGTCCCTCAGATTGTAAACCCTAGGGGCAGGAACCGTGTCTATTTTATTATTTTGTAAAGTGCCAGGTACATTGCTGGCTCTATATAAATGTTTGTTTGTTAATAATGGACCTTCATCCTGGCTCTGATGCTGGCTATTACAAGATACTTGGAGGGAAAGGACAAGAATCCTGTACAGGAGGCAGATCCAAGATAATCCCACCACTGCCCCCCAACCCACATTTTAACTCAGCAGTTCCCAGATTTTGGTCCTCCAAAAAGTAAAGAAGTGGACAAAATTACATTATTGGGGTGGGGAACATTTTTCGTCTTGCAGGCCATTTTGAAAATTAGTAAAGCTCCACGAGCTGGACAGAAGTTGCTGAGGAGGAAAGGGTGGAGTTTAAGGGGTGCGATTAGGATGGGGGAAAGAAGAGGGGTCCAGATCATGAATCCATGTTGTGTATCCATCCCCCTCTCATGGACTGTCTGCCCTTGTCTTCACTCCCTTCCCAGGCTCACTCTTCCAGTACTTGAGGGCAGGGACTGATCCATGAGCCAGATCCAGGAATTGGAAAGAGGTCAAATAAAAAACCAGCCACTGTCTAGATGTTCCCCACCTGCTGAAGATTCCCCACCCCTGAAGATAGAGGAGGTAAAAGCATCCCCCCACCAAACTGAGCAGCCCAGTGTCCTTCAGTCTTGACCCCCAGCACCGCAGGGTCCTGGCCTGTAATGAAGCTGATTCCCAAGCGGCAGCAGCCTCTTTCTACTAAGCCAGTTTGGGAATCGGGGACATGCTTACGATTATGTGCTAGAACATGGTGACCAGTCAGTATGTGGGCACACTGGCACATCCACTCCTCCCAGGCACCCCTGCCATGGGACGCTGCAGCTCATAATGCAGCTGCCACACAGTTACGGTTCAGGTAGAGAGGCAGTGGGATGACAAACAACAGCAGGGTGGGCCTTACCACAGGGCGACCCAGGGGTGACCACAGTGGGCCCTGCTATTTTCTCTACTTCTGGGGACCCCGCAATGACCTACATTTTCACCAAAGTGGGTGTGAGGCTCATACTCTCTCCCACAAGGGTCCCAAACACCACCGCCTCTAGGACCTTGTGGGGATGGCCCATGAGGGGATGGGGCCACAAGGGAGGGACTTTGTCTTTGCCCTGGGCTAGGCCCTCCAAATTCTAAGGGCACCTCTGGTTAGATGAGATAAAAGAATGAGGTGGAAAGGAGATAGAGATGTTGCATGACAAACTGCAGGGCAGAACAAATTGAAAGTGAGGGACAAGTAACTGAGCTGTACAGTTGCTAGACTATGGGGCATAGGATATCACCAAAACAAAAATTGTACCACAACTCTACCCACTTCTGCACAAATCATCTCCAGGAAAAGCCTGAACAATTTGGGGTGGGTGGGTCAGGTTTTATTTATTTATTTATAAAAACAACAAATCTAGATTGGAAAGATCTAATGTTTAAAAAAAATACATTTGGAAGTATAAAAATCTGGAGATCAAAACAGATGGGTTTCCAAGGGTGTTTTTAAACAAGTGCCGTAGGAGAGAGAGAGTGTGTGTGTGTGTGTGTGTGTGTCTATCCATGGCTTCTGAGAAGTGCAGCTGTGGGGCGCCTACGCACGCAATGTTCATGGGGAGCACTTCAATTGAGTATCTCCCAGCATGGCTGCCCCATCCACCCGCATGGGGCACTCTGGATTTTTCAGGAGTGCTCTGTGAGTGGCCGCTACATGGGTCATGGGAGCACGCCTCCCCATGTACCACCATCACATGAGTAGTTGGATGCGTGGATGGTGGGGGGCCATGCGTGGGCGTGTCGCGTTTAAAAATACCCCAAGTTCAGTACTACATTGGCTGAAGCTGAGTGGCTATGTTGTTCTCAAATACTCAACTAGAGAGTCTATTATATGAATCCCTGAAATAGTAAAAACAAATGAAAAGCAGCAAACAGCTGTATTGTCCATAGTGTGCATTTGGCCTGAAAGGTTTTAAGATCTAGTCCTGAGTGAAATTGATTTGCTAATTGATTTCTGCTGCACACAACTATAATGTACTTCTAAAAGAAGCATGCTAGTATTCTAATGGCCTCCCATGCACTATTTATTTTCCTGACAGCTGCTGTATGGTTAAGACTATTTCCACAACATTATTATTAATGGTTATCTCCAGAACCTATAATATGAATCCATGTTAGATACAAATGTGGGATTTCATGAAAAAAATGATAGATTATCTAAGTTTCTCATACAATTTCTAATGGAGGACAGCATAATTTAAGGCTATGTTTGCACTAACTGGCTAATCCCTCTGGCATGTTTACTGATAATCCACTATGCAGCCATTCACATGAATGAAGAGTAATTACCCCAAAGTAGGCTATGCAGAAGTTAATGATTGTGTGGACAGTTGGGTGGTAAGTGTCTTAACATGTATAATGAACACCCTTTCCTAGTTCTCACACCGCAGGGAGTAAAGTAGTCCAAAATATGTACTACTTTGTTGTAAACAAAGACTGAGGGTTGTTAAATTCAGAGTAAGTGGAAATAGGACCCTAGGAAATAGCAATCACTGTAATTCTACTATTACTTATCATTTCTATAGCGCTTAGTCATAGGCAGCACATCCACAAACCACTTTCTCTGGAGTAATCCCATTGAAGCTCCTACTCCACAGTAAATGGTTTGTGGATCATGGCCAATTTTACCAAGTTAGAAAACATTGCTACCATTGCTTACTGCTGTCTTTCATTAAAAGATGTCCTTGTTGCAATCTTTAAGTAGTAACTGCTGCATTGTTAACAGAAACTGCTCTATATTAAATGGTGAGCTTCTTATCAAAAGAAATATACTATGTAGCCCGTCACAGAATGGGAGTTTTGGTGGGTGTTTGGAGTAGGAGTGTGAGGGGGTGGTTGGGGAGGGTTTTGTGGTGGGGCTGGGGGCAGGGTGAGAGGAGAGGTTGGGGGTTGTTTTTTATGCTGTTTTTGTGTATTATATTTATCTATTTTGTAAGATAATATGAGCCACTTGGGAAGGGTGGGGCATAAATTTAAATAAATAAGATGCATTTTAACTTTTTTTGCACTCAGTGTAGCATGGGGATACAAACTTCCACAAATGGCAAAATTCCCATTGACTTTAATGGTAGAATATTGCATCCAGAGTGTATGGGTTAATATAAACTTTTAATTGTGTCAAACTTTTATTGTAGCCACTTTTAAAAAATAAAGACCACAAATCTGGGATTGCACAACAGATATTAATTATTGCACAAAATAATACTTTGTGTTCTGCTCTCTACCTTTGGATACAGATAGCTTCTCCCAGTGTAAACATTTAATCCTGAGTCCAGGTGGATTCCTGAAAGCAGAAACAGGCATGTTAATGCAGTGACACTGGTTAACTAAAGGCTGCATGCTATTGATTGAAGATCAGACTCTCCAAACAGATTCCAAAATTATGTTTATTGGATTCTCAAAGATCTGGCGTATCTTGGATATGTGGCTGTCTGAAACGAGTTAGCCTGTATCTTCAATAACTGTGATGTACCTTTGCCCAAGGATTTCCGTCAAGTTTTATAAAAAAATATAAAGATATTGGCATTCAAAATGATCTGGGGTTCTAATTTATGAAATTTATCAAATTTTATTTTGGTCTTTTATTTTGTTCTTGATCCACATTGTACAAGATAGCCAACAAGAAGCAATTTCAGGACTACGTTTTAGTCAGATGTATTCATCTGTTTTATTAGAGAAGATCCTAATAAGTGACAGTGACGGTATTCTTTGGACATGTTTACTTTTTTAGCTCAAAAAATAAAGATATTCTGAAACGGACTTTTATATTTTTTAATGTTTTTATTATATGTACATGTATACTTCCTTTTTTTTGTAGTTAGATTGGACCAAACCATAAGTGGATCTAATACTAATCCTTGATTGCTAAATTACATGTAGTTTCATTTATAATCGTATTTAACTTGCAGACAACTTAAATTGCAAAGATCCAAAGGATGTACAATTTATTTTTATAGCCATACAGATGCTGTTGTGCTCAATACCAAATTATACTGTTTCTGCATAAGTGAAAAAAATATATATTGGTGTTAACTTTTCAGAATGAGGTAGAATAAATATGGAAGGTTGCTTCCTTTATTAGCTTCACACAATATCAGTTGCAGTATTCCATTTTCCATAATGTAAAATGATGAATAGGGCTCATTGCTACCTTTTAGTTCTCATGGATACCATCTAGATGTAAAGACTCCAGTGCTCATACCTCCCAGTATTCTTGATTTGGGAGAGACAGTCCCTCTTTGAGTGCTGAATCCTACTGTCCCTCTTTAAGAGACAGACATAAAGACAGGTAGGTATTCAAGCCTCGGGCACTAGGGGTGTGCAGCAGAGAAGGCACATCATTCGTTTTGTTTGCAAAAACCACTTTGTTTTCAGGAGTTTTCATAAAGGACTCTATTGTTTTGGTTTAAAAATGTTTTTATTATTAATAATAATTTAATATTAATAATTATGAATAATAAAAACAACAAATAATAATTAATGACTGTGCATGTGCAGAATGGCCCCGGCAGCCATCTTTCACATGCGCAGTGATTTTTTTTATTTTTAATAAAATTTAAAATTTAAAATTAAAACGAATGAAATCAAATGAATGCTGTTCGCTTATTCATTCATTTTCATTACCTTAATTATGAAAACAAATGAGGCTACATTTGCTTTCGTAATTAATTAAAAAGATGATGAATTAAAACAATACAAATTGTACACCTCTATCAATCACTCCTTTCCTGGTTGCCTTCCAGGAAAAGTATTTGAGAGGACAATAGAGAGTTGAGGGAATGAGAAAAAACTAAGTGGAATGATAACAGGAGAGCTTTTGTCCCTCTTTATGCACTTGGAATGTGTGCATGTAAGTACACGAGGGGATGGAGTTTATTTGCTGGTGGGCAGAGCTTACTCTCTGAGGGGGAAGGGCTTGTTCCTCTTTGACAGCTTGAAATATTGGGAGGTGTGAATGCTGAATTATCGTGAACAAAATATCATTTCCTAAGATATAATTGCTGATGATACATATTGATATTGACACACACACCCCTGACCCTGCTGCTGACCTCTTCTTTTGACCTTCACCTGTGGACAGACTGACCAACGCATCATGATGGCCACTTTTTTTTTTTTTATGACAGCTGCTCTCTTGACCTAGTCTTATTGAAAAACTGTTCTCTCTCAGATCTCTCTCTTGATGCCCTTCCTGTCTCTGACCATCACCTTGCTTCATTCAGTCTCTCCCACTTACTATCTTCTGCTTCTCCAACCTCCTGCTCTTTCTGTGACCTTCAATCTATTGAACCTCTTGACTTTTCTTCCTTCCTCTCCCCTCATCTCTCATCTGTCTCCTCTACCACCTGCTCAGATTCTGCTGTCTCTGCCTTCCAACTCATCCCTTTCTTGCACAGTGCCAAAGGCTGTGCAAGCAGCCTTGTGGGAAAGCAGCCTCTGTTCTCGACTGGTTCTCTTCGTATCTCTTGAACTGCTCCTTCAGTTTTTCTCTTGCTAGTACCTCCTCTATGTTGCATCCCCTCTCTGTGGGATTTCCTTCCCCAAGGCTCTGTCCTGGGCCCTCGTCCCCCTGTACACTCTTTCTCTAAGTAAGCTCACTGAATAATCCCACGGCTTCCAGTATCACCTGCATGCTGATGACATGCAACTGCATCTCTCCACTCCCACACCCTTCCCCTCCATCCAGTCTCGTATTGCTGACTGTCTTTCTGACATCTCTGCTTGGATGTCTCGTTGCCAACTGAAGCTTAATATGGGCAGTACTGAACTTGTATTCCCCCCCAAAATGTTTCCCGCCTGCTTCCCTCTCAGTTTCCACAGGGGGTGTCACCATCCAGCCTGTTCCTTAGGTGTGTAGCCTGGGATTGACTCCTCCCTCTCCTTGATGCCTCAGATCCAGGCTGTTGCCAAATCCTGCTGCTTTGCTCTGTGTAATATTGCTGAAATCCGGCCCTGCCTTACTGTTTCCACTGTAAAAACCTTAGTCCATGCTCTAGTCATTTCTCGCCTTGGCTACTGTAACTTCCTCCTTACTGGCTTTCCCTGCTCTGATCTCACCCCCCTCATCTCCATTCAATGTTCTGCTGCCAAAGTCATCCACCCTGCCCGTCGCTTTGACCGCATTCAGCCCCTCCTCTTTATCCTACGCTGGCTCCCCCTACGGAAATGCATTCAACACAAGCTTCTGGTCTTCAGCTTCAAGGCTCTTCATGGCCTTGCTCTCCGAAATCTCTGCTCTTGTATCTTGCAACATTCCTCTCCGGGAGCTTTGCTCCTCCTCTGCCCCCACCCTCATCTGCTTGTGACTCCCCTGCTCCTCCTAAATGCCTTTGCCCCATCCCTCTTGCTGCCCCCCCATGCCTAGAACTCCCTCCCTGAATACTTTCATTCTTATGCCTCCCTCCCAACTTTTAAGTCCCTCCTGAAAACCTACCGCTTCTGTCAGGCTTTCCGTGGCTCATCATTAGTGATAAGAATCTCCTCCCTGTAACTAAGGGTGATTTCAGACGTTACGGGGCCCTTTGGCCCCGTACCGAAACCACCGGCTTCGTTCCCCGCCGGGGTCACCCCGTAACGCCACAACAGATGTGCCGGGGGGATCCCGGCGGGGAAAGTGGGAGGGGCCGGGGCCGCGCGGCGCAACGTGCGGCCGCACGGCCCCGCCCCCTCCACACATC
>QEPC01009705.1:1279323-1291465 GCA_003113815.1 Sphenodon punctatus
GGATCCCGCCGGGGATCCCGGGCTGTGGCGCGCGGCCAGACGTGACTTTTCGTTGGTCCCGGCCCGGGGTCCGTTTGACCACGCTTCCCGGGACCTTCCCCCGGCTAGCCCGGGAAGCGTGGTTCAAACAGACCCCATGTGGGGATTCACCGTGGCGAACATCTGGCGCCCCGCAAACAGACGTTCGAGACACGGTGACCACAGGTGGGTATTCACCATGGTTCACCGCGATCTCGTAACGTCTGAAGACACCCTAAGTTAAGGACATGCAACTGCAACCTTGTAAATGTATCCTTGTCTCTCCTGATGTTCACCTCTCTCATGTCGCCCACTTCCTTGTCTCTCGCGCGGTTGGGACCTGCCTACAACTACTGATTGTACAGTGCCAGGTACACTGCTGGCGCTATGTAAATAATAATAATAATGATAATTAATAATGATGCTAATTAATAATGATGATAATAAACTTAAGATGTTCCTCTCCTGGAAAATACCATATGGGTATATGCGATTTTGTAGCCTTAATACAATTTTACATACTGTGGAATCTGCAAAGCTTGTCTGCCTAGCCTATACATGTGGAATTCTAGTCATGCATACTGAAATAATGAGATACTGCAGTTGGAAATTTCAATCTCTGTAAAGCAGTTGGAAAATTAAGAGGAAATATGTGGTGCTTTCTGCTATTTAAGAAAAAATGAAATACCAGTCAGGTTCTGGTAATAGATTTTTTTCATGGCAGTGTTACATGCCATTTTGCTTCAAACTTACTGTATGATTGCAGGGCCAATAGACATCTGCAGACCATTTTGGAAAATTCTACAGACATTTGTGTCCTGAATGTGTAGAATTCTGCTGGACATCAATTTTTAACTAGCATGCTTTAAAGCATTAAGCTTTGTAGAATTATTCAATTATGTGTATGCAGTGTTTTCCTCCATAATTAGGAGCATCATGTATAATTTACCAAGTGCTTCTTTTAAAGTATATATTACCCCTTTCTCTGCTTATTCAGATGCAGAAGTGAGTGTTGATTTGTTTTAAATAACCACTCTCCCATATTGCCACTGCTTATCTTAGAAAATATTCCAGAGTTTGCTCTGCACACAGTTAGCCATAAGAGTACAGTCATGAATACTGCAGATACAGAATCCAATGACCTATTATAGTTCAGTCTGTGCGAAAGCTAAAAATTTATTCATGCTGTGTAAACAGGAACAATCAGTTTGCTAATGATGCAAGGGGAAGCTGCTTCTCAATTGTGTGTCCTAATTTTCTGTTTGAATTTGGCCTAGTAATTTTTTTGTTTAAAACGCCTTGCTTTTTCATTAATATTCTAAATGGTGGCATACTGACAGCTAAATTCTCCTATCATTTCTCCCAGAGCTCTCAAATAAGCAATGGGAATTATGGATTAATTTGGTTTAAAGGCAGAAATTCTAGTCCGCTAGATCAGGGGTGGGGAACCTTTTCCCCTTGCGGGGTGGGGCCACATTGAAAATTAGTACAAATCTCATGGGCTGGGTAAGAGGGTGTGTTTAAATGAGATGCTACCATGCATGGACACCCAGTAACTGTTCATCCGACCACCTGTCTGAAGGTGGAGCAGGGGAATGTGCGTTCCCGTGAGCCACTCAGCACCCACTAATGGGGCACTGATGGAAAATCCAGAGTTCCCTACGCAGGGCAAGCCAAAAAAGTGCATGGCAATGGGTGCCCATACATCCCTAGCCTGTATGAAGTGGGGTGGCCACCCATCCCAGCAGACAGGTCCCCCACTCAGAGGCACTGTGGGTGTGGAGTCTTTGCAAACCACAGGAATTGGCTGCAAGCACTGGGGATGGGAGCCCAGTTTCCCAGCGCTCGCGGTCAGGACATGTCAGTTTCAAAGGTCAGCCTGGCATGCTTCCCCCTCCCCCGTGGACTGTGGTAGGGGAGTGCGAGGTGGCTGCTGAGCTGAGGTAGTCACGCTGGGAGCTGCCTGTTAGAATCCCCCTCCACTTCCTCCTCCTGAGTGGCTGCTCTGCAGCTGTGCCACTCAAGCAGCCATGCCCCCCAACCCAAGCTTTGCTTGTTTATAAACAACCAGTTGAGGAATGGGAACCTGATAGGCGGGGCCAAAGGAGGGAAGGGACCATTCATGGATTTGACCCTATCTTCAATGTATACCCTCATCTCTACTCTCTCCTTCCAAGTTCAGTTCATCAGTGGTTGAGGATAAGGCCTGGATCAGTGGGCTAGATCCAAGAACTGGAAAGGGGCAGGGGTCTAGCTAGGTTGGAACAGACCAAGGTGCAGAAGATTTAACTGTTCTTCCACCCCCCCCACACCCTCCATTGGTTACAACTGCAGAATATGACCCACCTGGACAGTAAAGAAGCCAAATGCATACTCACCTCAGTGGTTTGGGGGCTACTACAGCAGCTCTCCAATACTAAAAGCCCCATGCAGCAGCCCCCACAGCCCTTTCCCCATCTTACACGCGGAGGAGATGGACTGAAGCAAAAAGCATGGTGACTGGGAAGCCTGATGCAGCAGTGGCACAGAGGTGGTGACCCAGGTCCCGCAGGTGGCAGGTGGACAAGCAGGTTGGTGATGCATCCCAGACCCCCAGAGACAGCAGCAGTACAGGGGTGTGGGGCAGGGGTGGGGACAGGGAGTGACTGCTGGAAACAGGCTCAGCAGGGACAGTTTTACACATTTGGCTGCCCTAGGCAAAATAGGAAAATGTGTCCCCTCTGCCACTTGTCTCAGCACCCTTCAAGATGGAGGCATGGAGAAGGAGTCTTCCTGGTTCCCTAATAATTAGCTGTCCAGCAAGGAAGAAACTGTGCTCCCCGAGGGCAAGACCCTAACAGTAAATTTAAAAGGGCAGTAAAATGATCCAGATGTACCCCCTCACCCAAGCTGGGGGTTCTGTAGTGGGCAGGGGAGATGGCGTTCCTGGATTATTTTGCTGCTTTCTTAAAATTGTTGCCTAAAGTGTCAAGCTACCATACCTACTAGGGAGTTTCGGTTTTAACCGAAGCAGCCTGAAAATAGCTGTTTTGATTTAAAATTGAGGGTCTGAAAATTGGGCCATTTCAGTGCCTGATTTTTGTATCTGTATCTTCCCATTGAAGCCAACAGGGAAATCTTCCATTGACTTCAGTGGTAAATTTTCCTATTGAAGTTAATGGAAAGGGGAACCGGGGTCCAACCTCCCCCACCCCCAGTCCCCACTACTAGCCATGGAAGGTGGAAGTGGGGATCTGCATCCCAAGCACCACCACTCCATGGGCTCTGTCTTTACCCCCACCTTCAGGGCCCTGCACTTACTGGTCCAGGTCCGGGCCATGTAGGATGGGGGTGAGGAGCTGCTGTCGCCGCTGCTGGTGGCTGGGCCTCCTCTGCCGGCAGAGTGCCATTTTGAAAAAAGGCAGTCGTTCTGCGCGTGCATGAAATGGCTCCACACATTTCATGCATGCGCAGAATGGCTGCCCTTTTCCAAAATGGCACCGACTCTGCCAGCGCCATTTTGGAACAGGGCTGCACATACTCAAAATTAGAGCTGAAACGAAGTCTTTGGAAAACTTCAGAATTTGGCTGGTGGACAGTTGAGCTTCTTCGGGAAATGAAACTTAGTGCCATATTTGGTAGGAGAGGGGGTATGGGAGGGGACAGCTGAGCGATGGTAAATCAGATGGCAAGTTTTGATTGACTGACCAAGCCAGATAGTCAGTTTTTTAATTGGCTGGCAGGGAAAAATAAAAGTGCACTGCAGGCATTTTGTCCATTCTTGTTTGTGAATTTGACTGCACTGCATGCTACAGTGCTGCTGGATCTATGACCTGGTATGGTTTGTCCTGTCCTGTCCCATCAATAAGGCCAATGCTGGGGGATGGGGGTTACATGACCCTTTACCATGCCATGCAATTTTAATAATAATAATTCAGTGCCATGTTGCTGCCTGCTGCTTGGTTGGCACTTGGCACCATGAGGAGGGATCTCTCTGCCTGGCTCCACTTCCCATGTTTGTTTGGTCTGTTCATGTTACCATTGCCACAATACCATGCCAAGGAAGAGGGTGCCCCTGGTGGGGGAGGGGTGTAAATATCTGGTTTCTTAATTTTGTGACTGCTGCTGAGGCCTGTGCTTGCTGGCTTTTTTTGGTGGGATTTATTTCTCCATGCAGTTGCAGACTGTTTTGCAGGGTTGGGTGTGTCGTCTAGGCTGTGGCATGGCACAAAACAGAGCCTAACTGATTCATTGTAAAGTGTAATTTCTACTGTTTTGCTAGCTGCTTGGCACCATGAGGCCAGAGTCACACTGGGATCTCTCTGCCTGGATTCATTTCCCAAGTTTGCTTGGTTGGTTCAAGTTGCCATTGCCACAATGCCATGGCAAGGAAAAGGGTACCTCTGCGGGGAGGGGTGTGAATGTCTTGTTTATTAATTTTGGGACTGCTGCTGGGGCCTGGGCTTGCTGGCTTTTTTGGTGGGATTTATTTCTCCATGCAGTTGCAGACTGTTTTGCAGGGGTTATTGTATTCTTCTTGAGTGAGTGTCCCTTGCTAGCCTGCATTTTTGTACACTGCTTGGTTGGCATAATGATAATGTGAGTGCACCCACTGCTGATGGTGGGCCATGCTGGGGGTGCACTACTGTTGTTGGTTTTTTATTTCTGCATGCAGTTGCACTTTTTGGGGGTTGTCTTCTGCAGCCTGCTTTCCTGGGTAGTGCTTTCCTGGGTAGTGCTTTGGCTGTGGGTTAAAGAACTTTGCAACTTTTCAAAGCTTCTGAAGTTTTCCGAGGTCCAAAATTCCAAATCCGAATTCTGAAACTTCAGAAACGGCGCTGAAGGACCACTGAGTACTCGGGCCAACTATTTGGAATGTCGATATTCAGCCCGCATACTCGGAAGTACTATTCAGTAGAGCGTGGCCATTTTGTGCATGTGGACTGCCGGAGCAAGGAGCTTCAGTAGCATGCCCTGGAGGAAGCGTGGAAGAAGGAGGCCTGTGCTGGTCGCCAGACCAGCAAGCCTGCCGCTGCGCTGGCTGTGGCGTGGCCTCAACAGCTGAACTGGCTCAACCACTCAGCAGTAGAGGAGACCCAGCCGCCCAGCAACGGAGCTGGCTCTGCTGTCAAGATGCCAGGCCTCTTCCGTGACCGCCTGGCAGCAGAGGAGTTCTGGTTGCTGGCAGCAGAGACACCCCCACCCCAAGGCCTAGACCCAGACCCATAAGTGCAGGGCTCTGGGGAGTGGGGGGGTAAAAGCAGGACCCGGGGGTGGTGGTGCTAGGGACACAGATCCCCACCCCCAACCTCCAAGACTGCTAGTGGGCTCCAGAGAATGGGGGTGGGGGAGGTTGAACTTGACTCCCTGTCCCAGGGAATAGAGGTGGTGGGGGTTAGAGATGGAATTTTGTTTCCCTGTCCCGGACCCGTGTTCCCTTCTGGTCCTTGGTTGCAATGGAAAGCCTTTGACTTAAATGGGAAAGAGAACTGAGAACCAAGACTGAAACAACTGCTGAAATCAGGGATCCAGAACCAGGGGGGGGGGGGGGGGAGAAACTGAAAAAAAGCAGTGTCCCACCCCTAATAGCTACTATTAAAGGCAGCCCTGCCCTTGCCATTTTACTTATAGGACTGCTGGTCTGGGAGAAGCAAGGGCACTTCCAAGCAGGTGGCAGCAGCAGATGCCAGGGCTCTGCAACACCCCAGTTACACACAATGGGATGCAGGAATATAAGAGGGGGGGAAATATCCCTAACCCTGACAATGTGGAGAGAGATTTAGGAACTAATGCAGTGAGATGGGGGAAAGGGAGACAGATGAAAACAGTTGTTCATAGAGTATGTCAGGTTTTTTGCCATTTTAACTCCATCAAGCCCCTTTGTACTACAAACCCCCTCAAAAACCTCACACACTTCCCCCTGCACACATAATACCACGAATGTAGGGTGAAACATGACGCTAACTGCACTTTAACACGGTGTTAACGTATGCATGTTGCAGGGCTGTATTGGTGCCCTGTGCAGCCCTGCAACATGCATACAAAATGTTAATGCGGTGTGAAAGTGGAGTGAGCATCATGTCTGTTTTCACCCGTAGAACCCCATTTAGTATAGATAAGCCATGACTATTATGCCATTTTTACACGTGGCACAGACACGAGTGTTTGGCATTAAATGCACATATTGGCAGCTGCACATTTAAATGCCTCTTGTATGTACTGTCTCTCAAAACATCCACGTTTTGGAGCCCTTGATATTGGACTTTTTGGAATGCGTATTTTAAAACCCCCAGAATTTGCCTGGACTGGGGGGAGGGGGCCCTGAAGTAGCGCGCACTCTTCTCTGCTGTTGAGAGCAGGGGAAACCCCTTCATGCTGTCAGACCGCTTAGAGAGCGGTCTCGTCTCTGTCCCACCCGGCTGCCACTGCGAAAGAGAGGGGGAGGGTGTGTGACTGTACTCGCTGAGAGCGGAGCTGGTTGCAAGCACTTGGGAGCAGCCCCTGCTGCTGCTGCTGCTGCGAGTGCACAAGCAGGCGGAATGCTTAAACTGCACCCCTCCTATCTCCTGGGTCTGGGGGAATGCGTGAATCTTACAAACTTGTGAATTCCCCAGGAACTAAGGCAGCGGGAGTGTGGAAGGGAATGGAAGAAGTTGGATGGATAGGAAGGTGGACAGGGCTTGGGGGCTAGGAGAAAGGAACCGGAAGCACTGGGAGCTAGAAAGGTAACCGGGGTCCTGTGAGGGGTGGGGATCCTGTGGGCTGGGAGAAGTGCGACTGGAGTCCTGGCAGCTGGGAGGAATTGATGGGGTGGGGGGATGGACAGGGGGAGACTAGGGTTGGGAAAAGGTGGGTCTGAAGGCACTGGGAGAGGATAGGCCAGTAAGCGAGGTGGGGATGCTGAGGGCAAGGAGCAGGGGGTTGAGACAGAGACACAAGGGAACTTGGGGATGACAGCTGACACACACACCCCCCTTTGCCGCCTGGCACAGTGACAAAGGAACTCTCTCTCTTCCCCCCCCCCCCTCCCTCTCCGCTTGCATGGGTTCCCCCAGGCAGGCAGGAAAGCAGAGTTCCTGGCAGCTATTGGGGAGGGGCAGTTGCTGCTAGTTGATGGAGGCAACAGCATCCAGGCTGCCCACCTTTTCCACCCAGGAGAAAAGAGACTCCTGGAAGGAAATCCCTGCTGGGGAGGGGGAAGTGCCTGGGAGGACTTCCCTCCTCCCAGCTCCATCCAGGATACTCTGTCTCCCAGGGGGCAGTAGGAGGGAGGGGCTGCTGAAGGGTTGGGGGCATTAGAAAAGGAGAAGAGAATATGGAAGCAGGGAGTGGAGGAAGCGTAACTTACCTGGAGCAGCAGTACTAGTCCAGGGGTGGCGAGGCTAGCGCCAGCACCAGGCCCAGTGGCACAAGGCAGCAGCCACTAGTGGAAGCTCCTGAGAGGCAGCAGGAACCAGTGGGGAAAGCCATGTCCCCACCCCTTCTTTTTCTAGTTCACAGGATCATCAGCAGGGGCAGCACTGGCTACGGAGGGAACACAGGCAGTAGCACTAGCACCAGGGTGGGGGGTGACACCAAGGGCAACAGGGACAGACAGCACAGTTTGTCCCTCCACAAAGGGTGTGTGCTCCCCGTGGGCCTAGGTGGGCCAGTCACGCCTCCTCTCTCTAATGTAGCTATGGCCTGAGAAAGAAGCCTAATAAAAATAGGCCACATGTGGTCCATGGACTGGAGGTTCCTCATGGTTCCTCTATATTCCAGTAGAAGGAGATATGCCAGCTGTGAACTACATCATTGATAGGTCCCCACTGTAGTATTCCACTGTAGTAAAGGTTTTGAATTTATTTTTATTTATTTATTTCGTTAAATTTATTGGCCGCCCCGTCATGCCTAAGGCATCTCAGGGCAGCTTACACTATCATAAAAGCACAATAATACTAAAATCAACAACCATAAAAGAATTTGATCCTTCTAAGTGTTAAACATTCTGGCTTTGATTTGGACTACACAGCTATATTTGGATCTAATCCTTTGCATGATAGCGCAGGCCCCAGTGCTGTCAGAAGGAGTCTGCCACTGTACTGAGCACAGTGTTGGATTTCCCACCTTTCTCATTTCCCTTGGGCACAGCCCCAGGAATACTTGGCTCATTTCCCTCTACCATGGAGTTCATTACAGCTCTCCGTATGCAGCTCTGCTTCTTATGGAAAGGATATAATGAGGGTGAAGAGGGGGCTTCACACCATATCCCCAAACACCACACAACCCAGACCCCTGGCAGGTGTGTACAGAAGCTGCTCTACCTTTGACACTCCGACATCTGACAGGATATGACAGAGAAGTGAAACAACTTTGGTTGAAGCATGGGATTTCAGGATTTGCTGGCTGGGGTACTGGCAAAACAAAGGCTATGCACACTCAGCTTCGCAGTGGACTGTTCTGTTTACTCAGTCCTCCTGAAGGATCCAAGCCTATATTTGTAAAAACGCTTTGCTGGATTCAACGTGAGTGTTACAGTTTCCAGGATTACACTTGCAGATTTACTTTGTGTTGTTATGACATTGGCTGAAATTAAATATGTACCCGTTACCAGGATATAAGGATTTCACTACCCTGTACGTTGCGTAAGCTTGCTGGCGGGAGAGCCACAATCCCTACTTTCCCATGAGATGGGAGCTGTGCTAGATTTGAATAGCACATGCTCCCATGGTGCAAAAGCAGCTCGTGGGAAAGCAGCCTTAAACCAATGCACATACACATATAAGCAGTATAGATTTTCAGACACCACTTCAAGCAGGAGCCTCATTTTACGTAGAGGAGCATTTTTATTAAATTCCAGTGACCCATGTGTACACACACGTGTTTATAAGCAGATCTACATTGTGTGTCCCCTGCAAAAAGGGATGTGCTCGTAATCTGTTCTTTCTGAGGCCGCATTCATACCTGACCCCGGTGCGGCGGTGAGACTCGCGAAGGAAGACACGGCAGCGGAGAGTAGCCAGATAGCCGAAGAGCCAGTGCGAACAGGGATGTGCCGCGTCTTCCCTTGCACATATCAGGGTGCAAAGTCCTGCCCTGACATGCGCAAGAGAAGTCACAGCACATCCCCATTCGCACCGGTTCTTCTGCTATCCGGTTCCTCCCCACTGCCGCGTCTTCCCTCACGGGTCTCACCACTGCAGTTGTGAATGCGGCTTGATTCCAGAACTGATGCTAGTTTTAAGTCTTTAGTGACGTGTAGGGGCTTGGGGCATGAGGATTTAACATTCCTTACCAGCTCTGCAGGAGTGTAAGGGTTAAACCTAACACACACTCACCACCCACAAGCACCAAAAGGTGCACCTGGTATAGTGCTAGGACCTGAAGAAGGAATTAGCCTCTTGGCAGTCAGGCCCAAGAAAATGCTGAGCTGAACGTAAACCTTGTGTGAGGTTTTTTGTTGTTGAATGTTTAAGTAAAGTCTGCTCAAGAACCAAAAGCGCCAAGTGAGGACTGTAGCTCTTGTTGATGTGAAATAATAATGATTATTAATATCTTGTTTAAATTATCAAATATTTCTAGCAAGCATTTATTATTATTTTTTCACATATTACTCAGTTTATCACATGGGACAAGTCCTAACCTCTTTACAGTTTAAGAATCCATCTGTTTATATGGTTACTAGTCTATGTGCAATGATATTGAAAAATATAAACACTATCATCTGAATCTTGTTTTTCGGGATTGTTTGTATCTATTTGCCAAATTTTTTTGGGGGGAACTTGCTATCAATTATTTTTTGTGCAAAGAATATAATCATATAGCCCTGTATAACTGATTTATAAACATTTGGCCTATAATCTGAGTTTTCAAATCTAGATATTCTCTCCATTACTTGTGCATATTTTGAGGATTCAGGGTACATGAAATATTGTAGCTCTGTGGATCAATATTTATTGCTACATTAGCAGTTACCATTATTAATGAATCAAATCATTCAAGTGTTGAAATTTAGAACATTTGAAAACTCTTAATGTATCCTGTTCTAAATAAAGTTTTCTCAGCTGGTTGGTGACTCAGTGACAGTTCATCAAAGGAATTAATTTCCAATCTTCCCTGCTCAAGTCAATAGACATTTACAAGGACCTATTATTTGGATGAGCACACATGCAGTAACTCCTTCTGATATTATTCAAACTTATTTATACTTCTAGAGAAGAAAAGACCCACTAAAATTGACAATAGTAATAACTAAGGATTTAATCACCACAGTAAATGTCAAATTTCAAATCAAAATGATTGCAGATTTTCCTGATTAAATTAAAATGGAAAATTCATTTTACTCTAGGCAATATATCACTTGAAACAGAATGACCGTTATACGTCAGTAACCTATAGTATTCAGCATCCTACCAGTGTTTCCTTTAGGGAATTTTTGGATAAGACACTCTACACCCACTACCCACCCGCTATACATGTTGCAGGGCTGCAGTGTTCCCCTGTGGGTGCCCTGTAACATGTATAGTGGGAGGTGGGTGGAGAGTGTCTTGTCTGAAAAGGCCCTTAGAAGAAGTACATGCTCCACACTGTTAATCTGATCATTCTCTGGCCCTTTTCACACGCAATGCCCCCACCCATCTCCACGCAGTTTTGCTGGGTGGAGATGGGTGGAGGCGCCCGTGTGAATGCCACGGGGATGGGTGGGACACCTACCTCTGCCCACTGCGGCTGCACACCCATCCCCCCAACCACTGCAATCTGTTTAAAAAAGGGCCTCTGTATGAGTACTTTGAGTTTATAGCAATTATTAGCAACAGATGGGGTCATACAGCAGGATAGAAATATAAAACGTTCAGCTACTGTATATCTCCAAGGCTCCCAACTTTTATGTTTGAAGATTAAAAGGTGACTTATTTATTTATTTTATTTATTTATTTTACAATTTTATACCCCACCCCTTCTGCAGAGCAGCTTGGGGTGACTTACCATTTAAAACAAAAATATAAAACATATAAAATAGCAATATAAAACAACATGGTGAAGCCATACAAATATAAACATAAAACAAAACCCCACCCACCCTAACCCTTAGCCCCCTCTCTCATCCATCCCCTCCACCAAATGCCTGGCAGAACAGCCAGGTTTTACAAACCCGACGAATATTCAATTAGGGCCAGGGCCAGACTAGCCTCTTCCGGGAGGGAGTTCCACAGCTGAAGTGCAGCCACCGATAACTGTGTATACATTTCTTCACAGGGAGAAAGTATTGGGTATTTAAATGCTTTTTAATGTACCAGAGCAACGTATAACAATATCCCGTGGCTGGACATATTCAAATTATAGAAAAACCTGTAGTTTAATGGCGTACTTAGGGTGAATATTAACAACCTTGAGCTTCACAAAACATGGAAATTGCAGGTGAAGGCCACCCCCATAATTTGCTTATCACAGAAAGTCCTACTTGTTTGCCATCCACTCGTGTGACCTAAGCTAGCGCTCTGCATGGAAGGCAAAAAAGCCTCTTCAGTCTGTTCTGCTGCCAAGAAGATGTTACCATTAGTGTTTCCAAAAATGTGAATGTTCTAGAAAATACATTTGCTTTTAACAACTAATTTGTAATATACAGAAGTTTCCTCTCCTGCTTTAGCAAACCAGACACCTGTTGAGCTGTAGATGGATCTTGTTCCAGCCATGACTGTATGGTATCTAACACTAGATTTTGTTTTTTTGGGTACCAGTAGACAAAAGGATGTGTCAAAATGTTCAGTTGTCTACCTCAAATTCTTTAATTTAACCAAACAATATTATTCTAAGAATAAAATTTAAATTAAGATCTAAACTGACTTCATGATGCTTAGGTCAACAAGCAGATCTCAGACCATCTTGTCTGACCTATACTAACAAAGGGTGAAAACAGACATGACGCTAACCACCCTTTAACCACCCTTGGTGGTCATTTATGCATGTTGCAGGGCTGCATAGGGCACCAATATAGGGTGTCTTCAGACGTTACGAGATCACGCTCAACCACAGTGAAGCACGCTCAACCCCCCCTGGGGCCAAAGGGCCCTGAACGTCTGAACGGCGTGCGCCAGATGTTCATCACGCTCAATACCCACATGGGGTCAGGTTCAACCACGCTTCCCGGGCTAGCCGGGGGAAGGTC
>QEPC01009705.1:1297537-1308384 GCA_003113815.1 Sphenodon punctatus
CGGCTGTCAGCCTGTTCTCGCTCTTCCCCCCTCCCTTCCCGTTTCCCTTGTGTGGGCGTTCCCTTGTGTGCCTTGTGGCTTCGTTTGCCCTCAGGCGGCCATGTCTGTGTCCCGCCCCTGCCCGGTGCCTTGTGGGAGTTTTGCGCCCGGCGGGGGTTCGGCTGCACGTCTGTTGTGCTGCCGCGGCCCGCGATGGTTCAGCCCGGTTCCGGGCCGTGGTCCCGTTCCGGCATGTCTGTTTGGGTCGTTTTTCCACCCCCGCGCGTGGTTGCGCTGTTCACCCCCCCTGGGGGTTCACTGCGGTGAACCACCCGCTCGTAACGTCTGAAATCACCCATAGTCCTGCAACATGCATAAATAACCACCAAGGGTGGTTAAAGGGTGGTTAGTGTCATATCTGTTTTCACCCAAAGTCCTCCACTTTCCTCCAGTTGTCAAGAGTACTACGCTTGTATCTGTATAAAGCATAGATCCTATAAGAATAGAATCTTGTGTATAGAAACCATTTCTCCCACCATGGGAAGTATAGAACAGTTACAGAAATGTGATGTCTTCTGGATGCATAGTAGGGTGGCCATACCTCCCCTTTAAAAGAGGACGCTTATGAAAAATACATGGTGCAGGGTTGCACTGGAACCAATACAGCCCTGAAACATGTATTTTTCATAAGCATCTTTTAAAGGGGACAGGGGAGGTATGGCCAGTGGCCACCCTAATTCATAGACTAAAAATTTTAATACCAGATGGGCTGAATGAAGAGAATAAATGGTCTGGTTTTGTGTAATCTATAATTGCCGCCTGGTGTCTTTTTGTATCCTTGTGCAACAGTGTGAAAGTATAGGAGGTAATCATGCGTGTATCCGCTGTACATAAGGATGGTGCATTTTGAATGTATTAATATAACAATGAATGTTTTAGACACTTTCCCCCTTTTTTTTTAATGGATGGTCATGTTAGTGTTAGTGTAGATTTGTCTGACTGATCGCACTGAAGGGGAGAGGTCAATCACATTCAATGAACATAAAGGACAGAGTCCTCTGATTGAGACCTGAGAGTGGAGCCAGTTAGTGGTGGAAGTATGCTGTTTCTTTGGCAACCAGTGGGGACTCATTAGGAACTTGCATTGTGCTCACTCTGGATGATCATGGGAACTGCAAAGAATACTAAGACCTCGTTTAGAATCTGGATTGGCTTCATCATGGAGAACACCTGCAGGTGGATGTCCATATGTCCCAGGTGGATACCGACTAAGACTATGAGAGTTTTTATTAGAGCTTTGACTAGCAGATACTGCCAGAGCTCTGCATCTAGCAGTTCATAAATCTTTTCTCAGTGCTTATTATGTAAGGTATGTGCTCCCTGTGGAATGTGGAGGAGAAGGGATAGTTTTGAGATGTGGGGAGTTTGCTTGTTACATTGAATAAGTGAGCACAGATATGACTGAATGGTTTGTTCTTTACCTCCAGCTTTAAAAAAATAGAAAGCTTCATTGAGAATTTTTCTCTCTCTACATGAGACAAGAGAATTTAGATTAACTGGTGGAAATGGTAAGGACTGATTTAATGGATAATTTGGTGTTTTATTTATTTATTGAGCTTGAGGAACTGGGGTTCATTTGGGGATACTCTTTATTTTGAAGGTATTGATTGTGTTTCTCTCCCCGTCTTCTTCCTTTATGTTTCACAGCCAGCATTTGCTATATATTTTTTTAAATTATGTGACATGACATCAGCTATATATTAACCCATTGAGAAAGGGGGCATGTCCACCCCCGAAATGCATGTGGGCATTTTTCATATTGGGCATTTGTTATATTGTGAGCCATTATTGGTTCTTTGTTTTTTTGGTGGTTTTGTGATCTCTTGATCACAACTACATAAGTTTTAACATTGTATGATAATTGGAACATTATTGAATTTGGTTCATTTTAGCTTTTGCATGGCAAACTGTATATTACTGTACCAATAAATATTTGTTGTATTGTGGGTGGTTTATCCCTCCACCTTCTCTTTTCTGTTGTTGGTTTGGATTGGACATTGTCCCGATAAAAGGAGGATTTTTCCTGTGCACTAGGATAATTTTCAGTCAACAAGCACCCCTCTTCAGTCAACAAGCAGACCATCTTGTCCTGATGACCTATACTAACAAAGTTCTCCACTTTCCACCAGTCAAGACCACTAAGCTTGTATCTGTATGAAGCATATATCTTACAAGAATGTCTCATCTGGATTTTATGACTAGAAGTGGTGGATTACCAACCAATACCCAAATTATGTTTTTTCAGTGATTAATCAGACTGTTAAGATCATAAGAAGTGACATACTGGGTCAGACCAATGGTAAATTAATCCCAGCAGCTGTCTTTGACAGTGGCCAATCTTGGTCGCTTGGAAGAAGTGCCTAACAGGTCACAATGGGGCAATCCATTCCCTGTTGTTCACTTGTAGCTCCCAACAATAAGAGGTTACATTCCCCAAACCTACCTGGTTATAGCTGGCAATGGACCTGTCCTCCAGAACCTTGTCCAACCCTTTCTTAAACCAAGCTATACTACTGGCCTTGACTATATCTTCTGGCAATAAATTCCACAGCTTAATTGTGTGCTGAGAGAAAAAATACTTTTTTATTTTTTAAAAATCTACCTGTAAGGTTTCATAGAGTATCCCCTAGTTCTAGTCCTATTTGAAAGGGTAAATAACTGTTCTATAGCTCCTTCGTCCGGTTATTCGGATGCAGGGAGTGTTCTTCCTCACACCAGCAGGAGGCAGCACTGACTTTCGACTGGGCATGTACAGGGAGAGCACATCCTCAATCCCCAGTCGAAAGTCTGCCTCTGACCAGACAGGAGCGCAGAGAGAGTGCTTTACACTCTAATTTTTTCTAGGCACTAAAGCCCCGCTTAGGGGCCAACTTCGATTTTTTGTTTAACTTTTCTTTAAACCCTTATTTTTTATGGCTGAGGGGTCCTCCCATCTCTCTTTCTCAGCACCGCTAGGCACCACTGATACAGCGGCACGCAGGGCCAGATACAGCCCCCCGGATCAGGCCTCAGAGCACTGACCAGGGCAAGCAGGTGCGAGGGTTGGCCCCTGCAGGGTACACCCTATAGCAAGGGGAACCTGCAGGCATGGCTGAAAAAGCCAAGACCCACTGGGCCGCTGCCCTCCAGGCCACATCCCGCACTGTGGGAAACAAAACTGCTGTGGCAGTGCCGGCCACCTGGGAGCTGAACCACAAGACAGCCTGTCCCCAAGCTGGGGAAAGGACCTCCCACAGCTCGAGGGAAGAAGAGGAGGAGGAGGCCTCCAGTGCCTCCCAACAAACTGTAAGCAGATCTCCTCCCCCAGATCCAGTCCAACAGCCCTAACTCGATGCCCTGAACCAGGGCTTGTGGGCACTGGTCAGAATCAAGAGAAACCAGGCCAGAATCCCCCATTCTAGCAAACGGGCTTACAAAGGTCTGGGGACAACCCCTTCAATAGATTTTAAAGGGGCATCCAAATCTAAAGGGGAAAGGAATACAACCCCCTACTCAGAAATATAAAACCCCTCTGAAACCCTCAGTAAGGGATCTGACTGACTTCTTCTCCAAAGCGGAGGATTTGGAATGGGAGCTCATGGAAGAACGCGAGCTTGCTCCTGAGGAAGACTCTGGCCCCTGTTCCCCTCCCCGTTCTAAACAGAAACAGTTAATCAGTCCCCATAAAAAGGCACACGAGCATGGGGGAGCCTCAGTGGAGGACTCCAACCATGACACCCACTGCAACTTCTCGTATACATCTGACAAGGTTCCCCCAGAACTGGAGGAGACCCTTACTAGAGACTTAGGCAGAGAACAATCGTCTGGTCAGGGCCCTAAAATTGTTGAAAGAGTTGAGAGGGTCCTTGGAATTACTTCTAGATCCAAAAGAAAGAGGCCCCCCAATCCTCTTTGGAGAATGGTGGTTCTGACGGATTATATTCCCCGCCTCTTGCATCACCCTCATTGAGTTACCCGGGACAGAACATTTGAGTAAATACTTAGAGCTCAGTGGACAAATCCTACTGAATCAGCTGAGCTCTCTAACACACAAGAGGCTCTCTATGAGTTTCACAGTCACAGCTGCGGTTTTCAAGGTACCTCAGGTACACGCAGCAGCCACCTCTCTAGCATGACAATCCATATTTCCTGCTAAGGGTGATCTGTTCCCCAAGGATGCAACCGATAAGGGGGTGGTGACTGGTCTAAGGAAGATTGATGAGGCTTTAGCTAAACATCCTACGTATGGCTACAGCATCCTCTTACGTATCTCGAGCAATCATGAAATACCTTAACTTAGGCCAGGAGCATGTCCTATCTAGCCTATGTCCCACAAACTTGCCACGAATGGCACGTTGACCCACACAGTCCTAGTTGTTTCTTCTATGGACACTGTTACCTGGGTAACCAGGGGCATGGCTGCCAACATTGCTGCCAGGCGCAGACTCTGGCTTCGCTCCTGGTGGACAGATACACATGCCAAAAATCTATTGGTAAATGGTCGTTTTAAAGGAGGTAAACTCTTCAGCTCCTCCCTTGACAAGGCTCTAGCTGAGGCCTCTGGTAAGGAGAAGAAGTACTCCTTGTATAAGGTTCAATCTGCTAAAACCTTTTTTCACCACTTTTCAGTGCTTCTCCTACAAATCTAGGAAGAACCAGCCTCAGAGCGGCTCTTGGTCGTACCAAACATGAAGCCAAGGGTACCAAGACGGAGGATCCAGATCAGGTTGGTACTCAAATCCCTCTTCCGACCCCAGACAATCGGGATTCCCCACACGAAAACAGGAATCCTAACTGTTCCGATGGCTGTTCCCTGCCTTCCATTCTATCGCAAACCGGTGGGCTCAGACAACCACAGACAAATGAGTGATAGACACTGTGACCCAGGGTTACTCGATGGAAATCAAATACACGCCAACGGTGCTTTTTCGAGTATCCCCATGCTCTCACAATCTAGACAAATCCATAGCCATGGCCCAGGAAATTCAGAGGCTCCTCCAGATTGGAGCGATGGAGCAGGTACCCAGCTCAGAGGAAGGGAGAGGACTTTATTATCTCCTTTTCTGGGCCCTCAAAAAGAATGGAACGTGGAGGGCTGTCCTAGAGTTAAAACATTTAAAGTATCCAAAATTCAAAATGGAGACGCTGTCATGCATTTTCCTCTCCCTCTACCGTACGTTTGGCTAGCATTCCTAGACCTGAATCATGCCTACCTTTATGTTCCCACCCTTCGGTCACACAGAAAGTAGCTTCGTTGCTCCTACACAGACCGCCACTAGCAGGATCGAGCCCTTCCATTCGGCCTAGGGTCATTGCTCAGAACGTTTACCAAGGTACTTGTTTCTCTGATAGCAAAACTATGCCTGGAGGGCATAGCAGTTTTCCCATATCTGGATAGTTTCCCTGTCCTTGCAGCTTCCAAACAGTTAGCATTGGTACATGTACAACGAACCTCTCTTTTCTAGAGTTCCACGGCTTTCTCATCGACAAAGACAAGAGTCACCGTTCCCTACTCAATGTCTGGAACATCTGGGGGTAGTGATCAACAATTCTCAAGATAGATTGTTCATCCCCCTCCTGCGCCAGATCAAGATCAGGATTCTCATAGCCTGATGGTATCCTTCTTCCAACATCTCCAGTGGGCTCAACGCTCATGTCCACTTCAACGACTGTCCCGACCGTGACAACCACACATCATCCCCAATCCAGGGGTGAACATCAGCGTAGATCAGAGGACTCTGGAATCCTTCTTGTGGTGGGAAGAAACTCACTGATTCCTATCGGGAATCCTTCTGATGGAACCCAACAGGTCAGTGATCACCTCTGATGCTAGTCCCTTGACTGGGGGGCCCACCCCGACACAGGTGTGGTGCAGGGCACCTGATCCGTATCCAATCTCACCCACTTCAACTGGCTGGAACTGACAGCCATTCATCTCACATTACAGTATTTCAAGCCTCTAATTGGCGGGTGCCACGTCATGGTGTTCATGAACAACACAGCCATTCTGGCGTACGTGAACAATCAAGGAGGCTCAAGATCCAGGGCTATACAAATGGAAGCATCTCATCTGCTAGATTGGGCAGAAATTCACGTCCTATCACTGCTGACTCTTCATATGGACAGTGTACAGGCTGACTGGTTGAGCCAAGAGTCAGGAACCCAGGATCTTCTCTCTCAGAAGCCTCTGTTGAAACAGAGATCCTTCACAGTGTAGGTTGCTCAGAAACGGTTATTACGTCCCTGCTTGCTTCTGAGCACAGATCTACCAGACAAATCTATCAGTGCACGTGGAGGGTTTTTGTCTAGGGGTGCCGGGCCAACTGAGTCCCGACCTGCTCCCCTTCCATTGTTCAGATCCTTCAATTTTTGCAGGAAGGGTTGGACAGGGATCTGCATCACAATGCTCTTTTCCGACTGCTTTCTGCGTTGGCTAGTGTACTCAGGTCAAAAGATGAGGTTCGACTGTCCTTACATCCACCTGTTCCTACAAGCTGATCATCCTGGAACCTTAACGTAGTTTTTTTTTGAACTTACCACACCTCCCTTTGAACCCCACAGGGATGTCTCATTGTATTTTCTATCCATTAAGGTAGCCTTTCTCGTTGCCATTTCCTCAGCTAGGGGAATGTCGAAAATAGGAGCCCTGTCTATTGATCCGACCCTTTGCTTCTCTTGTGAGAAATTGGTCATCCTGCGACTGGACCCTTTCTTTGTTCCTAATGTTAATTCTGGCTTCTACTTAGTGCAAGAGGTAATTCTCCCCTCCTTTTGTCCTCACCCCTGACACCATTTGGAAAGAGTTTGGCATAGCTTAGACCTTTGTCGAGCGCTTAAAGTTTACCTGATTCATTCTGAACCCTTTAGACAAACATCGAACCTTCTAGTTTGTTTTCATCCCCATTCGTAGGGGAAGAAGGCTTCGAAATCTGAAATTTCTAAGTGGATTTCTTCATGGCTTGTGGATGCTTATCAGGCAGCCAGCCTTTTGCCTCCGACGAGGGTCATAGCTCCCTCCACAAGGGGAGCTGCAGCATTTGGGGATTTTAGGGAAAGGGCTCCGTTTGGTGATGTTTGTAGGGCAGCCACATGAAAGAGCACCCACATTTTTGTTGAACTTTACGAGATCGACCTTCTGGACTCTGCTGGGGCTGATTTTGGCAGGCGGGTTCTCCAGGTGGTTCTGGATTAATTGAGTTCTGAACGATGCAGGTCCAGTTGCCACCCGAACTATGCCCACCCTGTGTTTCTTTGAGGGTACCGCTTTGGTACCTCCCTGCGTCCGAATAACCGAATGAAGGAGCTATAGAAAGGACAATTAGGGCACTTACCGTGTGAATTGTCCTTCTGTAGCTCCTGAGGGAGGTTATTCGGCCTTCCCATGTTTGTGGCGGGTTGGCAACCTTTCTAGTCCTGATGTCCCAATTAGTTTCCACGGGACCTTTCTGTTAACCGTTTCCCCATGTTTGGGAGGGTTTTCCCTTGCTGGGCCTCTAGTTGAGGGGGTCAATTCTTTGTTTGCTTTTTAGATGTCCTTCATCCTTCGGCTTTTTATGACTGGGGATTGAGGGCGTGCTCTCCCTGCACATGCCCAGTCAAAGGTCAGTGCTGCCTCCTGCTAGTGTGAGGGAGAACACTTCTAAATAACCTTCCTCAGGAGCTACAGAAGGACATTTCACAAGGTAAGTGACCCAACTGTCCTTTCCCTATTAACTTTTTCAACACCACTCATGATTTTATAAACTTCTGTCATATCCCCTCTCACTTGCTTCTTCTCCAAGCTGAAGAGCCCCAACCTATCCAGTCTCTCTTCATAGGAACCATTCCATACCCCTTTCATCTTTATTGCACTTCTCTGTACCTTTTCTATTTCCACTATATCTTTTTTGAGATAGAGCGACCAGAACGTCATACAATATTCAAGGTGTGGTCTCACCATAGATTTATATAGTGGCATTATTATATTTTCAGTTCTGTTCTCTATCCCTTTACAAATATTTCCTAACATCCTGTTTGCTTTTTTGATGGCCACTGCACACTGAGCTGAGGATTTCAATTTATTGTCCAAAATGGCTCCAAGGTCCTTTTCCGGAGTGGTGACTCCTAATTTAGAACCCAGCATTGTGTAAATAAAGTTTGCATTGTTTTCCCTATGTGCATCACTTTGCGCTTCTCCACATTAAATTTTATCTGCCATTTAGATGCCCAGTCACCTAGTCTCGTAAGATCCCCCTGCAATTCTTCACAGTCCGCTCATATTTTAACTACCTTGAATAACTTGATTTTATATTGTTTGTATTTTATCAGACTTTTAGCTGTTTGTTAGCTGCCCCGAGCTGCTTTTGCAGGAGGGGGTGGGGTATAAATTGTTAAATAAATAAATAATAACTTGTATTCGTCTGCAAATCTGATCAGCTTACTCCTCTTTCCAGATCATTAATAAATACATTAAACAACACCAGTCATAGTACAGATCCCTGGAGTACGCCACTATTTACTTCTCTCCATTGTGAAAACTGACCATTTAGTCCTACTCTTTGGGTGAAAACAGACATGACGCTAATCACCCTTTAACCACCCTTGGTGGTCATTTATGCATGTTTCAGGGCTGCATAGGGCACCAATACAGCCCTGCAACATGCATAAATAACCACCAAGGGTGGTTAAAGGGTGGTTAGCGTCATGTCTGTTTTCACCCTNCATGCATAAATAACTACCAAGGGTGGTTAAAGGGTGGTTAGCATCATGTCTGTTTTCACCCTTTGCTTTAGGGGTGGGACATCGGGGCAAATACCGGCTACCGGATTTACCGGTTACCGGATTTTTAAAAAACGGATTGTCGGATCTGGGTACCGGTTTACCAGTACTGGATTTGTTCCATTGATTTCAATGGGGAACTGTCCCCATTGAAATCAATGGAAAAAAACACAAAAAACCTCCCCCCTCCCCCTCCCAGACTGTGTGGGTGGAAGGGGGGCACACACACCCCCACCCTGGCTTTAAAAAAAAATAATTTCCCCCGAAGTCCCTGCTAGTGCGGGTTCCGGGCCACCACCGGTGATCCGGACCCCCCCCCCCAGCAGGTACTAGGGTGATCCCTGGGATTGGTGGGTGGTTTAACACCCCCCACCCCAGGGATCACCGTATCTCCCCACCCAGGGATCGCCTACCTTGCGCTCCGGGCGGCGGTGGCGGCGGTCCAGCTCCGGCGGCTTCAGTGCTGGCTGTGGCTGCCGGCTTCAGCACTACTAGGCCTTTCAGTGAAACCCGGAAGTTCACCGAAAAGCCTAGTAGCGCTGAAGCTGGCAGCCACAGCCAGCGCTGAAGCCATCAGAGTCGGACCGCCGCCACCGCCCGGAGCACAAGGTAGGCGATCCCCGGGTGGGAGGTAGGACTAGGGTGATCTGATCCCTGGGGTGGGGTGTGTGTTAAACCACCCCCCACCCCAGGGATCGTACCTGCTGGTGCGGGTTCCAGGTCGCCGGCGGCAGCCCGGAGCCCGCACTAGCAGGGACTTCGGGGGAAAATGTTTTTTTTAAAGCCAGGTTGGGCAGGGTGGGTGGGGGGTGTCCCCCCTTCCACCCGCGCAGCCTGGACTGGGGAGGGAAAGTAAAGTGGGGGGGTTTTTGGTGTTTTTTTTTTACATTGCGGCTATTCATTTGAATGGCTGCAATGTAAAAAATCCGGTAGGGGTAATCCGGTAAACAGGCCGGATTACCGGGTTTAATCCGATACTGCCGGTACACCAAATACCGGCAGTATCGGATACCGGATGGTCCGGTAGTCCCACCCCTACTTCCTATCCTCTAGCTAGTTTCCAATCCACAATTGTACGCTGCCTCCTATCTGTGTCTTTTTAATTTCTGTCTCTTGTGGGGGACTCTATCAAACACTTTCTGAAAATCCAGGTACACTATATAAACCAGCTCCTCCTTATCCACATGCTTGTTCACACCCTCAAAGAATTCCAATAGATTAGAGAGGCATGACTTCCCTTTGCTAAATCCATGTTGACTCTTCTCCATTAAGCCATGTTTATCAGTATGCCCCATGATTATGTTTTAATAATAGTTTCCACCATTTTGCCTGGCACAGAAGTCAGGCTCACTGGTCTGTAGTTTCCAGGATCGCCTCTGAACCCCTTTTTAAATATCAGTGTTACGTTTGCTACCCTCCAGTCCTTGGGTACAGTGGCAGATTTTAGTGATAGGATACAAATTACCAATAGTAGGTCTGCAATTTCATATTTGATTTCCTTCAGAACTCTGGGTTGTAAACCAACATCCTCTGCAGTAAAGACTGAAGCAAAGAATTAGTTCAGCTTCTCTGCATTGACCTTATCCTCCTTGAGTGCCCTTTTTACCTCCTGGTCATCTAATGGCCCAACTGCAGAGGGAGGGTTTGTGTGGCTGACTGGCCCAGAAGGGGGACCTGCCAGAGGAGGACTGAGCCACCAATCTCACCTGCACCCCTCCCCCTACAGGTATTTCCAGCAGGGCAGGGCCCAGGGAGCGCCAGGCCGAAGGGCAACACCCAAAGGGTGTCGGCCATTGGTCGGGCCGTTGGTCGGCTGGAGTCACCGTTGCCAGATACCTTGCCCCAGGAATCAAAGGAGCGATACCTACCAGCCACCGCCCGCTGTTCCTTCTGGGGTGCCTCAGCGCGGCACTTTGGGGGCACTGCAGGGGTGGCAGGGGACGTTTTTAGTGGGGGTTTTAGTTCAGGGCTAGGGAGGTAGGGTGGGGGTGTAGGTGGGGTGGTTAGAGGTGAGGGGGTGGGGAGGGTGCCTAGTGACCGACCCTGGTGGCAGCAGGGGGAGCACTAGGGGG
>QEPC01009705.1:1313953-1336194 GCA_003113815.1 Sphenodon punctatus
GATGTGCCCCCTGCTGAAAAAGCCATCATTGGACGTGGATGCTCTTGCCAGTTACTGACCTGTCTCTAACCTTCCCTTTTTAGGGAAGGTTATTGAGCGGGCGGTGGCAATCCAGCTCCAGGCGCATCTAGATGGCATCGGTTTCCTGGACCCGTTTCAATTTGGGTTTCGCCCCAGCTATGGCACCGAGACGGCGTTGGTGACCTTGGTCGACGATCTCCGCCGGGAGATGGATGCAGGATGTTCAATATTTCTCATCCTGCTAGATCTCTCGGCTGCTTTTGACACCTTGGACCATGGGCTGCTGTTGAGACGGCTGCGTGACCTGGGGGGTCTGGATGGGACTGTTCTTGAATGGTTCTGTTCATTCCTCTCGGGGGTGGCGCTGGGGGATTAGACATCTTGCCTCCGCGCTTTACCATGCCGCATTCCACAGGGTTCTATTCTGTCTCCATTATTATTGTTTAATGTATATATGCAGCCCTTCGGGGAGGTTGTGAGAGGGTTTGGGGTGCATTGTCACCAATACGCTGATGATACTCAGCTGTACCTCTCCTTTTCAACAGACCCAGACCCTGCTGTCTCGGTGCTATCCCAGTGTTTGGAGGCTGTGGCTGAATGGATGTGGCAGAGCAGACTGAAGCTCACCCCCGATAAGATGGAGGTGATATTGGTGAGGAGAGCGAGGGAGGTAGTGGCCCCCCTGATTGGGGGGGGGTTCGCCCTCCTATAGCTCAGCAGGTCCAGAGTCTGGGGGTGATATTGGATGCGGATCTCCGCCTGGAGTGACAGGTGGAGGCAGTCGCAAAGGCTGCTTTTCGCCAGCTGCATCTGGTATGGAGGCTGCGTCCATTCATCTCCAACCCGGACCTGGCCTCCCTCATCCATGCCTTCGTCACCTCGAGGCTGGACTACTGCAACACGCTCTACGTGGGGCTTCCCTTGTGCCTGGTTCAGAGGCTGCAGCTAGTGCAGAGTGCGGTGGCCCGCCTCCTTTCGGGGACGGGTCATCGGGAGCACTTAACACCTGTGCTCCGGACTCTGCATTGGTTGCCGATAGCATGCCGAGCCAGGTTCAAGGTTTTGACTTTGATCTATAAGGCCCTTCACGGTCTGGGCCCCTCGTACCTCAGGGACCGCCTTGCCCTCCACGCCCCAGAGCAGCTCCTTCAGTCTGCCGGGGGTGCCTTCTTGGAAATCTCCCGTGTTAAGCGGGGGCCACAATGGAGAGGGCATTCTCGGTGGCCGGGTCACGCCTTTGGAACTCCCTTCCAGAGGAAGCTCGCCTGGCCCCAAGCCTTTTGATATTCTGGCGAAGATGTAAAACCTGGCTGTTTGCCCAGGCCTTTGGGGAGGTTGGGAGGGTGGGTTAATGGGGTTTTATCTCCCCTACCCTATTTTATTGTGTTAAATGTTTCCTGGGCCCTGTTTTAATACTTTATGTATATTTGATGTGTTTTTTAATGGTTTTATATGTATTTTATATTTTTTTTGAATAAAAAATAAATAAAAAAAATAATGTCCCAAAAGGCCCAGCAAGCCTTTTGCTTCTGATGAACTTTAAAAAGTTTTTATTATTACTTTTTGTCTCTTTAGCAAGTCTCTCTTCAGATTCTCTCTTGGCCTGCCTTATTAATGTTATGATTACGTTCTGTTAAAAGATGGTTGCCTTATTTCCAATTATAGAGCAAGTGCACTGCTTCATTAAAGTCATGAAAAGTCTAAAGTTTATAAAATCAGAACCAGACAATTGAATGGTGTGAAATTAGGCATGTGTGATCCCTGTGGTCAAATTTCTGGCAGAAGTGCAAAATCTCACACTTTATACCTTTTTCACGGATGGATATCTATTGTAGGGAACAAGATTAACAAGTGATGCCTGTTCTGGAGATTGGAATGGGTCTATACTTTGGACCATTGTAAAGGTGCTAGGGCTGGGGATAGTAAGGAGGAAGGTGCCATTTTGCTTTCTCTTGCCTTGATGCTGCCCCAACATTCTAAGGTTGTGGCTGTGGTTGGGGTTGGCCCACGTGGCATAAATAAAAAATAATTCTATCGGTTCTATAATTTGACCTGAATTTCTTGTCCAGGGAAAATTCCTATTGGAACCAGCAGGAGTTGTCTCTTATTCAGGATTCCAGGGCTGGACTTGTATAAAAAGGCTGCTGTAGTAGGGTGTGGTTTTCAGGGCAGAAGTCCCTTCCAGTTCAGACCCCTGGACTCCAGTGTTAGGCTAGGACTTCCACTTTTACACTGTCTCTATAGGGAATTAGCATACCAGTCTCACACAACTGTAAAATAGTTGATCTTTACTGGTACAGTTCTCCATCAGTACACAGTTTCTTATAGCCTATAACACATATGTCTACAGTTCACATACAAGGTCCCATTCTCCAATAAAGTGTCCCCACCACAGCCAGGTAACAGTCTTCTGGCTGAGCTACTCACACTTCCAGGCTTCCCAGAACCCTGGACAGCAGCCCTCAGTAGTCATGACATTGGTAGTCTAGTTCTTTGTTTAACTCAGCACTCCTGTAGCGGCCTCTTTATCCCTTCCCAGGCTTACCAGTCTCCATCTTCAGCAGCTTGCTGATATTCAGGGTGGGGTGGAGACTGTTGTGAGTTTATCTCACGTTAGAGCAGTCCCCTGAAATCCCTGTTCACGTGCACAGGTATTTTAGCATTATTTCCCGCTTCTTCCGTTAAATTCAGTAACACAATACAGGGCTGGATTTTGAGCCCTGTATTACATTATTCAATTTAACAGAAGGATGGGAAAATAACGCTAAAACCCCGTGCACATGAGTGGGGATTTCATGTGGTGGTGCTAATGTGAGTCAAACTCATGGCAATCCCCACCTCTTCCTGAACACTGGCAACAGCCTACGTTACATGCTGAAAGCTCCCAGGGAGAGATGTTTCTATGGCCCCAGACAGATGCAGACTGACTCCCTTCTGCTAGGTTTGTGTTTTTATAAACTGTCAATATGCAGAACCAAAAATCTCTTAAACTTAATGAGCTAATAAAAACAAGCAATCAAGTAGTGCTACAATTTCTAGTTAATTACATTGATATTCCATTTCTACCTGGCATCCTAGCCAAACCTTATCATTAAATCTTATTAAACTTGATTATTAAATCTTATTAAACCTTATAATTAAATCTGGAATACTTAGAATAAATAACTGGAATACCTATTCAATGTGCTAGATTTGAGCGTCACCTGATTACTGGATATAAAACTAAGTGCATAGGGAAGTAATTTGAATATGTATTAATTATTTTCATTAATTTTTGTATGGAATATATTTCTGCTAAGTATAGCAATATTCAGTTTTTTAACCTGAAGTCTGTTCTAATAAGAAACCTTCTGGTGTTTAATTAACAGACAGATGCTTTATTACATTAGGCAATAAGGTGAAAGTTTGGGAATTGCTGATATACATATGGAAAAAAAGATATATGCAAATTTTCTTTTGCCAAATTTTTAAGTGATGTTGGGCTGCTGTTTTAGCAATCTTATTACCAATTCAGTGGTTATTTGTGGGTGACAAGTGAACTTGTCTTCAGAAGAACTGGGACTCTTGACTATTGATCTTAACTGGAACTTAATGTTCCATATTTCATATTCAGTTCGGCAGGTCCCCCCATCCATTATTGTGCCATGTGTAATAAATGGCATAAAGGAACATTTATTTCATTTTAGAACCTAATAGCTAAATTAATTTTTTTTATCATAATAACAAAAACTACTGCAGTACCTTGAGATAGATAAAGCAGATAATTTTTAATAGAGTGTGCATCAGACCTAGAAATACTAAAGAAGCAAGTTTCTGGAGTCTATTGCCTTTCCCCTAACTGGAAACTTGTAACACACTTATAGTCTGACTTGATCCAGTGACTTTGACAACAAAAGGACCACTAGAGGTTTGTCTGCTCACTTTACCCTTATATTCATGATGTTCATTGCTCTGCTTTAATTTCTTTCAGTTAATAAAATATTTACAATTAAAATTTGAGGATTTAGACATAAGGTATATTAACGCATGAGCTGGGATCCTGCCGGATCCCGGAGCTGCTTCATGGTCCTCCTCACCCATAGCTGCCTTGCCTGGGCCTCACAAGGACCCCAGCAGATGCCCTGGCAGCATCTGCCCATGCAACACCCCATCCACCACAGAGTTGCAGTTGCTCCCATGACCGCTCTAGGTTGTGACCACAACTCTATGATGGTGATTGCCGCTCACACCATGCCCCCCATCAGACAGGAGGCAGCCCTAGAGAAGTGTGTTGCTGTGGTTCGAGCTGGGTTACCCCACATGGCAGCTCCATCTTTGTGGGGACAATGCCGTGGTGGCAGCCCCAGCCAAACCTGGGGTAAACATCTGGTGGGTACCCTGCACATGAGCAAGTAACTCAGGGCAAAAGGGGGAAATGTGGGGCCCTAATTTGTTTGCTTACACCCATAAGAAGTTACTGATAAAGGAGTTACTGATATATGAGACCTTGCCAAGCGTTTGTACATAATACTCCTATATCTGATTAGTTTTGCACTTGGATTGAGATTACCGTAGTATCTCAGTCTCAGGAGAGACATTAGAGAGCATAAATTCACAAACCTCTTGATGACACTCTTGCAGACTGTAGAGGTCATGGCTTTGAGACTAGCAGTAATCCAAAAGGGAGCAAGACAGGCTTTCTAGAGGAGGTGTAGGTGGGTAGTCATTTATTTATTAAAATTTATGTCCTGCCCTTTTCCATTGTTCAGGGTTGGTATCCATGATACATTTTCTTCACACTGTGCACTGGCACCATTCAGTCATAAAACCAAACTTCCAACCATTTAAGTCTGTCTCTAATAAAAAAAAGTTTTGAAAAGTTTTATAACATTTAGCTGTAAACTTACTGAATGCAATTTTACCCTGATTCACACCAGGTACAGCCACATGAGATGCCTACTGCGCTTTGGGCAGCCTTACTCCACATCGGTGGTGACTGCCAGATGTTCACCTCACCATGGGGCGGGGTGGGCAGCTGGTTGCTATGTCTTGCGTCCTTGGAAAAAGGCTGGGGATGCAGCGTATAGTAACCTTACCCAAAGTGGGTTAAGGCTGCCCAATATGCAGTAGCGTGCCACCGCTTGTGGACCCAGTCCTCGTCTGACCCACCTCTTGGTGAGTTCTGCTGCAGGGCTTTGAGCAGTGGGTGCTGTCTCCATTCTTGTGCCGCCACGTCATGGCTGGATGTGCGATAGTGGGTGGGGTGGGGCTGAGCACCTGCCCATATGACCAGTGCCTCGGCCCACTACGAGGCATGGAGGGACCCTTTGACAGCGGCCCACCCACTTGGCTTCCCCACAAGGGGACTACCGTGTTTTCTGCGCTGGCCCTGCATTGTGGTGATGCAATTGCTTGCCATGGGCTGCGCAAGGGATTGGGCCTGCCCCAGCTTGTGTGGCTACACCCACCCTGTGCCAATCCCACTGGTGCGTTCCAGCTGGGTTGCCCAATCCTTTGCACAAGCAGTACTCCACTGGCGCAAGCCATATTCAGTGAGGTTCATGCATATTGAGCACTTCAAGAACTGGTTGTAAGTTTCCAAATCACACAGATTGCAAATTATTTGTGTGGACTCTATTTTTAATTTTGTTTAGACCTTTAAAAAGCTGTCCATTTTGCTTCCCTTCTTTCCAAGAGGAAAAAGAACACTTGAAGCAGTTTGCCATTAATAATGCAATGAGAGAGAGCACAAATTTGCTGAACCCAATGTTTTTCAGTTGAATTATCAGTTTAAAATGTTTTTTGCTACAAGCAGGATGACTGTAAAGGACTTGACTCAAACCCTCACCTGGGGTAAATTGGTGCAGCCCCACTTCTGCAGCTCTAAGCAAAATAGAAGAAGCTGTTGGTATGGCCCAAGGTATTTAGGGAATGATGGCATAGATTGTTTTGTGGGTGCTTTTAAACATGTTTTCCTTGCACATCTTGTAGGCAATTGGACATAATTAATTTTTAAAGAAAATCTCAGCCCTTACATGTGACTAGGATTGCCACCTCTCTGGATATCGCCCAGAGACTGTGGTTTGGGCAGCCTTACTCCACACTGGTCTGGGTTTTGACCCAGAATCTCTGAACTCCATGTAAGCCTTGATTTCTCCCCTGGTACCTTGAAGAATCAGGGTAACAGAGTGCAGCCACATCAAGCCATGGGTATTCTCCCTCCCCATTTGCAATAAGGACATGCCCCTACGAAGTGCCATGATATCATAATGCTCCATAAAGGCAGGGCTACATCAGAAAGAGGGCATGACATCCTCTTCACCCTGCCCTCTTTCTGATGTGGCTGCCCCCACTAAGCATCATGATGTCACAATGCTCCACAGGGGGTGGAGTTATGTCAGAAACGGGCATGTCAGCAGGTGAAAACAAACAAGATAGTATCCCACAGTAGCCTGCGAGTCACCTGCCAGTTTGGTGGCCACCAGATGTTTGCCCACACCTACCATGGGGCAGGTCGCTGCTACTGGACCCGTCATCCAGAGAAGGTTGGCAACGCGGCATGGAATGATCAACCACCCGGGCTAATGTGGGCTAACATGCACCCTCCTGTCTGTCGGCCCTTGCCCAGCCCTGCTGTGAGGTAAGATCCCATGATCAGGTCCAGACGAGTTTGCTCACCCCAGCCCCCAAACAGCTGATTGGGGAGGCAGAGGAGTGTGCTTACCCTGTTTGCTAAACAGCTGATCGGGGGCCTGGAGGAGTGTGCTCATCCCAGCCACCAAACAGCTGATTGGGGAGAACTGGAGGAGCATAGGGGGTCCCCTCCCCTCCATCAGCTGTTTGGCAGCCCAGGAGAGTGTGCTCCTGTGGGCCCCCTTAATCAGCTGTTTCATAGCAGCTCATCCTGGGGGCCCAATACTGCTGCACAGCAGTGGTCTGGAAATCCTGTGGCAACTGCCCCATGTGTATTGCTTCTCGCCTGACTCATGGCATGGAGTGACCTGCTTCTCATTTGAACTGCCCTCCCACCAACCCAAAGTGTGGTGACTGCAGAGGCCCTCCCCCTGGGGTGGGCAGGGGGGGTCTGGCTCCCCCCGTCTTGCTTGTTTTCACCCAGTCCACCTCCAATGGTCCCACCCCCTCCAGGTTTCTTCCTCTAAGGAAGTGGCAACCCCTACTTGTTACTAGAAATGTACTATTTATTTGCACGTGTTCTATTTTTAGCATATCCAGAAAGCAAATACAAAACCATTATAGCTCAGTTTTTAAAGTACCAATATAATCAGTCAGTTCTTTAGTAACATGATAGCGAATTTGTCTTTTTGGGCAGTGTAGTATAGTTGACTTGGTAAGCAGGAACTCTCCTAATCCTAACAGAAAACATTGGAAAGAAGTTTGACAACAAATCTACCAGCATTTGCATACAGTATAAATAAATTCAAATTATCAAGATGCCTCCAGGATACGCCAAATATTCATACAATCAGAAATCTATATCAGTAAAATTAAGGGCATCTAATGAATTTTAGATTTAGCTGGAAACATATTTTAGTAAATACCAAGACAAGATAATTGATTAGCAGTCCACCTGCATGTTTAGAATACTGCAATTATATGATATGCAGCTAATTGGGCCCCCCAGGCTACGGGGGCTGTGACGCATGTGTAAATCTTGCGGTTCCACAGGATGATAGTTCTGAGGGACTTCAATATCCATCCTGACACCACTCTTGGAGGGGCAGAGCGTAAGTTCATGGCCACCATGGCAACCATGGGCCTGTCTCAGAGAGTAGTGGGCCCCACACATGTTGGAGGACATACCCTGGACATGATATTTTGCACAGGCCTTGAAGCAGGGGATCCGCTGGTGGGGGAGGTATCAACGGTGTCCTTGTCATGGACGGATCGTTATCTCCTCCGGATGGATATTCTGGCGCATGTCGGCCCTCGGGAGGGTGTGGAACCAGTAAGGTTGGTTTGCCCCCGAAGGCTTATGGAACCTGAAAGGTTCCAGATAGCTCTAGGGGATGTTTCCTCTGACCTTGATGGCCGCTCACTCGATGACCTCATGTCTAGGTGGAATGTCAGGCTGACAGAGGCCATCGACTGTGTGGCTCCCAGGTGTCTGCTTCCTAAATGCCGACATCGCAGCTCCCCATGGTATACAGGTGAGCTGCAGCGGATGAAGCAGGAAGGGTGGCAGTTAGAGCAATGGTGGCGTCACTCATATACTGAAGTGGACTGGTTGCGGCATACAGTCTTGTTACGTACCGGTGCAGACAGCAAAGAAGGTTTTCTCTGCTGCCCTCATTGCATCTACTAAGTCCCACCCAGCTGAGCTGTTCTGGATGGTGAGGGGGCTGGTCAGTCTGGCCTTCCTCCGCCTGGATGTAGAACTAGTGAATGCTTGCTGTGATTTGTTTGCGGACTTTTGTGTGGATAAAATCGCTCAAATTCACCACAGTTTTGATGCAACTTTTTTAGCAGAGAATGGGTCTGAGGCAGTGGAAACCCCATCTGGTCCCGGTTTGTGGGATGAGTTTCGGACAGTGTCACCCTCAGATGCGGGGGATGCTCTTGGGACTGTTTGAGCCACCGATTCTGAATTAGATCCATACCTGACCTGGCTGGTTAAGGCTAGCCGGGAGACATTGGGGCCATTGCTGGTGGGGATAATCAACGCCTCCCTTGGGGAGGGCAGGGTGCCAGGCTGTCTCAAGGAGGTGGTAGTGCGGCCCCTGCTCAAGAAACCAGCTTTGGATGTTGACGCCCTTGCCAGTTATCAGACAGTCTCTAACCTTCCCTTTTTAGGGAAGCTAATTGAATGGGTGGTGGCTCAGCAGCTCCAGGGGCATTTGGACCGAATGCCCCTGGAGCCGACGACCTTTCCCGTTTGTTAGACCGGGGTCGTTTGACCCTGCTGTGATCCTGTTAGATCTCTCAGCTGCATTTGATACTGTTGATCATGAGTTGTTGGTGACTCGGCTGCGGGACCGGGCAGGGATTGGCAGAACTGTACTTGAATGGTTCCGCTCTTTCCTGGCCGGGAGAACCCAGCGTGTGATGCTGGGGGAGTTTTCAAGGTGTTGGTGCTGACCTTTAAAGCCCTAAATGGCTTGGGCCCCACCTATCTGCAGGACCGCTTCACCCTCCGAGTCCTTGAGCAGCCCCTGCGGTTGGCTGGGGGCTCCCTCCTCGAGGTCCCCCGGGTTTCCCGGGTGTCCACTATGAGGAGGGCATTCTCTGTGGCTGTGCCGCAGCTGTGGAACTCCCTGCCATCGGTGATCCACTTGGCTGCCGGCCTCCCCTCTTTCCGCAGACAATGTAAGACCTGTTTGTTCCGCTAGACCTTTCCCGAGGGAGATGCTGTGGGTGGGTTGGGTTAGGGTGGGGCAGGGGATGGGGTTTTATATTGTTCTTTAATTTAATTACTACTGTTTGTTTTTAAGGTTTTAAAATGTTTTTAATATGTTGTGAGCTGCCCCAAGATGCCCGAAGCAGGAGGGGGTGGCATAAAAAATTTAATATAAATAAATAATATAAATAAATCGTGCCTAAACGGCATGCAACATGTGCATACAGGGCTTTAGGATTGGCCCCACTATCTTCAGCTGTTGTACCTATATAGAGCTAGCATAGAGTCCTCTTTTTATCCCAAAGATAGCTACTTGGCTTGTTGGAAAATTAATGCTGTACTATTGATTTACTTATTTGCTTGTATTATGTTTTCCATGCTTTGGTCTGGGATAATGCTCATTCATGTCAGATCTGCAAGACTGTTCCTTAGACTGAAGCAATAGTTGTGTGTAGCAGTTGAATTGTATACAAGGGGCCAGGTACACAGACATTAATTTGTTTGCCAGAAGTTGGAATATTTTTACTGGAGACACAGCTCTCCCATGTGACTGTCCCTCATTCTCAGATAGCAGCGAGACTCTTTTTACAGCACGACTGCTAAACCGCTCTTCACTTGAAACAATCACCACCTAGAAAGGCAATTAATTAGTCAATCCTAGAGATTGACCTACTACAGACATTGTGGGAGTCTGAAGAGATGAAACATTCCCAAAATTGTATGTGCATGAACTGCTGTAGGCGTATATTGTCAGGAAGTGTTTCTGCAAATCATGGAGGGAAGTTGAATGGAAAATACAGATTTTCCAGCAAATGTTTTGACTTGCAGATAATTTGTTGAAAACATCATTACCTTCCATTTTTAGTACCAGTGTTATAAACTGTTTTACACAAGTCTCCTTGTTAACTGATTTTTTGGTATGATATAGCCAGAGTAAAATATAGAAAAGATTTCCCATTAAAGGAACTATGAAATTCCATTCTGTAGCACTTCCAGTTGCAACATTTTAAACCAGGAGGTTCCAGTTCTGTCTGAATCAAGGACTCCTCCTAGTTAGCATTCTGGATTCTTTGTCATCATTACTCAGCTTTTCAGTGTCAAGAGACTTTTTAAAGTCCAGTTTGACATAAGAGTAAGTTCTGCAGAATTGATCTGAAATAAACTTAAACTTAGCTGAGAAACAAACAAAGGGGCTGCTGCTATAGTAGATATCTATCTTAAGATATCTATATTAGAGAAATTAATATTCCATGTGAAAACAAAATGATGGAAAAACTGTCACTCTGTTCTCCTTCTCTCTCCACCATCTTCCCAATATTTCTTCAAAATTGAATCAATAAAAACTTTTAGCTTGAAGTGCAAGACTAATAAGGCAACTCCATTGGCATTTTGACTATGATTAAAATGTTATTTTATGAGTTAGAATAACAGACTGTCTAGGGATCTAATAACTGAAGATGCTAGGTTACCAAAATCTTGTCCTTGACTTTCATACCAGGAAGCTGGTTTTAGACATTTTTGTTTCTGTGACTGTGGCTGCTTCTACATGAACACAATTCCAGCATGACATTCCAGGATTATCAATCTGGGATAACTGTCTAAATGATTATTAATTTTCTGGAATAAAGCACAATTCTAGAATGGCAGTATAGATGCTTATATTGGTATAAAAGAGTCACAAGGAGGACTGCATCAAACCCATGGTGCAATACAGTTTCATTTCAGCGCCTTGCAGAACTCCGACCGAGAGGAGAATGCCTCTGCTAGAGCATTGTTCTTGTCATTAATTGTCAGGGATGTAAATTTCCAGAAGGGATTCAGTATTTGTGTAGAGAGCTGAGACAAACTGGCTGGATTCTACCACACAGACATTGTAGTTGAATTTCAGTGCTTTCTTCTGCTCTGATTTCTGTGAATATAACAGATTGGTGGGGGTGCCAGTTCTCTTGGAGATAGTGGACACGTCACCTGCCCCTTCCATTTCCAGCTACCTACTTTCCCCGACCCTGGCCAATCTGAGGGTTTAGTGAGAGACCCTAAAGAGAGGGGCAGTATCTCCTGGTCCTGGGCGCCTCTCCTGGCTGCTGTGTGGGCAGCTGTGAGCCCCTTTCCTCCCAATGTCCTTGCTATGCCTATCTCACTTGCTGGCATGGGTCCTAGCCCTGGGTGTGATGGATTCCCTCCACTGCAGAGTCAGAGTGGATTAGGAGGCACAGCATGGGTAGCATTTTGTCACAGTCTTCTCTGCTGTAAATCCCTGCCGGTGGCATTTTGCAGAGACTGCACCAGAGACTGCAGAATACTATAGAGATGTTTGGTAGAGTGGAAGTTAATCTTTACCTGCAATTGTCATTGGGGGTGGGGCTTCATATCATGTTGTGCCTGAGTTTCCTCAAAAGGAAAATGCGCTTCGTGGTCCAGCCAGACATAATCTTGGACTGGATATAGGGCGTCTGTTTTCCAATATGTGGAAACTCAGTTTACACTGTGCTAAAAGCCAACCAGCTCAGCAAAGTATTGTAAAGACAATATTATTTATAAATGAGGCCATGAGACAAAGAATGTTATAAATATAAAGCATAGTTTACTTAAATTCAAATAAAAACATGGTACAAAAGAGAAACCATGTCAGTTACAAATACATGATTTAAAAAGACATTTCTGTTCAGAGAACAGTTTTATTATAAGCTCAAAGATCTTAACTTCTATAAGAAATAACATGCTTTAAGTATTGTTGGCTCAATGCATCAAAATAATGTACTTTCATATTCACCCAGTCCTGTGTCCCATACTGCCATAAGGAAGGTGAAAAAACTCCAGGGAATGGAAGAGCTTTCTGAAAAATCAGTTTTTCCTCTGCCTCTTTATAGAATGAAAATTCTTAGAAGTCCGTTTAAATGACGTCAGGTCAAGAAAACGGACAATGAGGATTCTCAAAGTAAATTGTAAACAACCTGCTGATACATACTGAAAAGGTGGCTATCATCTGAGATAGGATTTAACAATGACCAATATGTCAGGTTTCTTTAGATAAACAAGACCTTTTCCTGCCTTTGTTTGGGAGTCACATCCCTTGAAATTGGTAAACAGAAAATGTTGATATGTAATCCTTAAGAGACAGACTGATCATCTCTCTTCTCCCAGTATATGGTCAAGCATTCAGTAAAAAGGTCATTATAGAGGCAGTTCATTAGAAGTTCACCATACAAAGGCTAATTCTAATGTTCAATACATTGAAACACAGATGGTCAAAAATATATGCTTTTTATATGGGATACATCACATTCAGTCCAGCATTAGCACCTACACAAGCATGAATCCAGTATTATATTAGTTCAGACTAAACAAAACCTAGAAAATAAGATTTTATTGTTCCGGGGGGGGAAACAGAATTCTGATTTATGAATCCCCAGAGATCTGTCCACACGAACACTTAATCCTGGTAAAGGGTGTATGGGGCTGTTTTTCTGTTTCCTACCTTTTGAAGATTCTTCTTTTCTGCAAAAAGCTATCTTTCACTTCCTGCTCCATCTGTACTTACTTAAAACCCACTCTTTCAAAGGGTGAAAAGAGACATAACACTAACACCACTTTAACATTTCTTATGCATGTTGCAAGGCTGTATTGGTGCCCTATGCAGCCCTGCAACATTCATACAAAATGTTAAAGTGGACATTAAAGTGGAGCTAGTGTTATGTCTCTCTTTTCACCCAAAGTCTCTCTTCCAGCCTGCTACTCATATCAATACTCTTTGCATCTCTCCATCTTGGTAAGGGCTAGAGAGTTAAAGGCACTGGCCTGCTTGGCAAGAGGGGTGGAAGCGTCTCTTTTAACCTCCTTATTCTAGATTGCCTCTGGTTAGAAAGGAGAAGATTGAGCCTGGTGGTTGCTTAGTGGCTAGTGGCCATCTGACCAGATCTGATCAGAAGGCAGAGTGAGCAGCTTGGTGGATAACTTTGGGGGCTTCCGTTACCATGGAGGTCAAACATCAAGCATCTGTTAGGATTTGCAAAGGAGCGTGGATGGTGGATGTGCCAGGTGACGAGCAAGAACAGAGTGTGTGTTCGATATGGAGAGACTGCAGGGATGGAGTGAGCATGTGCTGCTGCTGCTGCTGCTGGTTTAGGCATGTGTCTGGCTTGGAGCTGGAACAGAGAAATTGTGAACAGACTATAAGATCATCCCAAGTGTATAACCACCAGGAGCTTATGCCACAGGTTAGAGCCTAAAGAGGGATTTGGGGGCAGGAATAGCGCTACTTTCAAGTCACAGTTTAAAGTGGTAAAGTAGGAAACTTCATTCACCACCACAGACTTACTGCTGTGTGGACAATTCTACTGCATCATATTCTGTGGCATTCTGTTGCATAAAGTTGTTTTAAAGAGGTTTTGCCACTTTAAAATATTTATTTATTTTAAAATTTATATCCCGCCCCATCCCGTCAACAGACAGCTCAGGGCGGCTCACAACTTGCACATTTTAAAACAATAAATACAGTAAAAAAACAGACAAAAAGAGAAACTAAAAACCAGTTAAATAAGCTAAGAACAGTGAAAAATTAACACACCCCCATGTCAAAATATGACATATGAAAATACCCTGCTGGAGAGGAGGAGTCTGTTTGTGCCTTTTATTTATTTATTTATTTAAAACATTTTTTACCATGCCCCTCCTGCCAAAGGCAGCTCGGGGCAGCTTACAAATACTGTAAACATCAATTAAAATCACATCAAGATTATTTATTTATTTTAATGGTTTTGCTACCCTGCCCCTCCTGCTGCAGGCAGCTCGGGGCGGCTTACAATAACAACCAGATAAAACCACAATAAAACTAAAACCATATTAAAACAGTAATCCATTAAAACCATTCATAAAAGGAGAACACAAATAACTCACAAAACCCCATCACCCAGCCCAGCCCAACCCCCATCTAAGCCCCCCTAGACTCACCCTCTCACCCATCTCCCTCACCAAACGCCTGGAGGAACAGCCAGGTCTTACACATTCTTCTAAAGGAGGGGAGATCCGGGGCCAACCGGGTCCCCAGCCCAGAAGGGAGTTCCACAGCTGTGGTGCAGCCACCGAGAATGCCCTCCCTTGGAAGACTTGGGGGACCTCGAGGTGGGCGTTCCCGGGCGACCTCAGGGGCCACTCCAGGACCCGGAGAGTGAGGTGATCTGCAGATGGTACTTGCCTATAAAGCCCTAAACTGTCTAGGCCCTAACACCTTGAATTGGGCCCGGAAAACTATTGGCAGCCAGTGCAGAGAACGGAGAACCGGTGTAATATGTTCCCATCAACTGACCTCCTTTAGGAGACGGGCCACCGCATTCTGCATCAGCTGCAATTTCTGAGTCGTTATGGGTAGCCCCACATAGAGTGCGTTACAGTAGTCTATTCTAGAGGTGATGAAAGCATGGATGATAATAGCCAGGTCAGAGCCCGACACATATGGCCAAAGCCATCACACCAGATGTAATTGGCGAAAAGCACTCCTTGCCACAGCCCCCACCTGAACATCAAGGCGGAGTTGCAAGTCAAGGAGTACCCCCAGACTCCGTACCTGGGAGATCAAAGGAGGGCAGACCCCGTCAATAATGGGGGCAGCCAACTCCATCATCTCACCTCCATCGTCTTACCAAAAGGAGGGGGGGGAATCACATCCCCCCACCATCCCCACCCCTCCCCCTCCCCCCCATTACCCATCTCTCCCACCAAATGCCTGGCGGAACAGCCAGGTCTTACAGCTTCTCAGGCTGCTTTTAAACGAGGAGCGCTGAAGCGCCTCCTCAACGCCGCATTAAAGGAAAGCCGCCGGAAGTGACGTTCTCCCCGTCGCTGGCGGCGGAGGCAGCTGGAGACACGGGGCTTTGGAGCGGCGCATTCTTAAGCCTGATAATTGAAGTCTTAAGAACGCGCCGCTCCAAAGCCCCGTGTCTCCAGCCGCCGCCACCGCCGGCAATGGGGAGAATGTCACTTCCGGCGGCTTTCCTTTAATGCGGCGTTGAGGAGGCGCTTCAGCGCTCCTCATTTAAAAGCAGCCTTAGAAAGAAGGGAAGTTCCGGGGTCAGCCAGCCTGTACCAGAAGGGAGTTCCATAGCTGTGGCATGGCCACTGAGAATGCCCTCCCCTGCGTGGCCCCCCGAATAAGTTGGGAACTTTGATCAGGGCACCCCAGGATGACCACAGGGGCCAATCCAGGACCCGGGAAGTGAAGCGATCTCGCAGATAGGCAGGGCCCAGGCCATTTAGGGCTTTATAGGCCAAGACCAACACCTTGAATAGGGCCTGCAAAACCACCGGCAGCCAGTGCAGAGAACGGAGCACAGGTGTAATGTGCTCCTGGCGATCCAGTCCCGCTAAGAGATGGGCCACCGCTTTCTGCACCAGCTGCAATTTCTGAGCCGTCACTATGGGTAGCCCCATGTAGAGGGCGTTACAGTAATCTAGTGTAGAGGTGATGAAAGCATGAATGACAGTGGCCAGGTCCGAATCTGAAACAAACGTCTGGAGCCATCGCACCAGATGTAATTGGTAAAAAGCACTCTTTGCCACGGCCTCCACATGGAGATCCAGGCGGAGCTGCGCATTGAGGAGCACCCCCAGACTCCGTACCTGGGAGGCCAATGGGGGCAGACCCCATCAATAACGGGGGCTGCCAACTCCATCGCCTTACCCACTAACATCACCTCTGTCTTGTCATGATTCAGCTTCAGTTGATTAGCCCTCATTCAGTCCCCCGCAGCCACCAAATACTGAGTAAGCCCCGAGACTGCCGGGCCTGAGTCTGTAGAAAATGAGAGGTACAGCTGGGTGTCCTCAGCATATTGATGACACTGCACATCGAATCTGCTAATCATCTCGCTGAGCAGCTGCATATACACGTTGAACAGGAGAGGGGACCGAACAGAACCCTGCGGAACCCCACACTAGAGGTCTCGGTATGATGAAAAATAATCCCCAAGCACCACCTGCTGGGTTCTTCCGGTCAGGAAAGAGCGGAACCATTCAAGAACAGTCCTGCCCACCCAGCACAGTCTCACAGGCGCATCATCAACATCTCATGATCAACTGTGTCAAACGCAGCCGACAGATCTAACAATATCAACAGGGTCAAGCGACCCCAATCCAGTTCCTGGCGTAGGTCTTTAACCAAAGCCACAAGTGCAGTCTTGGTGCCATGACCCAGATGGAAGCCCGACTGAGAGGGATCAAGAAAACCAATGCAATCAAGATGCTCCTGCAGCTGCTGAGCCACTACCCATTCAATAGCTTTCCCTACAAAGGGAAGGTTAGAAACGGGCCGATAGCTGGCAGGGGAGTCAGTGTCAAGCAATGGTTTCTTGAGTAGAGACCACACCACCGCCTTCTTGAGACAGCCTGGTACTTTGCCCTCCCGCAGGGAGGTGTTGGCCCTCCGGCCAGCAATGGCCCCATAGTCTCCCAGCAGGACTTAACCAGCCAGGATGGGCAAGGATCTAATTCACAAGAAGTACCCCATACCGCCCCAAGAACATCCACCGCATTGGTGGGTGTCACCGACTGAAACTGATCTCACAAAACTGGACATGACGGGGCTTCCATAACCTCCGGTTTCCCTAATGTAATAAGTGCGGCATCGAAGTCATGGTGAGTATGAGCGATTTTATCCACAAAATAATCCACAAACATAGATTAGACTTGGAGATCTTGAGAACAGTATACATTTATGTTCAGTTTATGATTTTGTAAAGCTTTGGGATCAGATGTGTGGATCAGAATGATCCCTGGGTGATTCCCTGTCTCCTCAAAGGTTGCAGAAGTTTGGAGCAACTCTCTGGCAAGGGGAGAGAGGACTGCAGATGCATAAGTAGAATACTTAGGAAGCTGGAGGTGTGCACTAGGGGCCCATCTCATTTTCATATTTGTTATTTAAATCTGTTTTCATTTTCATAAATATCAAATTGTCAATTTTGTTTTTACTTTTGCTTTTGCTTTCGTTTTCCATGATTTCAATGGAAAACACATTTACGGCAGTAACGTTTTTGTTTTTCACTATATGTGGCTGAAATGTGGTGTGATTATACCTCCAATGGAAGCATTATGTCTACCAAATTTTAAAAAAGAGTGGCTAAAGGAATCCAATTTTAGAAGCAGCTGCATTAATTTATTTTGCAAAAATCTTTATATACGTTCTTAGGTGTAACTTTTTTGTCTCACATTTAATGTAGATGGAACATGGTAAGTTTATACCCCTTCCCATATTGACTGTCTCCGCAAACTTTCAGAAGGATTGGACAAAGGGTCCTTGTGGTATAAGCAATTAACCTATAAATGTATGCCTGACTGTAACATCTTTGTAGTCCAACCAGTGTACATGAAATTTGGCAGGGATCTATATCACACTTTCACGATCATCTTTGCCAAATATCTATGCCCGCCTGAGGGCCACCCCCTATGCCCACCTTGAAGCCACTATTGATTGGTCCTGTAAAGCTAGAAGCATGCAGTAATTGGCCAGTGAATGTGTTTGTCAGTCTTTTGGGTTGCTCCACATCCTCCCTCCTACAGCCTCTCTCGCCCTGTCATGCCTGCCTCTGACTGGCACTGCATGTGCTACTATTTATCTGAATAAGGGGCCCTCAGGGGGACAACTTCAATTGCTTATAAAATTGTCCTGTAGTTTGGCAGGGATGACAGGAAAGGTATGTGATACATTTCTGCCAAATATCTTCTAAACAGGATGGAATATACAAATGTTACAACTGGAAATGTATTTCCAAGTTAATGTCTTATACCACCAGGACCCTTCATCCAATCTTTCTGTGAATTGGCTGGTTTATTAAGCTTGTGGAGGGACATGATATTCGTAGGTTTCATGCAGATTGGATGGAAGACAAAGACATTGTAGCCATGAATGTGTATGGAGCTTTTCTTAAAATAACATTCAATTGCTTCTAAAATCTGGTCCCGTTATCAAATTGTTTTAGATATTGGTACACATAATGCCCTCCATTGGGGGTACGAGCACTCCAAATTCCATCACAGTTGAATGAGAAACAAAAATGTTATAGCTGGAAATATGTTTTTCAGTGTTTTCCCTTTATTTTAAAAACAAAATGTCGTTTTCATTTCTATTTTTGTTATTATTATTTCTCATTTTCATTATTCCAATAACAATAATGAAAATGACAATTTTCATTATCGTTATTGTAATAACGAAAATGACATGCATACCCCTTATAGAAAGCATTACTGAGATAGGGAGAGGAAGAGGAAATTAGATTAATGATCAACATGGGTAAATGTATCTTGAAGGTGAGTTTGAATTGGATACACTCAGAAATGTATATAGGCTCAAGTGGAAGATGACTTGAAGTGACAATGTTTTGATAAGCGAGAGAAATAATCAAGGCAAGAGATGACCAATGCTCTTTTCTTTGATTTATACATGTACATAGGAAAGCATCACTTTTGTATGCATCTTGTGTAAAATTATTGGTTGTAAAGTACTTACCTGTTGAGGTGCCTTATTAAAACTTAATACTTTTCAAGCTTCTGTACATTTTGTGAACAACATAAAAGCTGTAGCCATTATCTAGATTGGAAGAAAGTATTAGTTCATTTGTTCCTCAGTCATGGAGTGGTAGCATCTCTTCCTGATGGATTATTGAGTATTATTTTACTTCAGGAATGTATTAGGTGATGAAAAGTAGGGGCCGATCTTTTCTGTAGTTGAATCACGTACTGCAGTGCATGGAATGAGAATATTTAAGTTCAAAACCAATTGAATACCCTATTTTCTCACTAATTATCTGTTTCTCAGTCTTTAATCTTCTGTTTATAATTTAAAGAAGTACCAAAGCAGACAAATGTCTTACCTGCCTTTTGAAAATAGGCTGAGTAAATTGGATCCAATCACAACAAAATAAGAATGCTTTCTGCATTGTTTATAATAAGATGCAATCCTAGTTAGACAAAGGAGCTTCCTACACGTGATGTTTTGCACAATGTCTCCGTAGTATTCACTCTTAACAGGAATTCCTTGGCTTTATTTGGGAAGTTAATTAGAATCTGTCCAGGAAATCATTCAGAATAAATCGTATGGTTGAGTTGTGTGTACTGATCTACAATTCAAATCATACTAATGTGTTCTCTCATTCTTGTGGTGAAATCAATTAACATTTGATATTTTAGTTGTAAATTTTAAAGTGTAAAATGTGTTCTTAATAAACAATACACATACAAGAACTTTATTAAAACAAAACAAAAAATCTAAGAAATTGCCTGCAGGCTCTTTACTAAAACTGCCTGTATTTTACAGACAATCACTTCAATACCTGCACTTGACGGAATCCTTCATGAAGGTTGAAACTTGTTAAGTGTTTGTAACATGAAGGGTTGCTTTTTATTTTATGTATTATTATTTATTTATTTTTTAAAAGGCTTCTCTTGCAGATCATTGAATTTGGATCCAAGTATTTTGCAACTAATTTGATTAAATTGCTTTAAGATACCTCTATTAAGTCTTCAGTGTGCTAACTTATTGGGGCTGAGAATTGTGCTTTGAATGATGGATTTGAAGATAGTGAATCTGAGACAAACTACTGGAGCATAAATCAAGAGTATCCTTTGTGGTTTCCCCACCCCCACCCCCAGAGAAAGCAAAGCAAAAATTATTTTTACTCTACTGGGTAGCTTTGACTTTTAAAATCTGTCAGCGGGAGATTGCTGACTGAAAGCTGAACATGGAACACTTTGGAGATTTCCTTGCAGAATGCCTACAACTAACTGCCAAAAAATTCAGCCGTCTTCATAGGAAGACTTAGCCCATGTTAATAATGTTTTTCATAACTGAGACAGCTGCAAGGTTCTCCCTGATGTCGTCAGAAGAGTTATCATTCCACTGACATTTATTCAGAGATGCTTGGTTCTCTATTGTGCGGTGTTTCTTTTTGATTGTCGTCATTTTCTAGATAGATATAATAAAGATATTATAATAGATTTTAATATACTGTGTATGACCAAGACATGATTAACTGTTCTCTAGGAAGTCAAACATCTTTGATCATGGGCAGGGATCCATGTTCATTGCCTTTTCTCAAGGATTATTTATCCTCTATAGAGAATCCAACAGCTAGGGCAGCCCTCACACAATTGAGAATGGAACGGTTTCCCTGCACGGTAGTGGAGGGTAGATAATATAGAGGAATCCAGTACAATCTGAGGCTCTGTAGTTGCGGTTTGAATAAGGTTGAAGATCTATCCCATTATATCTTTCATTGCCCATATAACAGGATTGTCTTTTATTGTCCTATTAGGTAAGGGCAAATGATAGTGTTTGATCTTCAGGCTGGAACTGGAGGGTTTGGTTGATGAACCTATTAAAACTGAGTGAGAGAGATTCTCATTTGCAGAGTGAAAACTCAAATGATGCCTGTTTTAATTTTAATATTTGTATGGAATTATATAAACTATCCTTGTGTTCAGGGGTCAAGTATTGCCGCCATAAGCCCCAGGAAGGGCAAGGCAAATTTTAGTAACTTACTATACTGTGACATGGGTATATACAATGTGCTTATAAACAGTTTTATGTTGAGATCAAATTAAAATTATGACACCCTCTACAGAAATCCATATACCCCCTTAGGGATGGAAAGGAGGAGGTATATAGGGAGATAATTGGAGGAATAAAGTATAATTGGAGTATTTTTTTTTGTATTTTTACACAGTTCTATATTTTTCTGTATGGTACCACTATACTTTTCTCCTTATTGTTTAGAGTTTTGCGGGGGGTTTTTGTTTTTATTTTTTTGTGTGTGTGTGTGGTTTTTTTATATTATACGTATTGTTTGTATATGTGTTTTGTCATGGCTTCGGCCAGTACAATAAAACTTACTACTACATTTCCTTTTCACCATTGCTTCCAATGGAGAAAACGCAGTGAACACGGGTGCCTAATCATAGAATACCATTAAATGGAATACCATTGTGGTCCCTTTCAACTATACATGCACATTACTAAGGTGTTTGTATGTTGCAGCTGTTCAGCAACATACAAACAAAAGTGGCACATTTATAAGACATTTGAATCATTTGCAAACATTCGCAATTATTCTGCACACACTGAAGGATACTGAAGGATGAGACAGAATAAGGAGAAATATAAACAAACAATCTATAGCTTCTCACCACCATAGATTGTTCATTTATGCTTTTTCTTACACTGTCTCACCCTTCAGGATCCCCCCTCCTTTGTAACAGCTAATGATGTACACCTGCAACTTCTCAACTTCATGAATGCATCCTTGTCTTTCGCAATGTGTCCCTTCCCTTGCCCATTCTAGATAGCAAGCCCCTTGGGGCAGGGACCTATCTCTAATGATGAATGTTAAGCACCAATCACATTGGGTGATTTCAGACGTGACGGGCGCCCGGTTCACCACAGTGAATTCCCGGTGGGGGTGAACCGAACAACCACCCCCTGGGGCGAATAAAAGTCCCGAAAAGATGTGACGGGATCGGGACCATGGCAGGGAATCGAGCCGGCAGATCACGGGCCGGGGCAGTGCAACAGACGTGACACCGATTCCCGACCACGGTCAAAACACCCAGAAACCACCGGGCAGGGGCGGGACACAGACATGGCCGCCTGAGGGCAAATGAAGCCAAAAGGCACACAAGAGAACGCCCACACAAGGGAAATGGGAAAGGAGGGGGGAGAGGGAGAAGAGCCGGACAGGTACCACACACAACAGGCACACAAACAGCGGGGCCATAGTGGAACACACAGCACAAGCACACGCCCGGACACACACACACACACACACACAGAGAAGGGAAAGGAAGGGAAGGGGGACACGGGCGCCCGGACAACACACAAGTCACAACGGGCATGGGGGGGGGG
>QEPC01009705.1:1341556-1351658 GCA_003113815.1 Sphenodon punctatus
CTACCAGGGGGGCGGCGAGGGGCGGGGGTACCTCGGCCCTTTCCCTGCCCTGGACCACTGCGCTCCCCACGAGCCATGGGGTGACTATTGACCCCTTCATGTGGAGTATTCGGTCCAGGGCATCATAGAAGGGGGTGGTCCGGGCTCCATGTCCAGACCGTCTACTGTTGTCTCGGATGGCCATCTATCCCCTCTTCAGCTCCTTGGCCTTGGAGCAGCACTGTGCCATGGTGCGATGGTGCCCCACCACCTCCATGTCCCCCACTATGTCCTGGTAGACATGCTCATTGCACTGGTTGAGCATGAGCTCCAGATGGTACTCCAGGGTCCCCCAGATCTGTATGAAGTCCCGGGTCTCCTGCAGCCCCCACTGGTCCCCTCTGTGGTAGGGCTTCCTCCCTTGTCTCCCCTGTGAGTCCTCCTCCTCCTCTTCCTCCACCACCTCTTCCACCGCCTCCACCTCCGCCTGGGCTGGGCCGGTGTCCTCCGGGGGCTCGTCCACCCAGGCCCTTTTCTGTGTCTGCGGGACGCAGGGGGTGGGGGGTTACAGTTGGGTGCAGTTCTGGCCCCTCTCGTGGGGCGCCCTTTTTCCCCTCCTCCCTGCCAGGAGCCTGGGCTGGCCCCGTGCCCCCCCTTGGTGCCCCTGGGTCCCCTGTTCCCCTTCTCTTGTTTCCCCTTACCCGTTTCCGGGGTGCCCCCTCCCCCGGTTCGGCTGCTGTCCCCCGGGCGTCCTGTCCCAGATACAGCGGGTGTTGTCCCTCCACCTCCTCCATCCTCAGCATGACCCCTGCCTCCCCCTCCCCTGCCTGCGCTCCCTCCACCGCTGCCACTGCCTTCTCCTCCTCCACCCTCGCTTTCTCTCCCACCGCTCTCTTCCGCCTCCCTCCTCGCTCCATCCCGCCATACTTCCCTGCTGCGGATTTCCCTTTAAATCTCCCTCCAGTGGCTGTGTTGTTGCTGGTTGCCTGGCAGCAACGCTGCGTGCTTTGTCCCTGACTGGGGATCATTTTCTTTGGTTCTGGCTGGCGATTGCTGTCCAAACATTACTTTTTGTTGTTTCCCGGTGGGAATCTCTTTGACCACGCTTCTGGAGATTGTCCGGTGGGGAGCCCCGGAAGCGTGGTTGCAATTGACCCCATGTGGGTATTGACCGTGATGAACATCTGGCGGCCGCCAAACAGACATTCAGGGTGCTTTGGCCCCACCGCGGGATTGAGCGTGGTTCACTGTGGTTGAGCGTGATATCGTAACGTCTGAAAATACCCATTGCTGGTACTATATAAATAATAATGGGAGCGAGGAGCCAGGGAAAGCCTTGACAGAAGAGGTAAGTTTTCAGGAGGGATTTGAGGCTTGGACAGGGGACAGCAGAACGATTGGGCAGGAGTCAGCAGGGAGGGAGTCCTAGGCATAGGGGGCAGCATATGAAAGGGGACTAGATGAGAAAAAAAAGCTCTCTGTGTGCCATTTCTGATGGAAACAGCTCTTTTGCACGAGGGGGAGATCTACCAGTATTTTTGACATCTTCCATGATTTTTCTGCTATTTTCCACCACTTTGGTAGTTTCCGATAATTTACGGTATCATCAGTATTTTTGGTAATTTTCCGGTAGTTGTCAGCTTCCAGTAATACCAGAAATTACTGAGAATTACTGGGAAATGATGTGAAATTGCGGGTGCTGATACCAGCGGGACCAAAAGCATGGAAGTGGGAAATACCAACAAAGGGATTAACAATTATTAATATTAATCAATATTACACTAGTCTGCTCAGTTACCTTCCCAGCATTCAGCAGTTTCTGTCACCCAATCAACTTTTAATACCCACTTTATTCTGCTTCTGCTTTTTTATCTTAGTAGTTATCCTATGTTGACCTTTTCCTTACTTTCTTTATATATATTCCACTAATGTAAATGTAAAATAAAAACACAAGGAAGATAAAGTCATTGCAGAGAAGATGAACAAATTCTTTGAGTCAGTGTTCAAAGCAGAGGATGTTGGGGAGATATCCAGATCAGAGCTATTGTTTTTTGGTGGTAAATCTGAAGAACTGTTACAAATTGATATGGCAGTAGAAGAGGTTTTAGAACAAATTGATAAACTAAGCAGTAAAATAAGTCACCTGGGACAGATTATTCATCCAAGAGTTCTGAAGGGATTCAAAATATGGAATCACAGAATTACTATCAGTGATAAACTGTGATAGACTATCAGGCAGACCTATTATTAAAATAAATCTCTTCACCAGAGAACTGGAAGGTAGACTATAAAGAACTAGCTTGGAAACTACAAGCTGGTGAACCTAATGTCAGTACCAGGTTAATTAATAGATAAGATACAAAGGTTAGAAGGAAGGATACGATGGTGAATTTTCACAATAGAGAAATGTAAACCACTGTACCATATCCTCTCATATGCAGGATGGGAACATCCAAACTTCAGAGAGTCACAAATTCCAATCCTCAAAGCAGTTGATTGGCCCAAGCTCCACGTACTTTGATGGAGCAATGTGAGGACCGGATGCCTTTCTCACTTGTTGAACATAGCCTATGCCATAATAATAATAATAATAATTAATAATTAATTAATAATACATTTTATTTTTATCATAACTCTCTCACCAAATGGTGCTTGGAGCACTTCACAAACACAAAATACAACAATATAAAAATCCACTTAAAAGCAATTTAAAAGGTGAAGGTAAAGATTGAGGAAAGAATACATTGAGGCAAACTAGTAAAGGATGAACTGAGACAAACTTCTGGAGGGAATGAGTTTCACACTGAGGGACCCACCACAGCAATGGCCTGATCACCCAGCAATGGTTTCTGAGCACATATAAACATTGAGGCAGCACGAGGAGCAGGTCTCGAATATGGCCAGGGCATATACCATTCAGGACCCTGAAAATAAGCAGCACAATCTTAAATTCAATCTGCTGCTGTGCAGGCAACCAACACAGAGAATGCAAGGCAGGCATAATATGATCATAGCTGCCCAAACCAGTAAGCAGCTATGCTGCTGAATTTTGAACAAGCTGCAAGTGATGGAGAAGCACTCTGGAAACCTACAGAAGAGGGAATTACAAAAACCAAACCTCGTGGTCACTAGGGCATGAGTCATTGTGGGAAGGTCAGCCTGGAATAAGTAAGGGTGTAGGTTGCGCAAATTGAGTAGCTGGAAAAAGTCTTTGAATTGTGATATTTGAGTTTTGTGAGACAGCATGGCTGAAAAGACTCCCAAGTTCTTTACTTGACCCACCACCTCCACGTTAACCCCTCAACATGCAGGGACCCAAGAGTGGCGAGGGCATCCTCATATTGGATGCCCTGGTCCACGAGCATCAACTCAGTTTTCCTCAGATTGAGCACAAGGTAGCTCTGATGCATCTAGCCAGCTGCATGGTTCAGGCATTCCTCCAAGGCAGACATGAAAGTGACAAGGGTCATGCAGCAAGATCTATACAGCTGTGTATCATGAAAATACTGATGATAACCCCATCGGAGTCATGACATTCCCAGAGGGTTGTATGTATACAACATGCATGAGTGAGGGTGATAGAATAGAATTTGGGGGATGTTACATTTCAGGTCTCTTGGGAATGACAAATAACCATTTATCGCCACTACTTGACTCTACCCTTCTCAGTATGACTCAAACCACCTACTGGCAGCTTGTCACACTAGTAATGTCCCTCAGCCTCCAAAGCAGCACCCCATTTCAAGCTATCTTTGTTCTAACATCATCAGGAAATCATTCATCACCCTGAGAAGTGCTGTCTCTACCCTGTGGGAAGGCCAGAACCAAGAATGGAATTTCCCCAAGATATTACTGCTCTAATTGTGGCCAGTATCATGATTAACTCCTTAAGAATTGCCTAAATTATTTGCACTAAAATGTTTTAAGAGGTATTATTTTAGGAGGAAGTTGCCCAGATAGTTGAGTCCTATAAAATATGTTTCTGATATGGTTGAGTCATGTCTGATGAGTAGATACAAAGTGGAAGTTGTTTAGTTTTTTGGGTTTTTTTTCCTTTTTCTTTTTTTCTTTTTTTGAGACAAGAAAGCAAGTCATGACCATCCACAGGAAACTTATTTCAAATGGTTAAATTAAGTCTCAAGTCTTTCTCAAAATCTCTGTTAATGTGGCTTGGAGACACTTTTTGTTTGAAACTGTTTAACCCATACAGCAGTTAGACATGATTATATTTAATATTTATTTATATTTATTTATTTATTTTATAAATTTATACCCCACCCCTCCTGCAAAAGCAGCCCGAGGCGGCTTCCAACAATAAAAATATAATACCATAAAATACAATTTAAAATCATTCATAATAATATAATATCATTAAAACAGGGCTTAAAACATTATAAATAATAAATCAGGTGGGGGAGCTAAAAAAAACCTCCCCCTCCCCTCCCACTCTCCCCAAAGGCCTGGGCAAACAGCCAGGTTTTGCAACTTCGCCGGAATGTCAACAGACTGGGGGCCAGGCGAGCTTCCTCTGGAAGGGAGTTCCAAAGGCGCGGCCTGGCCACCGAGAATGCCCTCTCCATTGTGCCCCCCAGCTTAACACGGGGGACCTCCAAGAAGGACCGTAGGAGCTGCTTTGGGGTGCGGAGGGCGAGGCGGTCCCTGAGGTACGAGGGGCCCAGACCGTGAAGGGCTTTGTAAATCAACACCAAAACCTTGAACCTGACTCGGCATGCTATCGGCAACCAGTGCAGAGCTCGGAGCACAGGTGTAATATGCTCTCGACGACCCGTCCCCGTAAGGAGACGAGCCACCGCATTCTGCACTAGCTGCAGCCTCCGAACCAGGAACAAGGGAAGACCCATGTAGAGCGCGTTACAGCAGTCCAGCCTCGAGGTGACGAAAGCATGGATGAGGAAGGCCAGGTCCGGGCCGGAGACGAACAGACGCATTTAAGATATGACTTTGATGGCCCAGAGGCAGGAACACTGAATTCTGCAGTGTTGCAATCACACAGATTATTACAGATTTTGACACTTGACCAAATTCTTGCCAAAATTGCTTGTGGCAGTGCAGAATTACAGTCTGAGTGGGACACATTATGAGCTAGCCAATGGAATGTAAGTGCTACTTCTCAGCTCATACGTGGGATATCAGCACTATAAGCAAGCCGTTGAAGTACCAGCACTGTTACTTGCCAGTGGATACCCAGGGATCATGTGGCCCCCTGACACAGTTTTTAAATAGGAGTATTGTTCATATGTATGGGGGGTTTTTTAACTGAGGGTCATGGTGAAAGCTAGTACCTGCTAATAAATAAATGAAATGAAATGAAAAATTTAAAGAGGTCACGGCTCCCTGCTGGAGACAAAAGCTCAGACCATGACACCCTGCTGAGAGGTCTTTGTGGAATTTCAGGGCGTGGGGGAGTTCCCCAAGATATGGGGTGTCCAAAATCGATGGAGTCGTATTCTAACATTAAAAAATTGCTTAATTTTCATACACTAGTTAATTTCTTCTGCTCACTGGTTTTGGATATTCTGGTGGTAGGAATAGGATTTTTTGGTAGAATATATGGAGCTCTGCCTAGAAACAGTATATCTCAGAAAGAAGAGGCACATAGGAAGAAACTCGCTCTGCATACGTTTCTAATTCAGTTCTGCCTTTTATCCCACAAGAGTGTTAGCATAACAATATACAAGTTTTCTCTTATTACTGATCTTGTAGCACTAAATTCCAAGGTCTTTACTCAAAGAAAACCCTTTTTGACTTCAAAGACCCTAGGTATTAATTTTGAATTGGTTCTTTTGTTCACCTAAAAGGAATTGCAAAAAATCCAGTTTAACTCAGTTTTGTTTGATGTGGTAGTGATTTGGTCATATGTTTAAATGGAATTGTGTATTAGCAATATGGGCCAGACTGTGAAGGGGGTTAGGACTGTAACAAGATCTTGCCCAATTGAAGAAACTTGATGAAATTCCTGTTTTCGCTTCATTTCTGAATCCTTGGTTTGCCTCGTCTTGTTCTCTGAATGCTTGGTAAGAAATTAAAAAAACAAAAACATAAAAGATCACTGCACATGTGCAAAATGGCCACTGCCCTTAACCAAAATGGCAGTGAGAATTTGCCCTCGGCTCAGGTAATTACTGGGAAATCGATCCTGGTGCCCAAACTTGCAAGATTCTTGTGAGAAACAAAAATGGCTGCTGATTCAGCCCTAGTTTTTGTTTTGCTTAGGGATGACTTAAAAGCTATAACAGAAGAAACCATTATGTTGCCCTGAGAAAATAAGTGTTATGCTTCACAGGGGTTTTACTTGTTCTGCATAAATAAACTTGTGATAGAGAGTATATGTCTGTTAATATGAAAATTAACATTTACAAGATGATACAGTAAATTGATAAAACTTGGACTAGCTTCAGAGATGTAAAAGAAATCCAATTACAAAATGAACTGGTGCGCCTGTGTCCTCTTTAAATACTGAGCTAGAGAAATATGGCAGGTCATCTCGAGGAGTTATTTTTAGATTTCCCTCACGGCAATCACTTGAGCCACCCATTTTTCATCTGTTGACAGCCGAGTTGTACTTTGCTAACCAGTTTAATTTATCTGCTGATGAATCAATTCAACATTTGGGTATCTACATCCATTTAGGAAGCACTGGCCTGTAGAGCCTAGAGGGGAAACTGACAAAGAGCATGATTATTTTGTCTCAATTGTATCATGCAGTGATTAGCTAACCCTCCGGATTATGTGTTCATTTTAAAAGCTGCATTTTGACATATTTTCATGTGCCTGTTTACCAGGGATGAAAACCAATAATTCAAAGCAAACAATTATTCAACACAAGAAGGTTCTTTAATACTTATATGGAAGAGAATTTCCCCAATTGATTTTTTAAAAATACTTAGTTTTCATTAGCAATATGAAAGCTTGCTCGTCATCCTCAAGCTTAACAAATACTAAAGACAGCCTGTTTCTTTAAAATAATTGAAAATTTATTTCAAGTATCTTAATAGCTCAGAGTGGAAGAACTGTCAACATTCAACAAGGCTTTATTGTTAAAGATCATTTCTAGGTTTATACATCTGTGTTTGAGGGATTTTTATGTTTAACTTGTTCATGTTGTATTTATAGCTCAAATAGCTGAATGTGCTGATTAAAGTTAGGATAGGAGTGTGTGGGAGTGAATGTGTGATTAAAGCAGTACTAGACTTGACAAAATTGACAACTCCATAGGAATTAGCAACAGTTGTGATTTAAGACACTTTTTCCTAGATGAGGTGAGCTTTCAAACACTGAAAATGAAACATATAGATCTTAAAAATTTGCTTGCTTCCTACCCATCTCATGTCTGGAATCGGTATTCTGGCTTGCTGTTACAATTATATTACTGGATTGTTTCATGCTGCCAATGAAAAATGTTGGCATTGTTTCAAAAGGAAACAAGCAGACAAATACTGAAAGACATATGCAATAAAAGAACAGCTTAAGACAACTGTGAACTGTTAACAGCATCAGCCATTTAAGCATGTGTCTGCCATGGGATATTAAAAACCTGCACAGCCTTGGCTTAGAAATACGAATGCTTCATACAAGCCATTCTATAGGAAAGGCTTTGGTGTGTATTGCAGATGGATCACAGCACGTACAGTTGATGATTAGCTACTGAGGGACTGCATCAACAGCAGCTGAGGCCTTTCAAACATTTATATATTGCCAGATAGTCATAATTTTATCTTTTTGTCTTCAACCTCTTCAAAGAGAAAATCTCAAGGTTTTTGTTTCTGCTTTTCTTTTAATAAATGATCATTTGCTGTCAGTGACATGGCTTTCCTACCCCTTTTATGTATTTGGTAAGGGTCATCAGTTGGTTTTATAGGCCCTTTATACACGGACGTCCCTCCTCCCCACCCATTTGTGTGACTGCATGGGCGGGGGGGGGAGGGGCATCCGTCTGACCACCTGTGGGGATGGATGGGGATGCGTGCGCGCTCCCGTGCTCTACCCATCTCCACCCATCACTCACGCACAGAGGCATTGGGAACAATAGAAGTGCCTCCGTGCATGGAGATGGGTGGGTGTCCCTGTGATGGACCACACACGTGCCACACACCCGCCGCCGCCACCGTCTCCATCCCCTCCCCCCCACCCCACCCCAGTGTCTACCAGGTCCATTTGAAAAGGACCACTGTCTGGGAAAGTATGAATTCCACAAGGAAATCAGATGCAGAATATCATAGGTTAGCAAAGCAACAATTATTGCTGGATTTTCTTGTTGGTACTAAACTTAAATCTTTCTTCCCTAAAAATGGATCCCACTGCAATTTTGTTCTTGAATTATGGCCCTTCATTCTTTACCAGTTTTTATTTGACTATTGTCATTGTATTCTTGTTTTTCTTTGGAGTATGGTGAAAGCTGATATCCAATAATAAACTTGAACTTGAACTTTACCATAGTATAGTTATTGTTTTAGTTGAGGAATTAGGACTTTTAAATTACTGATACGGCTGTGTGTCTCTATAGTTGATAGGAAGTTTTGTCTTTGGCACAATCATTAGCACAGTGGCTTCCATTTTGAGACTTAAATGTTATCCTGTAATAGCAACAATCACATGTGAAGTATCAAATATTAATCAACATGGTGACTCCATCTGAATATGGCAAAAGCTACTTGGGGTCACAACCTATTGTTTGGGAACCTCTACACTAGTACTTGTAATTTAGCTCCTGAAGAAAGGAGTCTATATTATTTTTGTACAAATCATGCTTCCCCTATAGATTCTTGCGTAAAGAAGACTTTTTAGCTGTTAAGCCTCAATTTCAGTGGCACTTTTCCTAGGGAAAGCTCTTCCTAATGTATTCATAGATAGTGACTTCTGAGCATGCCTCCAGTGCTTAGAAAAAAAACCATCTTAAAGAGCTTTAGAAAAATAACGGGTGCTGAATCACAGCAGAAGTAGCAAGCTGTCTATACTGTATTTAGCATAGATAACATGGACAAGACAGATTCTGAATCTCCTCTGTTTTCCACTTGTTTTGCATTATTTTCTCTGTTGAGATTTTTATTGGAAAGTTTAATTTTTGAAGTTCAATACGCTAAGGGATGGGAAGCATTGTTATGTGTCTGGCAAAAGCAACTCTCGTACAACCTCTATCATCTTGAGTATTTTTTTTCCTTCAAGAAAAAGTGTGATTCATTACACTTGTACCTAGAATGTGGAGAATTTACTAACTATTAAGATGGGATGGCAAGCAGGCAAAAGGTAGTTTTAAAAAAGAACAATTAAATCATCTAACATATACTTTTCATTTGGCATGCAGGCATACCACTTTGTGTTCTTAGCCCATCTGATTTCACTGATTTGAGTGAGTACAAGACAGGTCAGTATTTGGTTGGGGGAGAGAGGAGTTCAGAGTCCTCTCAGACTCTGTATTCTGTCACTGCTGCCATGTGTAAGAGGCACTCTGTGCTGCCAGGGTAGGCCTGAAATGGACTGCCACTTTTATATCCATGGATATTATCTACAGGTTTGGAACAGCAGAGATCCAACTTGGAGTTATTGTTGTGCCGGATCTCCACACAAAAATTTAGTTTGACTATTGTACATGCACAAGATGGCCAGAACGCCACCCGCCCTGAGGGTCAGGGTGGTGGCGTGGGTTTTCTCCTTGCCAATCCCTGTCAATTTCAAACCCTTTCCCCTCCTCCCTCCCTCTCCTTCCCATCCTTTGAGGCCCATTCTGCACGTTTATACTCCCCCTTACACCTTCGTGTTGCTGTCATCTACCGCACCCCGGGACTCCTCTCCTCTTTTCTCCCAGACTTTGAATCCTGGCTCACCTTCTTCCTCTCTGATGACACCCCCGCTCTCATTCTTGGTGATTTCAACATTCATGTCGACACACCTTCCATGCCCTCTAACTCCCGCTTTCTCTCCCTGACCTCCTCCTTTGATCTCCGACTCTGGACCAACTCCCCCACCCATACCGACGGCCACTCCCTCGACCTCATCTTCTAACGAAATTGCTCTCTTGCTGACCTCTCCTTTTGATCCCTGCCATAATTCTGATCACTTCCTCGCCTCCTTCAGCCTCTCCCACCAACCCCCCTCCTCCTCCCCC
>QEPC01009705.1:1353565-1375665 GCA_003113815.1 Sphenodon punctatus
GCCAAGGTCATTCACTCTGTCCGTCGCTTTGACCATGTGCAGCCTCTCCTCTTTTCTCTTCACTGGCTCCCCCTTCCTGAACGTATCCTGTTTAAACTCCTGGTATTCACGTTCAAAACACTCCACGATCAAGCTCCCCCTCCTTACCTCTTGGACCTAATCTCCCTACGTACTCCTGCACACGCTCTCCGCTCTTCCTCTGTCCCCTCCCTCACTCTCCCCTGTCTCTCCCACTGTCCCCTCTCCCTGTCTCCCCCTCCTTGTCTTTTAGATTGTAAGCCACAGGCAGGGACTGCGTCCATTTGTATGTTCTGTACTGCGCCAAGTACATGACTGGCGCTATATAAATGTTGATAATAATAATAATAATAATAATAATCATGGCCAATTCCCATTTTCTCAAAACCAGATTGGAATGGGCAACTATGGAGACAGAATCTGCCCAGTAATCTGTTTCAGCCTTATACCAGCATAAAATCAAGGCAAACAACACTTCTGGCATTAGGAATTCAATTCCAACATAATATCTGAAATATATACGAGACCACAGCCACAACATTTCTACCCTTTCTTTTCATTTTGTTAGTAACAGCATTCTTATTGATGCGTCCTTAAAACATCGCACCATTTAAATAGGTGTTATAAACTTGCTAGACAAATATTGGAACAGTGTAATACTTACAAGCATATTTATGTAGTTAAGCTAAAAAGATATTAAGAATCCTATGAAATCTGTTGCATGAGCAATAGTGGAAGATAGCCATGAGTCCTATGCACTTTTCTTGCTCACCATAGTGATTTAAAAGGCCAGTGTGGAGTCTCTAGATTTTATTTACATTCGTACAAAACCCCTTAAAATTTGTCTATGACCTTCAAGTACCAATTATCATTCTGGACCAGATGCTCAGTTGAAGTAAACTAAAGTAGCTTCTATGAGCTAATGAAGTCAGTGGATCAACATCAGTTTATTACAAATAAGGATCTGAGGATCTCGTCCACTGTAAATGAAATGACTCATTTTATGGCCCTTTTCAAGTTAGACCTAGAAGGCAGCATCGTTCAGTGGTTGCTGGGAAACAATGTCCTGCCTTCACATTCATTAGGTGTCCTGAAAATGTAACATTTCTAATGCTATCTTGTTTTTTGTTGGTTGTCTTGTCACTTAGTAGCCTGCAGAGTTGGTGGGTGGAGTTTTATGAAAGCAGGTCTCAATCAGAACATTATAGCTTTACATCACAGCTTGATCTTGTAGTTAAATTTAGCTCCCATAGAAAGAAGATAATCATTTTCTATTTTGCCTTTCGACTTTGGATAGCTGTCACTATTTCTTTTTGATAAATTCTGTTTGTGAGAATTTGCAAGCCTTCATGCCACACTCTAAAGCATGGGTGGGGAATGTTTTCTGTCCTGGGGGCCACGTTCAGTATGAACTTCACAGGCCACATAGAAGTTGTGGGCAGGGGTGCTTAACGGGTGTATTCAAGAAAAGGAGGGCCCAGATCAGTGTACATGCCCTCCTTCTGCTCCATTATCCTGAGCTCAGTTTTTCAGTACTTGGGGGTAGAGACTGGGATCCAGGGGCCAGATCCAGACACTGGAAAGGGACCACATAAAAACTTGCTGAGGGCCGCATTTGGTCCCCGGGCCTGAGGTTCCCCACCCCTGCTCTAAAGCTTGCATAGTCTCACCAACAGAAGTTGATCCAATAAAAGATATCCTTTGAACTACTTCATCTCCATTTCTTACATTTGGGACCAACATGGCAACCACACTCTCTCTCTAGATTCCTTGAGAAAAAAATGGCAGAGGTGTCTGCGTAAAAGAAATTGATAGTGAAGAAAAATAAAATGAAATGCTCATTTAATATTTTGCAAAATAAAACACGGTGTGGTAGAGTATTAAAACATCCATACAGCTAAAATAGTTCAGATACATGAAATATTAATAAAAGAAAGGTTTTCTGCAGTGCTATACAGTTCTAAAACATCTAAGTGCCATTGGCACACTTACAAATAATAAAAATCTGTTCTGGAGAAAAATAGTTTGTGCCAAACTAGGCATTTTGAACTTCTTAAGAGTCATGTGTGCTAAATTTGTTCCAGGTCGGAAGATTTTGTAACGCTAGAACACAGGTAGGAGTTTTGCAACTTATTTTTTCCAGGTGGGGTGAGTAACCTACATATATTTTTATAACCTACATTGAAAGGTCTGGAGATTGAGAAAACAAATGAACCTTGCAAGGTGTTTCTGCTGAAAGCCTTTTATCTTAAAGATATGCATTCAAGAAAATTGGGTCTGATCAACCAGATGCTACTTTGCTTGTCATGCATTGCTTTATGCTTCTTCATCTGAATCCGCATGTCGTGCCCCTACAAGTATATGTGCGTCACAAATGGTAGCAGATGTGACCTCTGCTGGCTGTACTCCTAGGAAAAAACCTCATTGTATTCAGCTGTTAGCAACAAAAAAAAAAGGGGGGGGGGGAGAAAAAAACAAACAAACATTCGTGGTATATTTGAAATAAAGATTTGATAAACAATTTGCCCTGGGTATTGTGCCACTCTGAATGAGTTATTTGCATATTGGCCATACTTTTTCCTCTCTATTTTTAGTGATTCTCTTTGATGGTAGTGAAAAGTAACATATCTGACTTGTTGAGATACAGACAAGTATCTCATTTTCACAGGCAAGGCAAGGCAGGATTCCCTAGAGATACTGCTAATGTAGTACTCCCTGCAGTAGTGGAAGCATAGGTGGTGAAAGGTTAGCCTAGTCTCCCTCTCCAATACCAGCAACCCTACCTTCTACCAGTCCCTATTTAAGAAGGACAATTCCTGTTTGGGTGCTGAATCGCACCGTCCTTCTCTAGGGTTTCTAGTGCCTCTCAGGAAAAGCACTTGAGAGGACAATGGGAAGATATTGGAGGGACAAGAAACTAAGCAGGAGAGCTTCTGTCCCTCTTTATGCATTGGGAACATTGGGAGATGTTTAAGTGCATGGAGGGCAGAGCTTATTCATTGAACTCACTCGGTGGTCTTGGGGGAGTGTATGTCTTCCCCCCGGGACCTCACGTGTGGAGTCCCACAAGGTGCCATTCTGCCCCCCTCTTTGTTTAACATCTATATACAGCCGTTAGGGGAAATCGTGAGAGGGTTTCAGGGCATGCAGTGTCATCAGTATGCTGATGACACTCAGCTCTTCCTCTCCTTTTCCATCGACCCAGGCCATGCAGTCTCCTTATTTTCCCAGTGCCTGTCAGCTGTGGGGGCTTGGATGAGGTCGAGCCATCTGCAATTGAATCCTGACAAGATGGAGGTGATGTTGGTGGGTGAGGGCTTGGGGGACCTGGGGGTGGTTGAATCTCCTCTTGTTGGGGGGGTTCGCCCTCCTATGGTGTCTCAAGTGCGGAGTCTGGGTGTGCTCCTTGATTCACGGCTCAGCCTGGAATCTCAGGTTGTGGCCATGGTGGGGAGTGCGTTTCGACAGTTACATCTTGTCCGGCAGTTACATCTTGTCTTTTCCTCACCACTGTCATCCATGCCTTCATCACCTCGAGGCTGGATTACCGCAACACGCTCTGCATGGGGCTGCCTGAGAAGCTGGTCCGGAGGCTGCAGCTGGTGCAGAATGCTGCGGCCCATCTCCTTACGGGGGTGGGTCGCAGGGAGCGCATGACACCAGTGCTCCGGGCTCTGCACTGGCTGCCTATAAAGTACCGGGCCAGGTTCAAGGTACTGGTTTTAAACTTTAAAGCCCTTCACGGCCTGGGCCCTGCTTATCTGGGCCCTGCCTCACTCCCCATGTGCCTGTGCAACCCTTGATATCATCCATGGGAGCCTTTTTGGAGGTTCCCCAGGTGAGGCGGGTGGCCACCGATGTTGGAATTCCCTCCCGGAGGAGGCTCAGTTGGCTCCCACTCTCCTGCTGTTTCGGCGTGTATGTAAGACCTGGCTGTTCTGTCAGGCTTTTGGCGAGGGGTAGGGGTGGGGTGGGGTCGGGGTTTCCCCCACATATTGTATTTTTAAATCGTTTTAAAATGTTTGTATTGTTTTTATGGAATGTTGCTCGCTGCCCCGGGCTGCCCTGAGGGCAGGAGGTGGGGAGGGGGTATAAATTTTAAATAAATAAATAAATAAGTTGGAGTTTCTCTGTCTTTGGCCGCTCAAAATGTTGAGAGGTAGGCAACACTACTTAATCCATAGAGGCCACTGAGCAATCATTTGGAAATAGTGATCTTGGCCACCTATCAACCAGACGTGGAGTTTAACTGGAATCAAGTTTTTCATACTGTATATTACTGATCTCTTTAGTCATGTAATCCCAAAGCCCTTAATTTTTAAAGGAGAAAAGATCTTCTATACCCTTCAGTCCGTTTATTCGGAGTCAGGGAGTGATCTCCCTCATGTCCATTAGGAGGCAGCATAGACTTTCCACTGTGCATGTGTAAGGAGAGCGTGCCCTCGCTTTCCCAGTAGAAAGTCTGCCTCTCATCCAGCAGGTTGTGCAGCTGGGGTGCTCCACACCCCCATCAGACTTTCTAATTACCTAACCCCAAAGAGGGGGTTCCCTTCAGTCACTGTCAGGAAAGGGACCTGCCGGTGCGATTCTGGACAGGACTCCCTTAAGAGCTACAAGAGCCGGCTTGCCTCATTCAACCTGGTGCCGGCCCCAGGGTATGGCCTGGGTCTCCAAGTGCACAGGGTTCGGCCTCAGGGTACGACCCGTCCTACTAGACGCCTTGGATGGCGGAAACCACCAAGACCCACAGGGCAGCCGCCCGCCGAGCCGCAGCACGCCACAAGGGCACTGTTTCACCGAGGCACGAAACCAAAGCCAAACCAGAGATCCCCACGCAGGCCGCAGCCCCCGCTTCCCAATCAGAGGAGCCACACAGCGATCTTGGAGACAGGCGCCCAGCACTTGAATGGAGGAAGTAGAGGAGGCAGAATCCTCTGCCTCCTCACATGTAAGAGGGGAACAGTCAGTGGAGTCTTTCCAAAGGCTCCAAATGTACGCGCTCAGGTCCATGATGGGGGTCCTAGTGCGTATGGAAAGCAACCAAAGGAGGACCCAAAAATGTAAGCCCCCCCCTTCCCCAACCCTCCTTTAAAGGAGACTCCAGAAAGGCTACCAAGGGCAAGCGCAAGCCCCCCCGCAAGCCAGACAGACACTCCCTCAGGGACCTGTTTGGGTCCTCCTCCGAGGATGAACGGGATGAGTCCCCTTCAGAGGAGGGCGACCTCCTGGGATCCTCCTCGGAATCAGAGCCCCTGCCACAGTCCCCGCACAAGAAACGCAAAACCCATGAGCGGGCTAGAACCCCTCCACCCAATGCTTTTATCCTCTGAGGGCTCAGCTGAGGAGGAAGGGGGTTCCTCAGGGGCAGGGGATCAGGATACCCCTGAATGGGAGGACATCCTAGCTAAGGGCCCCAAAGAGGTGGGGAGGGAGCTTCCCTCCTATCAGGGCCCCAGACTGCTCAGGAGGGCACAACGGGTTCTCAGGATAACCCCTAGCTCACAAAAGAAGAAGGATTTCGAAACCTCCTCCGATGACGAGGATTCAGACAGAGAATATATCCCCAAACTCCATACCGGCGACAAAGGGGTCACTCTGGACCGGGCCTTTGAAAAAATAATTAAAGCCCAATGGAAACAGCCAACCAAGGCAACCAAACTTTCTAAAATCCAATAGAACCTATATTCATTCTCCAAAAAGTGACACCATCTTCAAGCGCCCCAAGGTAGATGCAGCGGCTGCCTCCATAGCTCACCAGTCAGCCTTCCCCTCCTCAGAGGACCTTTTACCAAAAGACCCCACTGATAAAGGAATAGAAATTGTCCTCCATAAGAGCTACGAGGCCTTATTCTATATCCTGCAGATGGCCACCACTGCTTCTTATGCCTCCAGAGCCATCATGAAATGGTTCAAGCTCTCCAAAGATCCTAATATCTCAGCCACCCTATCACAGAAGTTGGCTGCTAACGTCACTCTCACCCACGCCTTCCTCATGGATGCCTCCATGGACATAGTAACCTGGGCAGCCCGAGGCATGGCGGCTAATGTAGCAGCATGTCGCCACATTTGGCTCCACTCTTGGCAGGCTGACACCCACGCAAAGAACCTGCTTGTCAATGGCAGATTTGGGGGGGCAAGTTATTCAGTTCGGCCCTGGATAAGGCCCTTTCCGATGCCTCCAACAAGGAGAAGAAACACTCCCTTAATCAGGTGCAAACATTTAAAACTTTCTTTCGTCCCTTCCAGAGATTTAACCAAGGCCACAAGCGAACCTTCTCTTCCTATAATACCTGGAGCTCCCAGCAGCGTGGCAGAGAACACAGAGGACATGGATCCAAACCCAACAGGTCAGCTACGCACACCTATTCCAGATGCCCTGGGTCCCCGTCTCCCAAGCAGGAGTCCTGACTCCTTGGCCTCTTCCTCCCCCGGCTCCCACCGCCTAGGAGGAAGGCTCATGCACTTCGCCCTGCAGTGGAATCAATCTGTTTCCGACACCTGGGCCCGTCAAACAGTAACGCAAGGGTACTCCATAGAATTCAAGTCCAAACCAAGCGAGTTGTTCCACATCTCCCCCCTCTCACACATCCCCTCCAAATGCAAGGTGATGCGATCAGAAATCAGCAGACTACACGAGATGGGTGCCATAGAAAGAGTGCCATGGCGTGAAAGAGGAAGAGGACTCTACTCAATCCTGTTCCTCGTGGAGAAGAAGACTGGAGAACGGAGAGCGGTCCTGGATCTGAAGCGCCTCAACAAATTCATCAAACTCCAGAAGTTCAAAATGGAGACCCTGGCCTCTATCACACTGGCGGCATCGAAGGATGACTGGCTCACCTCCTTAGATCTAAAGGATGCGTACCTGCACATACACATTCTCCCGGCTCACCGGCAATGGTTCCGGTTCACCTACAACTATCAACATTGGCAGTACCGAGCCCTCCCCTTTGGCCTCGCCACAGCCCCCCGAACATTCACAAAGATTTTGATTCCCCTCATTGCAAACCTGCAACTCCAGGGTGTAGCAGTCTTCCCATACCTGGATGACATTTTGATCCGGGCGACATCTCACGACCTAGCTCGAGCTCATCTCCACCTCACCATCTCCTACCTAGAGCATCACAGTTTTCAGATCAACCAAGACAAAAGTCATCTAACACCCACCCAGCAACTAGAACACTTGGGAGTTATATTCCACACTCACCAGGACAGGATAGTCATTCCACCCACTTGACAAGACAAAATCAGGAACCTCATATCCTCCATATGGGAGCAACCAAAGATCCCTCTCCGAACACTGGCATCCCTCCTTGGGTGCATGATCTCCTGCACACGACACCTTCGACGTGGGCACGATTTCACGCACGCAGTCTCCAGCAACTGTTTTGCCCAAGGCAAATACAAATTATCAACAACTGCCCAATATCTATATCAGTCCCGACCGAGACCCTTCAATCCTTCAACTGGTGGGAAGACCCACGCAGATTCCGAGACGGAGTCCCCCTAACGGAACCACACAGGGTAGTTCTAACCATGGATGCCAGCCTCTCAGGATGGGGAGCCCACATCAGCAGCAACTTCATTCAAGGGACCTGGTCGCCCACGGACGCCATTCACAGCATCAACTGGCTAGAATTCAAGGCCATTCGGCTAGCCCTCCACCGACTTCTCCCCCTTGTAGAAGGTCAGCATGTGATCGTCTTCACGGACAACACCACAGCCATGGCGTACGTCAACCATCAAGGGGGTTCTCGGTTGAAAATGTTACACAAGGAAGCATCCCGCTTGATAAACTGGGCGGAGTCCCACCTTCTCTCCTTGTCGGTCCTCCACATAAAAGGCGCAGACAATATCGAGGCAGATTGGCTGAGCCGCGAGACTCTGAGTCCAGGAGAATGGACTCTTAGTCTGACGGCCTTCCAACGAATCATCGAGATGTTCGACACCCCGATCCTAGACCTATTTGCCTCCCTGACCAACCACAAGGTGCCCTGCTTCTTCAGCAGGAACTCCCACCCCAAATCTGAGGTGGTAGATGCCCTCAACCATCAATGACCCTAGGACCACCTCTATGCCTTCTCCCCATTTCCCTTGATCAGCCAGGCAATCCACCATTACAAACGCCAGCAGACCACTATAATATTTGTGGCCGCATTTTGGCCTCGCCGGCCTTGGTTCACAGACCTACTTGCACTGTCACATGGAACTCTACTCACCCAGCCAGTCACACACGACCTACTTTCACAAGGACCTCTCCTATATCAACATCTGGAGTTCCTGAAATTAACAACATGGCTGTTGAGGCTATAGCTCTTCAGAGACTAGGGTATTCGGACTCCATTGTACGCACCCTACTAGCATCTAAGTGTAAATCCACCCAACGCATATACCAATGCACTTGGAGAGTCTTTGTGGGCTGGTGTAAGACAAAGCTGATCCCCCCCCACAATCCCCCACCATAGGCCAAGTCCTACAATTCTTGCAAGAGGGACTGGACAAGGGGCTACACCCCAACACTCTTTCCAGACAGTTGGCCGCAATTGACAGCATTTTGGGGGCTTCCGGTAGACCACGCCTTTCCTCTCACCAACATGTACGCCAGTTCATGAGAGCCACCCATCGAATCTCCCCCCCAGTAGTTCACAGGTTCCCCAATTGGAACTTCAACCTGGTCCTCAAGGCCTTAACAGGGCCTCCCTTTGAACCCCTTAAACAGGTTTCCTTATTCTTTCTCTCAATTAAGGTAGCCTTTCTAATAGCCATCACGTCTGCTAGACGTGTATCCGAAATTGGGACCCTGTCAGCCGACCCTTCCTTATGCTCCTTCAGAAAGGAGTCGGTCTGCCTCCGACTGGACCCTTCCTTCCTTCCAAAGGTCTCCTCCCTTTTCCACTTATCCCAAGATGTGATTCTACCCTCCTTCTGCCCCCGACCCCGCCACCCTTTAGAGAGACTGTGGCATTCGCTGGACGTTTGCAGGGCCTTAAAAATATACTTGTATCGTTCGGCTCCCTTTAGGCATTCCTCTAGCCTACTAGTCAGCTATCACCCCCGCCACAGGGGTAAGAAGGCTTCCAAGTCTGTTATTGCCGGCTGGATTTCAACCTGTATAACCGAGGCCTACGAAGCCTTGGGCCTCCAGCCTCCCAATCCTCTCACGGCCCATTCCACTCGGGGAGCAGCTACTAGCTCAGCGTTTCACTCTCGAGCCCCAATAGGTAAAATATGCAGGGCAGCCACATGGAAAACCCTGCACACATTCACCAGACACTATAAAATAGATCTGCACCAATCCGCCGAAACCGCCTTCGACAGACGGAACTTACAGGGGGCAGTAGGGTCTAACTAGCCTGGTCCCTCCTTCCGAATAAACAGTACTGCTTTGTTATCTCCCTGAGTCCGAATAAACGAACTGAAAACTATAGAAAGGGCAATTGGGATTCTTACCTGTGAATTGCCCTTCTGTAGCCTTACAGAGAGTTTATTCGGCCCACCCAGGCTGTCTGTTTAATCCTCTTAACTCCGGAGAACTTAGTTCTGTTAACGTTACTCCTCGAGGTTTTGGGGAAGGTTCTGTTTTTGTTTCTTTCAGCTATGGCTACTTCGGCTGTGATACTCCTGGGAAAGCGAGGGCTTGCTCTCCCTACGCATGCCCAGTGGAAAGTCTATGCTGCCTCCTAATGGACACGAGGGAGATTGCTCCCTGAGTCCGAAAAAACTCCCTGTAATGCTACAGGAGGGCAATTCACAGATAAGGATCCCAATTGCCCTTTTCACCTTCTTATGAAAGAAATAGTTGGTAATGTAGTGACAATGATTGCAATTCTCAATACTAACCTCAGGGTTCTGTTGAGCACATTGGTTTCTATGGCAGATGAGCAGTAGATACATGGAGTTTAACATGGAGTTTAAGGAACAAGCATGTACATAGGTTACTGGTTGTTAGCAGAACAGAAATGCTGGTGTGAAGACATGGAGTGTCTTTAGGTGGACACCTGGTCCGCCCCACCCCAAAGTGACCCGTCTGTGTAGAGGTGGACCCCCTGGAGTGAGACAGCACAGGAGTGGAGCAGCCGCTTCTTGATCCGGGCCAGCTCCGCTCACAGTGCTCTAGATCATCCTGGAGCACCTCAAGAGGAACGGGCTGACCAGGGGCAGAGCAGTGGTTTGTCTAAAGGCCGGCCGCTGCAGCTCCACTCCCAGCTGTGGGTTGCCCTAGCAACCACCATAGAGCTCTGGGCAGCAGCTGCTCTTTTTCCACAGCTCTATGGTGGGGGAGGAGGGGGCACGCACATGCAGGGACTGCGGTCTGTGGCAGCAGCATCTGTTTAATCCTCCTGCCGCTGGAGTAGACCCAGGGGTGACACCCCACCCCCCAAGCAGACCCGGGAGTGGCCACCCCTGGGTCCATCTAAAAACACCTAGAGTTATCATGTTGGTCTGGTAGTGCTGGCAAATAGTAAATTTAGAGTGGCTGGTTTCAGTCTGTGGATCCACTCTCTGCATCCTGTCCGTGGGTAGTAATGAGATGTGCTTTTCCTCTATGAGAGGTGTTGATTTTGGTATATTGAAGGGAGAGGGTGGGGTTGTTGCTATTTCAGCCTCTTTGGTAACTCCCCTTGCATTCATCCACGTTGGAATGAAGAGGATCCATAACACTATGGTGTCAATAATGACATTACATAATTACTATTCAATGTTGCAACAACATTGTTTTATTATTAGACATGATAACAAATATTGAAGAGATTAATTCTCTTTTAGGACATATGCCAACCACTAACTGACAAGAAGTTTGGCAGAAGCCTTCAGTGTGGACGGATTATTTCATAATTGTCCATTATAAAGCTTCTTCCAGCATCCTGTGAAGCAACTGGTATTGGCCACTGTCAGATACAGAGGGTGCTTTCCGACATTACAAAATGAGCCTAAGTTGTCTTTGGGAAAAACGCAGTGAGGCAAACAATGCACCAGCTTTTGTCATGTGGGAAATCACGGGTTTGGCAGCAATCATGTGGGACATGCAGAGCCATTAAACCCAGCCATGCATGATTGCTGCCAAAGCCATGTAGGTTAGCTTTCCCATGTGACAAAAGGCACACATGATTTGACTCCTAGAGCTTTCCCCAGAGGCAAATAAGGTGCATTTTGTAATGTTGGAAAGCACCCAGAGAAGAGGACTAAACAGCAAAGTGGACAGTATAGTGGGCTATTGTGGTACAGTAATTCCTAGGGTACTCTAGTCATCAGAACAGATAGTACCTCCTCTCTCTCAACTGAATACACAAAAAAATAACAGGCACACTGTGATGTTTTTGTGAAGTATTCCTGGGAATCTACAACTTTTGTTAAACTCTTAGAGTTTTGGCTCCCTGAAAGTGTTGGAAAAGGCCTTGTGTATGCTTAACTCAAGTTTGTAGGGTGGAATCATTCTTTCTTCATCTCTCTGCATTTACTAAAATTATATAAACAGTTTGTTGACACCCCCTGGCTTCCATTCCACAGCACTTTGCCTTTTTAGTGATTAAAGTTATGTAATTATTATACAGTCCGATTCAGCCACCATTATATAGTAGGATGTAGAGACTAAGGGCGCAATCCAGCTCCATACAAGTAAATGGAAGTTTAGCCATTGACTTCAGCGGGAGCTGGATTACACCCCATGTCTCTAGTGGCCCATGTTTAGGGCAAATATTACATACAGCTCCTGTTACACTTCCCTTTCCTACTCCTTATTTTAACTTATTTGTTGTTGAAACATAAGCCAGAATTCTATATTGTATTCCTGACAAACATTACACAGAATCAAACCCAGGACTACTCTACTGTTACCAGATTGCCCATCCAACCCCATAGGGGACAGTGTCAGACCTATAGGGAAGTTAGCTCCATGCTCTGGTTCACATAAAAGTTCTTGATACCATTTCTTCTTCAAGTCCAGCCTCTTCCAGGCTTCCAGCCCTCTTTCAGGACCTGATATTCTATAAATATTTAGCACTAGCGAGTTAAGCGGGTCCGCCCTCCAACCACCCTTTCCAGTTAGCTTACTCTACCAGAGTCTTCAGTACTGGGTTTAACATGGAGGCTTACACCCTCATACAGTTCATAATAGTAGTCCTTTCCCAATAGATAGGGCAGATCTCACCTGAGTTTCTGAAGAAGGCAGGTTCCAATAGACATGGATCCCCACATCCTGACTGGGAACACGTCCTAAGTCAGGCTGCCTGGGCCAGCCCCTAAGTAGTCCAGAAGTTTCCTGGTCCTGTCTCTTCTCCTTCTCTTGGAGTATCAACACTGGTTCCTTTTGTGCCAGTGTGGTGCGCAGCCTTGCAGAATACCAGCCCAAAGTTTTCTGAAGTAGACCCCTCCTGTGCACGTTTTCAACAGGTATACCAATTGATCACCACAGGTATAGGTAAGATTTGGAAAGCAGGCATCAGCAGCTGCTACTGAGCATGCTCAGTAGTTGCAAATACCACTTTCCTGTACAAGTTTTCCACACCACCTGGCACTACTGCTTCCCTATTACATCTGCTCGAACACTATTGTATGTAAACAATGATTTTAGGTGTTAACAGCTGCCAGTCAGGTTCAGAGCCAAAGGACCAAACTACATCTTTTTATAAAACTAACGAAAACAAAAAACCCAACAATCACCAAACACTTTATTTTTTTTTTATTATTTTTTTTAAAATAAGACTCTAGAGGAGTTGATAATATACACTTAAAAAAATTCTAAACAAAAAAATATTCAGACAACTTAGATGAGCTAGTATAGTTATTGCATGCACCCATTTTGAAAGTTTACATGTGTTATGTAAATGTGCTAATAGGCGCAACATGGTATAAAGTTTAAGCTCCATAGTCACAACTACAGTACATTTGTCACACACAAAGATAGATTCTTTGCCTCCTATTCTTTGCCTTTCAGCTATAACCTAGAAACATTTCAGTCAGTGTCACCTCTGCAGAGTTAGAAGATTCTGTCATTGTCTTGGTAAGCAAAGTATGGTAGGTAGTTCAGCTAATAGCATCAGTGTCTGTTTTAATCAGTATCTGGCTGCTCAGCATGGAATAGGAGAATGAATAAACCTGATAAAATATTACAGGGTTGGCCACAGTCTTGACATTGCAATTCTCAAACATTGTACTTCCTGGCCAGCAGCACTAAAATCTTGTGTTTTCCATAAATTGCAAACTCCACAGCATTTGCCTTTAAAAAATGTTAGGTTCCCACCTTCGTATCTTCATAGTCAAATTGTCACTCATTGTGACCTGTTTTTGCACTCAGTGAAGCACTAGACTGAATAAGAATAAAATCAGTTGAATAAAATAATGAAATCGTACAGCAGCACAGCAGGTACAGGGAAAGTTTCAAGGGAAAGGGTCGGTTGTAGTGAAACATGCAGAGCTTTTTTTCCAAGATGAACGCTAATTAAATTTTGTGAGGGGTACTGAATTAATAATTGGCGTGGCAGGGCATCTGGCACAGGCAGTGCGACTGCTGCTACAGACCTGGGACCATGCCCATGCCTGGGCTAATGAATAAAGATGTGACACAAGTGGAGGACAGTGCTTCATAGGAAACAACTGTAGAGTCACTTGAGCTATAAACGAAGAAGGCTCAGCGTGTTCTAGGGCAGCAGAAGGAGAGTGGAAGCTGGCAGAGTGGCCAGATAGTAGGAGGCTGGAACCAAGAAGGTCTAAGCCTCTGGAGTATCTATAAGCAAGAGAGACGCTGCCTGGACAGCCAACACAGGGTATGTGGCAAAGTAGCTGGGACCAATACAGCTGGGAAACATACAGCAGTAGAGATCCAGAAGAGACTGGAGATCACACAGAACCCCAGTGACCTCTATCCTTATTGTTTGCCCCCACAGTGCTAGTGGGAGAAGCCCCTCACTGGAGGACATGACTGGCTATATGGGAGGAGGAAGCCAAGACCCCAAACTCTGGATGTACCCTGAAATACTTACCGGATTGGACTTGTAGGACTAAAGCTTGGGCCACTATAACTGCGTTAACAGCCTTAGGGGCACTGTGGAGGGTCCCAGAGCTAATTCCCCAAGATAAAAGAGCTCTTCCAAAGAGGATTCCAAATTGGGTTTTATGATTTGGGATCAAATCCAATTTGGGTGTGTTTTAAGATTATTAATTATGTTTTAACTATAAACAATGGTTGCATTTAAAAACAGATGATGTTAACAAATGAATGAACTAATACAGATTTCCTTCCCGCCATTATCTGACATAATCATACAAAACTAAACACATACAATTACCCATCATATAATCATACCAATTTAACATATAAAACAAATAAAAAGAAAAAATATAAAACTAATTCCATCCAATGAAATTGTTAAATTATTAATATTTATAAAATCATATATATGGTTCAACTCCATGCACTCTTAAATTCATAAACTAGGTCAAATAAAAGGCAAGTCTAAATATTACAGAATATAAAATCATATATATATAGTCATCTGACCCAGTTACTTACACACACACACACACATATATATTTCTCTTTATAAAAATTATAAAGAGAAAATGACTGTAAACAGAGATTTATTGATTAGCTGACCGTTTCGGCTTCCGCCCTCACTCATCAGCAGCTCAGTTGATTTTTGACAAGTGTATTGTGAGCACAGCTGACAGTTCTTAGAGCTCTGAGGTTGGAGAGAGTTCTAAGGTGAGCCAAGGAATGAAGTAGCACATACAAGAAAAGATAGGGGCTCACGTGTTACCTTCTAAGTTAAGGCCGTTGGGCACGAGGGTGTCAAGTCTGTAGATCCAGAACTTTTCCCTGGTGTCCAGTAGTTTTGGGTTGGAGGGTTTTTCTGTAGGGAAGATTTCTAGGTCAGCAAGTGTGTGATCTTCTGAATTAAAATGTCTAGCAACAGGCTGTTCCACTTTCTTAATGACGATGACTGACTTGTGATTTCTGAACTGGGTATGGAGGTCTGTGGTGGTTTTCCCCACATATTGCATGTAACATCCATTATGTAACATTGTATCACATAAATTATATTGCTCGATATGCAGGTGATGTTTTGTTTGATGGTATAGGTCCTGTTTGTAGTGCTGCTTTTGAAAGTGGTAGTTTCTTTGAGATGGGTGCATGCAATGCAACGTTTGGATTCACGGTGATGTGATTCAGGGTTGTTGACCGGTGATTTTAATTCAGATCTCACAAGAAATTTATGTAGATTAGGAGGCTGGCAAAAAGACACAAAGGGAGAAAGGTTGGTGGCTTTTTCAAGATGTGGTGAATTGGCTACTAGAGGGTAGCTTTCTTTAATCACCAGGTGATACTTTGGAGATGCAGGATGAAAATCCACCACTAAGGGGATGCGGCATTCTTTGTGAGTTTTAGTCACCACCTTGTAGAGGAGGGATTCTCTTGTTTGTGTTGACGCCCGGCGGATGTTGAAATCGATGACATGAGAGGGATAGCTTCTGGTAAGATGTTCCTTGAGTTCTTTGATGCATTGGAGGTAATTGACGTTGTTGTTACAGATGTGTCTAACACAGACACAGACACAGACACAGACACACACACACACACACACACACACACACGTTTATATATATATATAACTATTTAAAAAAATCAGCTTGGTCCATTCTTAATTTCATAAACTGAGATAGATGAAATACCAGGACAGACATTCTCTAAGCTGGTCCTCCTTGTGGCTTCTGCCTTGAAGGAGAAGACTGACAATTTTAACAAGATACAGAGTCGCTTTGCGAAAGCAACCAAATTAATTTTTCACGCGAAGTGAAATACTGCAGACTTCACAATCTAGAAGGGAGGTATCTGGCCCTAAGGTTTTCAGACCGAAGACAGTCAAAGACATAATGGACTATGCCCTTGATCAAGATGGTGTTAACTAAATATCATCACCTCATCATTTGTTGCAGTGTGAAGACTAGAGATTGTAGCATCACCTAAAGTACAGTCAAACCTGTTTAAAACAATCTCGCAGGGGGACGTTCTCGGTTGCTTCCCTAATGTTATGGAACTCCTTCCCTTGGAGGTTTGGTTGAACCAGAGTCAGAGTGTCTTCCGGAGGCCATATTAAGACTTTTTTTGTTGTTTGAAAAAGCATTTGGTGGTCAGGGATAGGGGTGGGTTTTGATGGGTAGTTTGGGGTAGGGTTGTGGGGAGGTTTGGGTGTACGGAACTGGAGGTGGTATCTGGTGGGTTTGGTGGAGCGTTGGTGGTTTTAAGGATATTTTTGTGAGTTTTAATATTTTAATTTGTGAGCCACCCTGAGGCGTTTGGGAAGGATGGCATATAATTTAAATACATAATTACAATCTTCAGGAACCACTTCTATCAATTACATATTATTAAACCTTATTACAGGGAACACTCGGATATAATGAACCCCTTTTCTGGTTATGTGAGGGCTTGTTATACTGTGTATTCCCTATACTAAGTGTGAGAAAACTGAGAGTGCTGATAATCATTGGAAGATATATTAGTCAGCAAGTAGCAAATGCTCTCTGGGCCACTGTCCCCCATGTCTCCCTTCTGCCCCCATTGGTAACGTAGGATCAGAATAGTGCAGTGGCAAACAAGGGCTCCAAAGTTATGGAATCATGCTCTGACTTGATTTTTCTGTTCACTTGTTTCTCTTCCACTTTCTCAGGCTCTGTCTCCTGGTGGTTGTTTGCTTTGCGTTTTTGGCTTTTCAGTACATGGATAAAAAGCAGAGCCACTGGTGGCTCATGAGTCCTCAGGCAGGACGTGCAGCCTCTCTCTTTTCCTGCAGGTCTCATGTGCTGCTGTTGAACTAGGAGCAGGATGTGTCCGCCCTGCCCCAAGATTAATTCCTTTCCCCTTCTCAAACCACACACTTCAGGGGGCACAGACATTGTGTATGCTCCGGTGCTGAGCAGGGCCGGCCCCAGGGTTTGTGAGGCCATGTGCGAAGTCTTGATGCGGGGCCTAATTTGCATAATTAGGCCCCACCTAATTATGCAAATGTATAAATTTACATAAAACTTATTCCCTCTGGACAGGAAGGATTCCCATTCTCCACTCCTCCGAACAACCATGGAGAACCATGGCCTCCTAATGCTTCCCCCCCCTCCCCAGTCGAGTGTCTACCACCACTCCCTAGGAGTGGTTCCACTGCAGGGACAGCCAGGCGGGCAGTGAGGCAGGCACAGAGACTGACTGTGTCCACTACCTTAATGGGGGATGGGGTGAGCTTGGCCAGTCTGGCTTCTTGCTGCCAGTGCCGCCTGTGCCTTGTGCACGCATGCGGTGTGACCGGTCCAGAGGTGCTGCTATCACACACACAAGACACCCAAAATGCAGCTAACCTATTAAGCACATTATGCCATGAAAAGAGCCATATAACCAGTTCAGTTGTGCCCCCATAATCAGTTCATGCTGCCCCCACCCCATAACCAGTTCATTTGTGCCCCCGCCCCCATATAATCAATTCACGTGGTGCCCCACCTATAACTATTTAATTTGTGCCCACGGGGCAGCGTGAATTGATTATATGGAAGCGCAAATGAACTGGTTATGGGATGCAGGTTTAAAGACAGTATTCCTGTTAGCAATAACTTCATTACAAAGAGTTAGTGAAATAGCAGCTATAATAATCTCAGAACCATATTTGCAGATTTATTTTCCGAGACAGAATAGATATTGCTTTACATCCTAAATTCCTACCTAAGATAGTATAAGTAAGACAGTTGTGAGAATGTGGCCCTTTTTACACAGGCCTCTCCTCCCAGCCACGAACACACAGATTTCTGTGTGTTCATGAGTGGGGGAACCCCGTGTGAATGACGTGGTGCACGCGCCCATAGTGAGTGGGGGTGCGTGCGTGCTCGCCTAACACGCATCCCCACTCACACACACACCCACACTCATCCCCACCCACGCAGCAACCGGGGGAAACGGTGGTTACTACGTGGGTGTGGATGAGTGGTGAGTGAGTGGGGATGTGTGTGCAATCAGTGTATGCCCTGTCCATGCACTGGCGCACCCACGGACTCCCCACCCGGCGGAGCCATGTAAAAATATCATGTGAGGAGCCACTCGTAGAAGAACAGAAGGTAAACAAGGTAAACCTTGTAAAGAAGGTAAACCTTGTAAACAAGGTTGTAAACAACCTTGTAAACAGAAGGTAAACCTTGTAAACAAGGTTCTTTGAGATGGCTCCAAACATTCTCACAAATACCCACCCTTCCAGCCCTGCATAGAATTCTTTTCTTATATTTCTAGAAAGGGCTGAAAGCACCTGTCATTCGGGGGGGGGGTGTTCTTTTTATACTAGAGGAGATCGAGACCATCATGTGGTCTATTATTTGAATAGGGTGAGCGTGCACAACCCAGTTGTGAGAATGTTGGGAGCCATCTCGAAGAACCTTCTTTACAAGGTAGCAACCTTCTGATCAGCACGTGGGGAGGAGATGAGGTCTGGAGCCAGGGAGGGGAGGAAGAATCACTTACTGCGGGAGAAGCTGGCAGCAACCTGCTGCCCAGTCAGGCAAGTGCGGGGCCCCAGCTGGGCGCGGGGCCATGTGTGGCCACACATATGGCACATGCCTGGGCCGGCCCTGGTGCTGAGAGGGATATTGGGAAATATAGTTTATCCCCATAACCACCTTGTTGTCCTCTTGCTGCAGGACACTGACAAGCAGGTGTCTGTCTGCTCTGGGACTCCAGCACTCTTCCCACTGGCCCCATGAGTCATGTTTTCTAGCTATATTTAGGCCCTTAAATTTTCTGTGATATATTATTAATGCAGCATTAACTACCTATCCAAGTGTGGAGTATGCTTGGTGAGCTAGAGTGGATGTGCACTAGCAGAATTTCTGTGTGCACGTGAGAGTCTGCTTGTGTCTGAGTGACATGGTATCTGAGAGCATGTGAGAGTCTATGTAGATCTGAGAGAGAGTGGTTTGAGTGTGTGGGTTTGTGTGAAAGGGTGCCTTTGTGCATATGTGGGGGGAATATGGGTGTGGGTGGGTCTGTGGGCGGGGAAGCCATGGACATGAGATGGCATTTGTTTTGACTTGTCTAAATTTAAATGGAACCAAATAAACTATTCCATAATAAAAAAAACTCCGGTTTACAAGAAGAGTTAAGGCTCTTGTAAATTCAATTCACTAAAAAGCATGGAAATTGCAACTTAAGGCTCCCACCTTAACTTCCATGCCATGTTAGCAGTGAAGACATTGTACAGTCTCATATATTGTGCTCCCTTACAACTTAGGCTCCATGCACCCACACTTTGCCTTTCAGCCCCAATCCTCTTCCTCTTTGCAGGTTGGGGGTAACACTGAAACTGGGGATAGGAGGGCGTGAGCTGGCCCCTCTCCGTTTCCTCTTTAAGAAAGAGAGAACCTAGGAGTTCTGGCTCCCACCCCTTCTCCCCCTCTAATCTACTTGGTCCTAGCCCTATAACAGAGAACTCAGAACTCCTGGCTTCCAGCCTCTCCACCCCACTCTAGTCCAGTAGGCTGCACTCCCTTCACAGGCAACTCAATAGTCCTCATTCCGAGCCTCTTCTCCTCTCCCCTGCTTCAACCTTGTAACAGACAACCCAGGAGTCGTGGGCCCAAGTCATCCCTCTCACCCTGTAGCTCCAACTCACCTCACAGAGAACTCAAAAGTCCTGGGAAATATAATGTTTGTCTGTATGTGTCATGTGGAACAGAAGTGCATGTGTGGAATGACAAAAAAACAACAGAGGAAAGGAAATGGAATAACAGGGAGGGAGGATATTGGGAGTCAAAGAATAGGGAGTCCACTATGGTAAGTGGGTAAAATGATAGGACTACTTCCTCAGATATCCCATCCGTCTTCTGAATCAGTTATTTCACTCCGAACCATATTATTGTAACTATTTCTAGTTCCTCTTCTCATTCCACCCACTTACTTAATCCTGCACCCTCTTTGTATTTTTCCCTGTCATTCCAACCATTCCACTTACTGCATCTGGTGCCTTCCTCATCATTTCACACCCTCTTGCCTTCCCTATGTACTCCCAAAGATGCAACTGTGTTGTATAATTACAATCACTTAATTGGATGTTGGAATGACAATAGTATTTATTTAGAAATTGGCACTGCTGTTGCTTCCATTCCTTCCAATGGTTATCCATTTTATTAATTTCAATGCATACCCAACTTAGTTTTATTTAAACATTTATATACGACCCTACACTGTGCTCTGGGAGGGCAGTGGAGACTAGTGGATAAGAGGGACGGTTGTGAGCTATTAGTCATCTGTGCCATTCTCTTGAACTGAAATGAAAGGATAGAGGGAAAGGAGGGGGTGAGGGGCCAGCTCACGCCTGCCTGTCCCCAGCTTCACTGTTGCCCCCAACCTGCAAAGAGGAAGAGGATTGGGGCTGAAAGCCAAAGTCAAAGTGTGTAAGTTGTAAGTGACCACAATATCCGAGACTGTACAATGTCTTTAATGCTAGCATGGCACAGACGTTAAGGCGGGAGCCTTAACTTGCAATTTCCATGTTTTTAGTGCATGATTAAATTTGCAAGAACCTTAACTCCTCTTGTAAACTGGAGGGTTTTTTTTATTATGGAATATCCACGTTTTTTGTTAAATACAATGCAATGGAGAAAATTTGTCCTGGTAGTACAGTAGAATGCTGAGCAGCATAACCACTATGGGAGCAGGGCTTAGGGGAGGCCAAGGTGGAAGAGCTGCTGCCTTCAGTTTAGAAGGTTGTTACTTACTTCAAATAGCAAGCAAGGCGAATCTGGATTTTTATGAGTAGCTCCCTGCTTTACTAAGAATACAACAACTTTGGTTAGGTTTAAGCATTGCAGACTTCCAAAAACAGCTCTCTATGATCTCTTGCTCATGGCTTGTACAGGAGTCTTCCACTCTATCCTCACTGTCAGAGCTCTTTTCCTTCTGCAATGCTGGCCATTCTGCTTTCTAGGACCTTCCCCTGTACAGGACCCCCTGGCTAGTTCACTCCTTGTACAGGGCTCCCTAACTCTACTGTGCCCATGTACAGGACTCTCCACCTGGCATAATGCTGCCCATCCTACAGCTCTCCCCCTGTTCAGAGCTTCCTCACACAGTTCTCCTCTGTCCAGAGCTCTTCCTGGCACAATTATGGCCATTATTCTGGAGCTCTCTTTCTCTACAAGACTCCCCCACTTTACTCCCCCTTGGACAGGGTGTCCTTTCTTGCACAATGCTGCCAACTCTGCAGATCTCCTCTTGTACTGGATTCCATATCCTGTATTCCCAATAAAGCTGCTCCCTGTAAAGTGCTCCCCCTGTGCATGGCTTCCACTGCGGAAGCTATTTACAGAGGCTCTACCCCTACTCTCTCCACTTAATGCCCCCCCCATTTGTGTATGCTCCCTTCCTCCCTGCTTTCCCATAAGATTTCCCTCCCTGGACTGAGGCTTGCTCTTAAAGTCCTCCTAAGAGGACTACACTTGGCACTCCACCCCACAGGACTGCTCTGCACAGGACCCCAACACCTCCTGCAGAAAACCCATTGTATCAGCCCAGAGCACCCGCTTACCCCTCATTCCTTAGTGGGGTTGGGAAAGTTGGAGGGAGAAGTGCTGAAAGAAGATTTGATTCCATCCCGCCCGTAGCCTCCTGTCCCTGTTTCCGGGATAAACCTCTGCCCCCTTCCTCCACCTGAGACCATTCTAGGCAAATTCCAGCTCTCCGGCCCCAGACATGCTCCTCCAATGGGGCACCCCATTGGAGCCGCAGCCCAGACACCCCACATTTTTGGAGGGGAAAGGGCTGTGTGGTGGAATTTTACCATCCAGAAAGGAATGAGAGGAGGCCACTGGGAATGTTCCAATTTTTATTCCAAGTACGCAGCTGCAGGGCTGCCTAGCATTCAATGCTGGCAGAACCCGAGCACTTAAGGGAAGAGCTATTTATACAAGTTAAAACAAAGGATTTGCAGGCAGCCAATCAAAACAGCATATGTTACATATATTTCATACAAGAAAGTATCAAATATAGTTTGTCGCTCCTGTGCATTGCATACAATTACCTAATTTGTTTTTCTTTGCAGTTTAAAGCATGAGATAATAAT
>QEPC01009705.1:1380529-1401947 GCA_003113815.1 Sphenodon punctatus
CGCAAGTATGATATCTAAAGCTATTCAATTTTGGAGGGCAACTTCCTGGAGGGCCACCATTTCAACAGTGATGTTGCCAAGGCCGCTAGCAGTAGTTAGATAAGAATTCTGGTGAAAGGCTACCATTGTTTTAAGGAAGAACAGGAGGATCAGCATGCCAGCAGTGAGATGCATGAATCCAGGCATTTTTACCTTCTACCTTAACAGCTATGTGTGTTGTCAACAAAACCAAGTGGGGGCCCGTCCATTGGGGAGCAAAGCAGTTTTTCCACCTGAATTCCTTGATTAAGACCCAATCTCCTGGTTTAAAAGGATGGCAAGGCTCGGTAGCAGATGGCGTATGGGCAGTATGAGAGTGCTGTAAAGCTCTGGACAAAGAAAGAACACAGTCAGCAATACTGTCAGACAATTCACTGAGTCCCTCCTGAGCGGCTCTAGGCTCCACCCCCACCCTCATTGGCCGTCTCATAACCAGTTCAAAGGGGGACAGGCCATGTTTTCTGTTGGGGTTTGAATGGGTAGCCATAAGCATGAGAGGCAGCACCTCAGGCCAGGACAAGCCAGTGTCATGCACAATCCTTTGACAATCTGGTTTTTAGGTCAGAGTTCTTATACTCCACCTGGCCACTGCTTTGTGGATGGTATGGTGTGTGGAAATACAGGCTAATACCCAAAGTTTTACACAGAGTCTTAGTGAACTGGGCAGTTAAATGAGAGCCCATTTCACAGTCAATGGAGAGGGGTATCCCAAATCTTGGGATGAATTCTTTCAAAAGATGTTTGACAACCGTAGTTGCATCAGTCCTTCGGCAGGGAAAGGCCTCAGTCCAGCCAGAGTATAGGCAGATAACCACCAGCATGTGCTTGTAGCTTTGTGCTGGAGGCAGATCAGCAAAGTCAATCTGTAAATGAAGGAAGGGGCCCTCAGCCCATGGGCATGAAGAGGTGTGGGTTGGGGTGGCCTTGGAAATGTTATACAACTGGCAAGTAGGACAAGACCAGACAAGTTATCAAGCTTCTGCAGTAACAAAGGGAGCAAACCAGTGGAAATCTGGGAGGCGATCCCCCCTTTGTCGTGTGCGAGCGCAGATGAGCCACGTGAACAAGATGCTTCAGGAGAGCCCAAGGTGCCACTGGATGACTATCAGGGTGATGAAGGATGCCATCAGCATTGGGGATGCAGCCAGCCTTGGTCCAAATGAGATGTTCAGCTATAGCAGTGGAGTCTTGGAGGGAGTGAAGTTCGGAGTCATCGGGAGCGGGTGGGAGCGGCTCTGAAAAAGATACTGCCATAACGAGATTCGCAGGAGGGCCACACCTGGCTGCTTGTTGGGCAGTATTATCAGTCAGGTGATTTCCTCTGGCCTCAGGAGTGGAGGTGCCCGTATGGGCCCAAACATGAACAACAGCCAAAGCAGACGGAAGGAGGAGGGCATCCAGCAATTCAGCAACAAAAGGAGCATGGGAAATAGGGCTACCTGAAGAGGTGAGGAAGCCGCATTCCCTCCAAATAGTACCAAAGGAGTGGCAAACACCAAACGCATAGCGAGAATCAGTATAAATGTTCGCAGAGCAGTCCGCGGCCAAAGTGCAGGCTCGGGTGAGGGCAACAAGCTCAGCGGGCTGGGCACTATTCAAGGAAGGCAGAGAGTATGCTTCAAGGACTTTGAGCTGTGTACAAACAGCATAGGCAACAGAAAGTTTTAAATTAGGTAAGCAAACGCAAGAGCCATCCACAAAGAGGGTGACAGAGGGGGAGGGAAGGGGAACATCAGAGAGGTCAGGGCGGGGAGGTAGGTTTGGGTGAGCAAAGAAAGGCAATCATGAGGCAGGGAATCGGGGTCACCATCAGAGGGAGTGGGGAGCACGGAGGCAGGGTTCAAAGGGGGAACCCGAAGGAGGTTAAGGTGCTTAGCAGAAAGGAGAACAAAAACCAAGATGCAGAAGAAGGGATACTAGTAATGGTGGTGACTGGGTCCAGAACTACTGGGTGGAGGGGCACCACAAAATTGTTAACCTGGTGGAGGTCTTGAACAAAACGAAAAACAGGAATGCCATTGGGATAGAACTTCCCTGGCTTTTTGACAAGTAAAATAGGACATTTTACAGGGGAACGGGTGGGGACCACAACCCTAGAGTTTAAAATGCCTTAAGAACAGTTTGGATTCCAGTAACAACCTCTTGAGAAAGAGGATACTGAGGCACCGAGGGGAAAGGCTTGCTAGTTTTAACCTGAATGAGAACTAGATTGACCCCTTGTAACAACCCCACATCATCAGGTGAGGTGGCCCACAAGTGAGGGGGCAGGCTGTCGAGAAGGGCCTGCTGGTCAGGCAGGCACTTCTGTTCAGTCCCCTCTGTAACAAGGGCCATAACTAGTGATGGAGTCAGTGTGTCAGGCAGAATGACAAAAATTCCATCCGGGGAACAGGGGATGGTTGCCTGTAATTTACAAAGCAAGTCTTTCCCCAAGAGGTTAACCAGGGTGTTTCTACTAAGAAGGAAAGGATGACGCTTAGTGAGGGGTCCGATGGTTACAGTGGCCACCTCAAAAAGGGGCTAGGAGCTGGGAACACCATCAACTCCAATAGTGGGGAGGGAGACAGACGAGACAGATAGTGTAACAACATCAGAAATCTTTAACACACAACAGGTAGACAGGGGGCCCGTTAACAATAACAAACACAGTAGGACCCATTTGATTGCCAGTTAAAAATAAAACACATAAACCAACTTTGGGAAATGAGGGACCCTCTTTGTTCCGGGATGAGGAGACCAGAGGGAAACATTTTGATGCCTCCCCATGTAGTGTTATATACAGAGAAAAACTTCTGTAGTATTGATTTAAACTCTCCTGGGGAATTTTCTTTTCTTTCCTTTTTTTTAAAAAAAGTTGTTGCATTTTGGCCCGAAATTCGCTAGGGGACTCTCTAAGCTTTGGAAAGGAGTTAGACCAAGTTACTATGTCTGAGGGAGAAAAGGGGACGTGAACAGTAACGGGAGGATGCTGGCCTGTGGCATCGGGGAAGGCACGCAAGGGTGCTAGCACTTGGGGCGAGCCCGAGGAAGTGGAGGATGGTGGAGTGGGATCCATGCGAGGTGCCCAAAAGCCATGAATGAAGTAGGAGAAGTGGGGACAGTCCTTTGGCGTTCCCGCACTCGCTTCCCAATCCCCCCCTCCAAAAGGTCTTTGAAATCGTGCCCCGTCTCGGCTCCCTCGGGCAGCGGGGAGACCGGTTCAGCACCCTCCGCCGCCCCAACAGGCAAAGGAGGGGGCCACGCAACCCACTTATCAAGTAGATCCGATTATGGGGGCAGCAGGGGAGCCAAAGGGGGTTTGATTTGGACTGGGCAAAGGAGTCAGGTATAAGAGGGCAGCGGCGCCGGCTGTGAAGGGGGTACTTTGAAGTGCTTCTGGATAAATGGATTATAGGCTTCTGAGTCCCATAAATACCAAGCATCCATTTGTCGGGGATGTTTGTCCTCCAGGTTTCCTCAAAGGTGCTTGAGGACTGGGAAGGAGAAAGACCCCTCAAGGGGGAATTGCAATTCCGGATTGTCAAAGGTGTACAAATTCCACTTAGTAATGCCCAACCAAGACCAAACCAAAAACTAAAGCCTAGCCAAGACTAAAACAAAAACAAGACGTCCCTTGTTTATCCCAAACCAAAGTGGCACTTACCACAAGAATCAAAAGGAGTTCTATGTTTCTCTCATCCCGGACAAGCCCCCAGAATTGTGGTGGAATTTTACCATACAGAAAGGAATGAGAGGAGGTCACTGGGAACGTTCCAATTTTTATTCCAAGTACACAGCTGCGGGGCTGCCTAGCGTTCAACGCTGGCAGACCCCGAGCACTTAAGGGAAGAGCTATTTATACAAGTTAAAACAAAGGATTTGCAGGCAACCAATCAAAACAGCATATGTTACATATATTTCATACAAAAAAGTATCAAATACAGTTTGTCGCTCCTGCGTATTGCATACAATTACCTAATTTGTTTTTCTTTGCAGTTTAAAGCATGAGATAATGGGGGCGGGCAGCAATTGGTTAGTATAGGAAGGACACACGCTGGCTATGCAGAGGGGGTTATGTGAGTTCACATAGTGTTTAAAACAATTCTACCTCAGCTATCACTGAAATCCATGTGCTCTGTGGTCCTGGGCACCTCAAAGATCACTGTGGAATTAACTAACTCTGTTGTTTAGCCATCTCGGCATCCCTGGCCCCCAAGCAAAAGCACCTGCTGTGCAGGATCAGTCCAGAATGACCTTCAGCTTTCTTCATTCCACAGGCCTTGCTCTCCTCTTCCCCACCAGATCAGCTCTAAACATGGCTGATCAGTCACTCACATTGCCCCCTGGGAGGTGCAGTTCCCTCTCTTTCCCCAACACCGATAGGCTCTAGCAAGCGGTGCCTGCTGGGAGTTGCAGTCCCCAGTATTCAAGACTGTTTGCTTTTATAGTCTCTGCATTACATATAGAACGTTTTTGAGCACTCCACACTCAGGATGGTCACCGTAGGCTAACACTGAATAACTGAATTGAATAAGTTTATTACGTGGTCATAGACCATTGTAACATACATAACAAAATAAAATACAAACCACAAATACAGAAGTCGTGAACAACACAACTAAAATAATCACGTGAAACTCACGTATAAAAGTGAAAATAAAATAAAATAAAATAAATACTAAAAATTCAACATCAGATTGAAATTTTCTGATGTAATATGCCCATGAATCCTCGCCATTATCCCATTCTTTACAGTTTAACAGACAAATTAATCTATGAAGGCCCAAGAAAATGCAAAAAAGATTCCCTATAATGAAGTGCTTGCATAAGGACTGTGCATTTGGTCACCTCCGGGTCCGAACTATTAATTAAAATGGCCAACAGCGTATGTTCTGATCTGCCTGGATAGGCCTCAGGAATAGTCCCCAAAAAAGCCGATCGCAGTTTATCATACAGATGACATCGGAGAAAAACATGCCCCATTGTTTCTACCTCCAGATTGTCGAACGGGCAAACTCGGTCCACATACGGAATACCACAAATCAAACCCTCGAGTACAGCAGAAGGGAAAGCATTTAATCTTGCTGTGCAAATCAACTGCTTTGCCCTTCCCGAAATTGGGGCAGTCAGATATTCGGCAACCTGCCCCATCGCCGGGACCCAATCAAGGTACTCCCTGATATGGGGGGACGATCTCAGTCCACCAATCTCCGCCTGCCACCCCGTATCGTCCATCCGAGACAAAATCTCCCCTTTAAGTGAAGCCTGGCACTTGTGTTGTAAGTACTCCGGGGAAGAGCCCCATTTGTTTAAGCTGCAGGACAATTTTCATGTCCCATAGGGTGGGAAAGGAATCCTCCCCCAACTCCTTCAGAAGTTGAGAGCCCTGACCAGAACAGATCTTAATCCAGAATTTTAAAGCAGTTGTATTGGCCACCTGTGACCATGCCTTCTGGCCAAGTTCCAGACGAATAGCTGCTGCTGGCGTGCCGCGCGAGGCATTAATAAGCTTCCTAAGAAACTTTAGTTGCATCCCGTCAACCCGAGCAGAGTAGAATGGGGCCCATAATTCAGCACCGTAGAGAAGTCAAGACTGAATTTTACCAGCGTGTATTTGCAGGGCTGGCAAAACTGCCGATCTCCCCTGTCTGTGGAAGAGACCACTGATGGATTGAGCCGGTCCCTGCACCGCTCTCAAAGCCCTGTTCACATGCTCGGACCAAGTGGCTGAACTATGAAACAGGACTCCTAGATATCGAAAGGCAGACACCTGCTGAATTGGAGTGCCCTCGACAGACCACACATGAGATTTAGATTTGGATGAGAAAACCATTACCTTGAATTTCCCATTGTTAATGGTGAGTGAATTCTCCTGGCAAAAGGTCGCAAATGCCTGCAGTTGTTGGGACAATCCAATTCGGGTTTGAGAAAGTAGAGCTATGTCATCGGCATAGCAAAGGCAGCCTAATGGACGATTAGCTAGCTTTGGTGGGAAAAAACATGGTTCAGCCATTATATCTATAACATCATTAATGTAAAGATTAAAAAGGGCAGGCGCCAGGACACACCCCTACTGTAGTAGAAACTGGGGGAGTAAGATGGCCTTGCTGGTCAATTTTAACCACTAAAGAAGAGTGCTCATATAAGGACCATATTAAAGCCAACAGGCGCTTGTCTATGGTCGAAGCCTGTAACTTGCCCCACAGGGCGGCCCGATCGACTGAGTCGAAGGCCGCCCTGAGGTCCAAAAAGGCCACAAACAGCGCTCCACCCCGAGCCCTATACTTAGCAGCCAGAAAATAAAGTAGATAACATTGCTCTATTGTCAAGCGACCCTGCTGAAACCCGGCCTGCTCTGATGAAATTGCCTTAGACTGTACCATCCACTCGGTCAATTTCTCCAAGGGATACTTAGCATAAACCTTGGAGAGGACCGACAAAAGGCTTATAGGCCTATAATTGGATGGGTCATTCTTAGTGCCCTTCTTATATATTGGGATAACAACCGCCCTGCCCCAATCCTCAGGGACAACTCCACAGCTGTTAATAGTGGTAAATAGAGTTGACAAAATTGGAATCCACCAGGCCATATGAGTCTACAAAAACTCTACCCATACTAGATCCACGCCTGGGGCCTGATTATTACAAAATGAATCAATTAATCTCTCCACCTCTTTTCCTTGAACTGGAGGCCACAAAGGAGCCTCTTCCAGACTCTGGCTAACGGGGATCATGGGTCCAGCAACAGTGGTGACATTATATAATTCATGATAGTGAGTTGTCCAGACAGCAGGTGATATGACCACTGGAGATGTGAATTTCCGAGGCCCACCTAACGGGCTATTCACCAGCTGCCAAAATCTTCTAGTGTCCTTTGCCTCAACCACCTGGAGCAAAGTCTTCCAGAGGGTGTCCCCGTAATCTCTTTTCTTTTTATTGATTAAATTTCGGTATCTAGTCCTGAGAGCAACATACTATGGGGGCAGAATAACTGCTCCACTAGACCTATAACTGTGGTTCATGTCCTTCAAGGAGCGTTGGATCTCCCGACACTCCTTATCAAACCATGGCTGGTTTGGTCGAGTATTCTTAAGAAAAGCCGTCCCCCAACTATGGGCCTGTAGATATGTACTCAGTCCTACCATGAACTGAGCGTAATTGTTCATAATGTCTGAATTACCGGCTGAGGAGAGAAGTCTATCCCTAAGGAAATTTACGTGCAGCTGCAGAATATAATCTTGAAGTGATACGGACAGAGTCTCTTCCCATCTTGGGGCCCGAAAAACCTCTAGGCGATCCAATGCCAACTATCGGTTACCCTCCTGAGTACAGTTAGCAGCTGACTGAGCAATTGGGAGTGATAATATCAAAACCAATGGGAGATGATCACCCACCAAAGTAGAGCTCAAAAAAAATCTATAATAAGGGGAGGAACTCTTGAGGAAACAAAAATATAGTCGACCACACTGGCTCCTTGTGGGACAATAAAGGTAAATTCCCCTTTAGGGTCACTAAACCCTGAACCGTTGAGGGTAAAAAGCTCCTGGGCAACAAGTATTTCCGCCAATCTAATCCCTGCCGAGTTTATGACGCTATCTTTGGATTTCCTATCATCTAATTGATCTATATGAGTAAGAACTCTCCCATCACAATATGGCTCCATTGCCTGTTCATCTGCTCCCATTCTAGCATTGAAATCGCCCATGAGGATTGTTAAACCCTCTGGGTATTTCGCAGACATTTCCTCCAGTAGTTGCTCAAGTCTGCCCCACATAGAAACATGAAAGGAGCCGGCATTACATGGAGGTATGTATACTGTCATAATTATTAAAGTTTGTGACCCAAATCTGGCAACAAAACCCAAGAGGAGCTGGGACAGAGCTATATTTTCTAATATCTTAAATTTGATTTTATGGGATACAAAGCAACCCAAACCCCCACACGGACGTCCCCTAGAATACCTGTGAACTGCAGGGATAGAATATACCGTATAACCCTCCAGCTCAATGGAGTTTTTTGCCCAGGTCTCTTGAATGAGGATAATTGTAAACTTTTGGAGGAAGACTAGAAAGTCTGGGTCATGATGGTGCCTCTCCCACCCCGCAACATTCAATGAGCATATAACTAGCTCATTGACTTGATACATACCTCCATGTAATAACTCGCGCCCCCGCACTTTGCCGTGTGGCATTCCGCAGGGTTCGATCTTGTCTCCGCTGTTGTTTAACATCTATATGCAGCCCTTGGGGGAGGTTGTGAGAAGGTTCGGGGTGCGATGTCACCAGTATGCTGATGATACTCAGCTGTACCGCTCCTTTTCTACTGACCCAGACCCTGCTATCTCGTTGCTTTCCCAATGTTTGGAGGCCGTGGCGGAGTGGATGCGGCAGAGCAGACTGAAGCTTAACCCCGACAAGACGGAGGTGATGTTGGTGGGGAGAGCGAAGGGGGTGGTGGCCCCCCTGGTTGGGGGGGGTTTGCCCTCCTATAGCTCTGCAGGCTCGGAGTCTGGGGGTGATACTGGATGCAGATCTTCGCCTGGAGTGGCAGGTGGAGGCAGTCGCTAAGGCTGCCTTCCGCCAGCTATATCTAGTGCGGAGACTGCGTCCGTTTGTCTCCGGCCCGGACCTGGCCTCCCTCATCCATGCCTTTGTCACCTCAAGGCTCGACTACTGCAACGCGCTCTACATGGGGCTTTCCTTGTTCCTGGTTCGGAGGCTGCAGCTAGTGCAGAATGCGGCGGCTCATCTTACGGGGGCGGGCCGCCGGGAGCATATTACACCGGTGCTCCGAGCTCTGCACTAGCTGCCGATAGCTTGCCGAGCCAGGTTCAAGGTGTTGGTGATGATCTATAAAGCCCTACATGGTCTCGGCCCTTCATACCTTAGGGACCGCCTCACCCTCCGTGCCCCAGAGCGGCTCCTGCGGTCCGCCGGGGGTGCCTTCCTGGAGGTCCCCCGTGTTAAACGGGGGGCCACAATGGAGAGGGCATTCTCGGTGGTAGGGCCGCGGCTTTGGAACTCCCTTCCGGAGGAAGCTTGCCTGGCTCCTAGCCTATTAACATTCCGGTGGAGTTGTAAGACTTGGCTGTTCACCCAGGCCTTTGGGAGGGAGGGGTAGGGGGATGGTTTAGCTCCCCCACCTATTCTGGGTTTTATACTGGTTTTAGCCCTGTTTTAATATTTTTATAATATTTATGTGATTTTTTTTAAAAAATATTATTGTATGTTTTAAATGTTGGAAGCCGCCCCGAGCTGCATGGCAGGAGGGGCGGGGTAGAAATCTATAAAATAAATAAATAAATAAATTGACAGACCATGCATCCGCCAGTCATGATAAGGAACTCAAATTACAGACCTCATCTCCTTGACCCGCAGCTCCAGCATGAGTAGCCTCCGTAGTGGCAGAATGTTGTATGGCCTGCCTAGCAGTGGGGCAGACCAGAGTTCCACCCAAGCTGGTTTTTGGTCTTCCTCTGCAGCCCTCTTTAAAAGCAATATCCAGAAACTGGTCCTGCTGCAAAGTATTTGTCGCCTGCAAGACCAATAGTGAATTGTCCACTTGCCTACAAGGCTGGACGGAAACTTGCTCCTCAGTTGTTATAAAGTTGGGATGCAAGTTTCTCAACACAACAGGACTGGGGACACCACTAACACTCAATCCATTATCATCTTTCATCCCCACTGGACCCACTATTGTACCCAAATTGAATTCCACCTATGTCCGAATTAACCCTACTCTTGCTACATTCCTCTGATAGACACTCCGTGGGCTGTCTCTGCTGAGGGATGTCATTCCGCAGGACTTCCGTAATTAATTTTCCATTTTGCCGGGAGTGCTGATCAGACACTTGTCCATCTGGTGTCATAGAATTAAGATTCACATTCTCTAGGGTAGTAGAGACAAGGGCACAACTTTCACCCCTTCCATCCTTTTCCCTTGTTCTGATGACATCCTCCATAAGGAGAGACGAGTGTTTCCCCACCTGATTGTTTGTGGTCAACTGACATGCCGGTGAAGACTTAAACAGCCGGCCCCTTGGTCAGACAAATGTCCGCTTTGATGGACCTTTGGAATTATTAATAGAACTCCCTTTTTTCTGTGTACAAGTCGAAAGGGGGTTATTATAAAGTGACTCGCTATTGGCTGACAAAGGAAAAACCTCGGGATTTCTGTAAGCCCTAAAGAGATGAATCCCCCAAACTGACAATTTCTCAAATTGCGACCATAGCCTGCCCACTATTGACTCTGAAACAAAATGAATCAAAACTCGGTAAGAGCCAGGGGGAGCCGGTAAGCAGGTGAACCAGGCAATGCATCTTGCATGAACTGGATTTCCCAGGATATGGGAAAGATGACGTTGTATTAAATATTTGGCGGACCAGTCAGATAGATATCCAGAAGGAAGAGGCAGAACATGGAAATATAATGCTATGGGATCTAATATCAACCCATCCTGTCTACATGGAAGGACAGATCTACTGCCTTTACAGCCCCCCGGAGACTGCTGCCAATTACTGTCCCATAAGACTTGAGTCCCCACTGAAACAGACTCCCTACCTTTATCCCTCACAAGGGGGCCCCGCTCTGCCCTTTGTAATTTAATGGAGTCTGTAAGGATCTCGAGTTGCATCCTATGCAAATCAAGCTGTATATTAATGTCCTCTAATTGGGCATATAGCTTGGAAATCAGGGTTCCTGCTGCCAAACAATGATTACCCACTGACTCTACAAACAAACTACTGGTCTCATTTGGGTCATCAAGTGGGGAGCCTCCTACTGCACCCACATTATCTGGCGATAACACATAGTCCCTGACAAGCGTTTCTATATCTTTACAGTGTTTGTTACAATGATCCATAGAAGCATCTTTACATATTGCCAGTGAGAGAGCCTTAGGACTCTCAGCACGCAAACTGGAGCGAGATACAGAGCTCCTGGCAGCCCCCAATGTCCCCGGGTCCTGTAAATGAGCATCCAACATCTCCAAGTTGGACTGTAGTGTGGAAACTTGTGAAGCCGGTCCTGCCTTAGATGACACAAGAAAGTCCCGCAAGCTGAACTGTCTGGCATGGGCCTGAGAACGGGTCTCTATGCCCTCCCTCTTACCTTTCCTGCCCATCGCCTCTGACTTCACAAGTCAAGAATGAAAGAAATCTGCCCAGCCACGCCAAACCGCGCCTAAGACCGTGCAAAAGGGCACGCCCTTTTGCGCGGTGCCCTTGGGCGCAGCACCCGGGCACGCACCTACGGCGCTACTGTAGGCTGGACAGCACTTTTATGTCAGTGCTCTTCTGTTGTGCGCATGCGCCAGGTCCCCAGGTGTAATCAAAGGTCCCGGCAACTCCTTAGCAAACAGGCAGCAGGCGGGGGATGATACTGGATGCAGGCACAAAAAGGTTGGTGCGGGCTTTGCTTATCTGGTCAAGCAGGGTAATGAGCACAACACGTCTGGTCCCGATAGGCTCCCCAACAAGCTCCCGAGCCCCAAAGAGAAGAGCAAGACGCAACGAGTCAGTCTGCAGGGGGGAGGAATCCTTCTGCTCCTCTGTGCTGTCCGTCAGTCCTCTTGTCAGGGAGGGGCGCCCACGTCCACGCACAGCCCCACGAATGGCCCCACCAACGGGCAACACCCTTTGGTGTCGCCCAAGGGCTGGCGCCCAAGGGCACCCAGGCCTTGATTATGTACCTTGCTTGCTTGAGTTGCTTTTCACCACACCGCCCACTCTGGCACCAGCAGCCACCTTTCTTTCCTCCTGACTCCAGCCTGTCTCGTGCTGCTGCCACACACCACGGCTCCGCTGTGCCCATAGGCTAACACTGAATTTTCAAGATGTCATAAGTTAAAAACTACTAACCGATTTACAAAAAGTAAACCAGAAGGCACCCCCTGGCAGCCTGCTTGAATTTTCTATAAAGCTTACACCTCCTCCCATCCAACACAAAACCCCTTTACCCTGCTGAGATCAGGATAGTCTAACTTTTGAAAAAACAGGCTTTCAAAGTGCGGTTTTCAAACTGCGATATCTCAGCTGTTATCCAACTGATTCAGATGAGATTTGGACAATGTGAACGCTTACCCCATTGATTCTTCACCATAAATTTCACGATCCTAACTTTAATCATGCCAATTATATAGAGTGCTCCTGCGTTCTAATAATGGGGCAAGGGCAGGATCTGTTGTGTCATGGGAGTGGGTTAGATGTTTGGCCCAGTGTTGGTGTTGACTAATTTATCGTGGCCCATCCAGCTCATTAAGTTGAACACCCTTGTTCTAAGCATTTTTCAAGATTTGTTGCTAGTGGAATGTGATGATTAAAAATAGAATATTCCATTTTCTGACTGGTTTTAGTGATATGTATTACATCCTCACACTTACCTAAGCGCCAAATTCATTAAAAACCAATTAAATCTGGCCTTAGATAACTGAAACTTGACATAATAAGGCTGAGTAGTTATGGAAGTTTGAGGAGACGACATTTGTTGTCAGAAAGGAGAAATGTCTCTCACATGTATCTAAGTTATTATATACTGTTTCACTTTAATATTTTTGATGTATAGTTCTGTCATAAAGGCCTCGGCAACAGTGCTGAAGATTTTGACATCCATTGTTTCACTTCTCCTGTTGAATTTCTTCAGTTTCTTAGTTGTTGAAAAAGATAGCAGTTTTCTGACAGTCTCGAACTGACAACAGAATTGCAGCTCGGTGAACAGAAAACAAGAATGCTCCTAAACGTGATTATCTGAGTCATTTTTTTCTCTGGAAACTGAGAACATGAATAAAGCTGATTGAGTGATCTAATGGATAAGAGATGTAAGGCAACACACAGGTTATAAATGGCAGTGCGACAAAGGTATTGTCCTGAAATATTAGGTTCATAACGATCTTACAGGTCAAGGCAATAATGAAATGCTTCATTCTGTTCTGGTAAAATTATATAAGCAAGCAGTGTTAACTGGCAGAGAAATTGCAGGCATTTCAATTGAATAAGTATTCATTACAAAAGTAGAATGGTGCTTTGTATTGTTTTTGTATTTGTATATTATTATTACTACTACTACTATTAAGTATTTGTTTAATGCCAGCAATGTACCTGGCACTGTACAATCATCACTTATAAACAGTCTCCAACGGGCTTATAATTGAGGGAAGACGAAGAGGAGGGAAACAGGAATATAAGTTGAGAAGTTGCAGGTAAGGATATAAGGAGCTGTCTAACCGAGTAAGATAAAGGGTCCATCTTAGCCCAGTATTATCACAACCTGACACAGCAACAAGTTTTCAAATCTGGGTCTATGAAAGAGGTCTCACCCAGGTGTGCTATCTGTGACACTCTAGCATCCCTGGCAGAGGCCTCACCCACGTGTGCTTCCAGAGATTCTGAATTGCAGACACCGGGGATTGAACTTGGAACCATACACATACAAAGCATCTGGTTTACCACCATGGACCGAGCCATGGCCCACCCTATGTATACAAATGCTTAGCTTAGTTACTGGGGAGAAGGGGCCCCTGAGTAAACCAGGGAGGAGACTAAGGGGACAAGGAACTAGGGAAAGCCTGATGGAAGAGGTAGGATTTCAGGAGGGAATTGAAGGCTGAGAGAGAGAGCAGAAAAAATGTATTCTGGGAGGGAGTTCAAGCATGAGGAGCAGCAAGGGAGAAGAGGTGGATACATTTTGAGGAGCAAGGGAGTCATAAGCAGGCAAGGGTGGTGGCAGTGGAGAAACAGACGACAGGAATATCCAGACGGAAATGTAGTGGGAAGCAAGCTCAGAAAGATGAGAGGGTAAGATCATGAAGGGCCTTGACGGTAAGGACAAAAAGCTTGTGTTACATGTGTTCAGGCAGAGGGAGCCAGTGAAAGGAGGAGAGAAGGGACTGAACATGAGCAGAGCAGTGGGCAAGGGGGATGACCTTGACAGGAGTTTTGAACAGATCTGAGGGGGGCAAGGGAAGGCCAATAAGCAGGACATAGCGATAGTCAAGGTGAGACGTGACGAGAGCATGGATGTTTAGACTTGGCAGTAGAAACCATAAGGAAGGGTCAGATTTTAGCAATGTTGTGAAGAGAGATATCATAGAGACTGTTTGTTGTGTGAAACTGGATGGGTGGAAGAGAGAGTAGGGGTGGAGAGATAGTTGAGTGTCATCAGCATGCAGGTGATAATGGAAACCGTGAAATTCAATGAGTTTGCCCAGGGACAGAGTGTAAAGAGAGAAGAGGACCAAGGAACTCCTACTAAGAGGGAAAGAGGTGTAGCAGCAAAACCCCATGTTCTGAGTATTGTTGGTGGTTTTAGACAAGCACTTCCCCACCCATCACGCATGAGCTTTTTCAGACAAGACACTCCCCACCCCACTATACACGTTGGAGGGCACCCATAGGGCAACACTGCAGCCCTGCAACATGTATAGTGGGTGGGTAATGGGCGGAGAGTGTCTTGTGTGAAAATGCCCAATGTGGTCCTGCAACCTGTGGAGGCACTTGTCTAAAAACACCCTATGTGAAATACTTACCACTTCCTGTGCTCTTTGATTATCCTGGTTTCTCTGCTCCCTGTGCAAAGGGGTTGCTTGCAAGGATCCAACTTGATCAAACAGCAGGGGTGGTGTGCAATTTGATTATCTTGGGACAAGCTTTAATTTTCCTGAATATAGCATGTCCTCTTCATCACTTCCTGCCTCCAAGTGGCATAGTGGGGTGGCCAGTGACTTCTGGCGTTAGGGACTTTCTCCTCCACTCCATGCTACTTCAAGAATATTGCATGCAGGAATATCACAAGGTTGTTCTGCCATGCTCTTTACGCTATCGAAAACAACAACAGGAATTTGAAATGTGGAGAGGCCAGAGCAACAGAGGGTAATCACCAATTGTGGGAATGCATTGTTTGTTGGAGACATGGCAACCACAAATTTAAGGAAAAACTGACAAGTTTTTAGGTAGGGATAAAGCTGCATTGTGCTTCCCAATTTCAATAAGGATCATTCTCAGAGGTAGGTGCAATTTCATGGTGTGTAAAAGAATTCACATTTTTAATTATACCTTTTCTAAACCATACAGTAAAACATACCGTATTTGGTGGAATTCATAATCTCTTATGGCTGGGACATTGGGAAGGATGTGGTAGGAACAATGTTAAGGAGATGAGAATGGGAAAGAATAGAGGATACAGAGAAAGAGAGAGAGGGTGCTTCACCAAGCAGTTCAGGGTAGTAAAAATGAAAGTCTGATGGAGGAAAAGAGCTGTAGAGGGAGAAGTTAAATCAGAGAGGTTTGATAGAATGAAGGTTACAAATTGAGTGAGTAACAGAAGAAAGAAGAATGGGATGGCATGCAGTGTTAAGTGAGCAGCTGACTGTTAGAAAGGGGAACTATACTTCGCAACAACCACTGTCTGCTTCTTACTTTGATCATGAGGATATACTCTAGAAAACCAGTGGCTAGATGTGCTCAATCACTGTATATTAGATGGCAGGAAAGTAAGACCACATAAGCTGTATTTTAGTGCAGGATCTGAGAGAGAAGGGAGAAGTTCCCCAATCCCTAAGGCAGGTGGGTTACCATAAACTAGAGCAGCCTCACAGCTTCTCTATCATTTGCCTGTCTGCCACACTCCTCTGCCTCTGTGGGGAACGGTGTGTGCAGTGGATAGCATAGAACTTGCTATGCTGTTTTGATACCCAGTGTACTTGGAAAAAATACAGCTTGTGGGCTACAGTGGCTTCACATCTCTGTTTATGAGATACTGGAACTATTCTTAAATTGAATAAAGTAGGGGTGGGGAACATTTTCCCTCCCAGGGACCACTTTGAAAATTAGTACAAGCTCTGAGGATCACATGAAGTTTGGGGGTGAGGGTGCTTACAGAGTGCAATCAGGAGGAAACGGAGGGCCCAGATCATGAATCTGTGCTATGGAGTGTTTTCAGTTCTGACGGCAGCACAGTTTAATCTGCTTTTGCACAGATTAAACAAGGTGCCACCATTAAACCTGAAGGCGTCCGCCAGATGTTTGTCTGGTCTGGCTGCCGACCATGGTGGGGGCTAGCCTGGGCGGTGACTTGAGGAAATTCCTGAGTCACAGCTTGGGTTAGCCCCCACCATGATCAGGGTCCGGCTGCCGGACCCAAAGTAAATCAGACTTACATGTCTGAAAGCCCGCTTTACTTACCAAGGTCTGGGGTGGCAGTGGGGGGTTGGGCACCATGGCAGCCATCATTGGCCACCATGGCCACCCATGAGCCGGGAGGGGGGGCAGGCTGGTCTGCGCAACATGGGGGTGGGGCCATGTGAATGCATATCTGTGTGTCTTGCCAGCTTGGCCACGATAATGTTTGTTTGGCAGCTGGGCTGAGTCCGGGCCAGAGTAATAGTTCCCGCCACAGCCTCGGAGCAGTCTGGGGCCGTGGCAGCAGCTGTCATGTGTGAAAGCACCCATGAATCTATTCCCCCCCACCCCCATTTTATTTATTTAGCTTTATAACCTGCCTTTTTCCAAGGACTCAAGGTGGCTTACAATCCTTGTGTGCATGCCTTCATCTCTTCCTTACCCTGAGCTCAGTCTTTCAGTGCTTAGGAACTGGATCTGTGTGAGAGATCCAAGAACTGGAAAGGGGCCAAATAAATCTATCTGTGGGCTGTATTTGGGGCCTGGGTCTGAGGTTCCGCCCCCCTGGAATAAAGCAAATGAATGAAAATGTTGCCTTCCTACAAACTAACTTCCTGTTGTTGCCATGTGCTGGGAATGAAAGTAACTTGCTCTCTAGATCCCCTTGTGGTGAAAAGAGAGGGGACAGTCAGTCTGATAGGCTTTTGATAATGTTGATGATCATTTTTAGGGGTGGGCATTCATATTCAGATTAAATCCGTAACTGCTCATAATGGGCAATTACAGATTAATCTTTACGAAACCACAACACTCCTGTTGCAGTTCGGTTTAAATTTAAAAAAATAACTCGGTGTGCACAAAATGGCCAACGGATTGTAAATGGTGGCTGCAGCATCGCTGTTATTTTGAAAAGTGCAGCCAGTCTGCACATGTGCAGTGGCCATTTTGAACATGCACATACTGGCTGCCCTTTTCCAAAATGGTGGTGATGCTGCCACCACCATTTTGAAAAGGCCACACATGTGCAGAACAGTCTCTGGCCTTTTTAGGTATGCACATTGCAATGTTTTATTTTAAGTTGTTTTTTTTTTTTTACTATTTTTAATTTTTTAATGGATTTAAGTCAAATCCGTAATTAAATCTGGAATTAAATATCCAAACCGAAACCAAATCTGTAATTTCCCCACAGATGTCCATCCCTAATAGTGTGCCCTTAAGTTTACACTGCATGTTGTGTTGTGGTGTTTGCAATTTGCTGAAATCTTGTTTGTGTAAACAGCCTGTTGACATAACTTTATTTCTATGAGGAGACCTCAGTTGTCCAAAATGGGTTCTGTAGTGAATGGTCTTCTGTCAACTAGACAATTGTGACCTCTAGTGGAAAAACAAGATACAGATTAGTAAAGCAAGGGCAGGGTTTCATTTGATGGGCCTAGGACTTTGGATGTTGACAAGACACTCTCCATCCACTACTCACCCACCCACTATACATGTTGCAGGGCACCCATAGGGCAACATGCGGCCTTGCAACTTGTATAGTGGGTGGGAGGTGGGTGAGTAGTGGGTGGAGAGTGTCTTGTCTGAAAATGCCCTTAGTTTCACAGTGAGCTCTGACTTGGTTTAGGAGGGACTCTTGGGAATTCATAATGAAAATAGAAACATTTGGTCATTAATGGAAAGCATCTGAGTGCCACTGTTCTGTACCACTGTGGAGTTATCCTCTGTCATGGCAATCACCAACAGACTCCATTAGATTAGCTTTTAAGCCTTCTTTCCTTCCTTACCACTCTCAGAGCAGTGCAGCACCCCTTTCAAATGCAACATCTGGCCGCAGTATGCAGAAATTAAGTAAGCTATTTTACAGACTTTAGAAAAAGAGGCATCCTGAAGTTCCCTTTCCTTAAGGTGTACTTATTTATTCAAGTATTCCATCCAAAGTAGGCTACTAGAATGAAATGCAACTGTCACCCCTTTGGAAGAGCAATTAAGCAATGAATCACAAGCTACATGAAGTTCCAATCAACCAACCGAACACAGAAAAGAAGGCATCTTGAACAAAATGCTAAATTTCATTAACCCCATTTGGATTCTTTTTCAAATAATTTATTTGAAACATGGTGTAAACCATCATACTTAAGGTTTTTAATATGCCTCTTGTGGTGGGAGGGAGGCAGAAATAAAACTCCTTATGCAACCATAACAATTACTGCATTCGTTTTTGGCTATTAGACAGTGTTATGCTTTCATTCAAGAGCTTTCATGCATTTACAAATTTCACTTCATTAACTCTCACAAACCCTGCCCTCCCTCACTTCCCATGAAGCTAGTAAGCATTTACGACACTTCTTACAGTAAGATTACACACCAAAATCAGTGGTGAAATTAGGAGTAAACCTCAAAGATCTTAACACTCAATTATTTGTTCTGGCTTGAGATCTTTAAATCACTTTCTAGACTGATGAAACAGAAGAACATCATCTTCATAGCATCTGATGAAGCAGGCTGCAAAGGCTATACCTGTCTTCACTAGGTAGTCTTCAAGCTGCCACCCAGCCTCTTCTTCTGCCAGACTTTAGACTATCACAGCTCACCATCTCTGTCTGGATCAGGAGTGGGGAACCTTTGCCCTGCTGGGAGCTGAGTCTCTGCTCCTGCAGGTCTCCATGGGCTGGAGCATCCTGCAGCTGGGCTGCAGGGGGGGGGGGGGGGGGGGGGGGGGGGGGGGGGGGGGAGGTGGTGGAAATGTGATCTCCTGCAAAGGGACTTGGCCAGAAGTCTGGAAATGCTTTGTGGCTATCCAGTGGCGGACGGGCTGCTGGTGGGCCATGTCATCCAGATAGTGGGCTGTAGCAAATGGGGGAGGGGGAAGCTTCTGGGGCTGAAGGGCAGGTGTCCGTAGGCCAGATATGGACGGAGAGGGGGAGTTTCATCACCCCGGTCTAGATTGAAGAGAAACTTACTACAAAGTTTTATGATGGAGTTTTAACCTCAGTAATGAACTAAAAAACAAACAAAACAAACATCTTCTTAGCTTTTCACATGGAATCCTGGATCCTTAAAATTCCCGTTGAGCCTCAGGAAGGAATTATTATTATTAATAAATTAATATAGCACTTTCAGTGTCCAGCATGCTTTACAATCCTTATATAGTTCATTCTCACAACAACTCTGTGATTTAGGTATTTGCATTTTACAATTGGGGAACTGAGGTTAAAATAGCAACTTGCTCAAAGGCATGTCATAAGTTCATAACATAAATGGGATTTGAACCCTGGTCTCCCAAACCTAACTCCAACCCCTTGTTCAGTAGGCTACACTGGCTCTTGTAACTCATATTTTACAAGAATGGATTGTCATTTAGCAGAGGCATCCTTGCAAGGAGGAAGGAACTTTAACACTCTGATATTTTCAGACGTGACAGCCTAGCTCGTGGTCACGCATACCCCAACGTGACCACGGGCCGGGATGTCACGTCTGATCTAACCCCAGCAGATGTTCACCATGGGCTGAGGCAGATGTTACCCTGGACCGTGGCAGGACTACTACGGGATGTGTGCAGGGCTCCCGGCCAGCGCACATCCTGTGGTAAGCCCTCCCACGGTCCGGGGTAGTCGACCACGGACTGTGGTAGGCAACCCCGGACCGTGGTAGAGCAGGCCATCATGTCTGATGACCCACTCCACCTAACCCCAGACAGTGGCTGGAGGACACTTGCCCACCAGAGGAGGTGGGGCTGCGCTAAGGGGGGCAGGGCGCGCGGACCCACGTCCTCATGTCCCTGGCTGCCTGAACGTTTGTTCAGCAGCAGGGCTAACCCCACCCTGGGGTGAGGGCTCTCACCTTGGGGTGGGTTTAGGCGTGGCAGGCAAAAAGCCCGTCATACATGAAAATACCCTCTGTGACTAGACATATACTGTATATTTAACTACTTCAGACTTTAAAATAATCTCAGGTACATTGCTGGACATTGAAAAGCCTACTAGGAACAATATCTGTCAACCATAGTTTGTGACCCATTGCAGTTATTCCTTGTTGTAAATATAGAGAAATAATTGTGGTAACTGGGATGTAAAAGTATATGCATCATTCATAGGCAGGCATGCAAAAGAACCTACCAGGTTTGGACTGGTAGTGTGGTTGGGAATTAGGCAGGGAGTAAAATCCCACTCAAAGCTGCAAACACAGATCTGGTAATTGCAGTGCTGCTGTGGAGTGGCACTCCTGGTCCTCCTTATATAGCTGATCAGTCTAAGGCGGTTTTCACATGGATGCCTCCCCATCGCACAAGTGTGCAGGTGGGGGAGGGGGTGTCTGTGCAAGCACTGCAGACAGTGGGTGGGGGTGTGTGTGTGCTCCATCCACCTCCATCCATCACCCGTGCATGAAGGAACAGACGCCAATGCCGATTGCTCCATGGGTGGAGATGGGTGAGCGCCCATGGGAACAGCTGCACACCCAGCTCCACCTGCTACTGGCACACACCCATGCCCCCACCCACTGCAGCCCATGGGCACAAGTGTGTGTGGGGATGGGTGGAGGCAGTGGTGGGTGGGCGGTGGGTGGGCAGCACGTATGGAGCATCTGCCATTGGTGCCCATTGCTCCGTGCGTGGACAATGGGTGGAGGTGGGTGGCGCACAAGAGCAAGCATGCACCTTCATGCACCCACTGCGGCGATCGCAAGGATGCCCCCCCCCACCGCCCTCCCAGCAGCACACCTGGGTGCTGGGGGGGGGGCATTTGTGCAAAAAGGGCCTAGAGGGTGGCAGACTCTAGGGGCTCTGGCCTAGCCTTCTGGGGTTGGCACTGAGGATGTTCCTAGAAGGTCACCAAGTTACTGCTTAATGAGCAGGCCAGCTCACTAGCCCCCAAACTGTATTTGCCGCAGGTGAGTGTTTTGGGGGGGTTTGTGGTTTTGTTTGTTGCTTGCTTTTTTGTTTGTCTTGTTTTTTTACAGCCTTGGTGGTAACACATCTCCCGTTAGGTAATGGTTGGTAAATGTTTACCTTATAACTGAGACTGTGGCATTAAGTTCTATTCTGTAGGTCTTGAAATAGAAGCCTGTCTCTAAATGGGATTCTTTGGATGCTGATGACACTCAACTCTACCTCTCCTTTTCCATCGACCCAGGCCATTCAGTCTCCTTATTTTCCCAGTGCCTGTCAGCTGTGGGGGCTTGGATGAGGTTGAGCCATCTGCAATTGAATCCTGACAAGATGGAGGTGATGTTGGTGGGCGAGGGCTTGGAGGGCCTGGGGGTGGTTGAATCTCCTCTTGTTGGGGGGGTTC
>QEPC01009705.1:1409378-1434126 GCA_003113815.1 Sphenodon punctatus
GGAGGCTGACTAAATGGTCCCATAACCCGACCTTCTTCCACCTCCCTCTTTATTTTGTTACGTATGACATCTTCCAGACCTTGCACTGATTTTAAATTGCTCACTCTACCTCGGCTTGGCACCACCCCAGCTGGTATAAGGAATCCTTGTTTAAACCCTTGAACTATATAAGCCACCTCATTTGTGTCAGGATGACCCTTGAGTGCAGCTTCTAGGCGTTCAGTTCTGACTGGAGTTGGACCCCTTAACAGGCCGGGATCCAGCTGTGGTTCCCTGTCCGCCTTTACCATTGCTCGGTCCTTGTCCTGACCTACCTCCCCCCCATTTCTGTTTGGGGCGAAAACACGTGGTTCCTGGGTGCCCTCCTCCGCAATTCCAACACACATGCCGAAATTTACATGTTCCGCGATTGCAACGGCCCGTCTTGTTATATGCCCAGCACGGTCCGGATCCCCCTTGAAACCCCTTACGACTATCGGGACGAAATGGGTCATTCGCCAGTGCTACACCACCCTGCACCAAAGGGTGACCACTATCTGCCTGAGGCGCGTTGGTGGCATCGATCATGCACTCTAACCATAGGTCAGGTGCATGAGCGTCCCACCGGAGTCCTGGCGTGTTGGCTGCCCTGTGACGAAACGCTTCATCATAACGCAGCCAAGCTCCTGCTGGCCCCATGCCATATGCCCTCTGCACTATGTCAGAATACTTATGTAATTCCAACCCTTTCTCCGGTTTTTCTTGTAAGATGACCCCCATATAAATCGCAAACGCGGCCGTCCAATTTGCCCAGTTGCGATCCGCCTTTGGGCGGCGAAATTTTTCTTTCTCTTTGTCTTCCTCCTGATCTGCGTGATCCACTATTGGATCACTGAAAAGTAAGGCGAACAAATCTATGTATTCGCCTTTTAAGATTTTTTCTTTTGTGGCGGGGAGGAGGTGTTCCCCAAAACGTGCTGCCATGCTGGGAATAGCTCCCCTTGGTGGTTGGGGCGGGCGCCGTTCTGGCCCAGTCGTAGATGTGCCTACCTCAACCATAATGGGTTCAGCCCCCAACACGGGGGTTCCTGCCGCCATCCCGGTTGAGGCCTCTGTTCTTTCCACCACTCCAATTGTGGGACTAGTTGGCATGGGAAGGCCCTGGGGAACTGCTGGCATAACCCACACCCATGACCCATTCATGTATGCTAACTGTGGGGCCATATTTGGACCTACTGTAGGTGGGGGCCTAGTAACCTGGGACCCAACTGTTTGTAAAGGGGTCTCTCTTGCTGGGGTTCCATACCCTTGCTCTGTCTGGGAGCCTCTCTCGATCACCCCCCTGTCCTGTGCTAGGTTGCTGTACTCACCTAGGGTGGAAGCCACCCTGCCGCTACCCCTTCCGACAGCCATCACAGCTCCAGGCCGTCCCATCGTGCACTGCGCTGACTGCTCTCTGTTGCCCCCACGAAGTTGGGCCTCTAAAGCCAGGATCCTCCGCCACATTTCTTCATCCGAGGATCCCTCCAACTGCTCGACGGCCTGCATCCTCCGTCTGGTTGCTGGTGGTGGTCCTTCGTTCCCTGAAATTATAGTGCTCCCAGGCCCACCAGGCCTGCGAGCCTGACCCCCCATGTTGCTCCCCGCCCCCTGGTGATATAGTGCCATCCCAGGCACTCCCTCTGGGTCATCCATCTCTGCTTCTCTCTCTCTCCTCACCAAGAATCGGTGCGGGGAGTCACTGTTATATTCCCCGCTTGAGGCAGGGTTCCCCTGCTGGATACTGGCTCCAGCCCTTGAGGGGGCACCGTCCTGGCCTTGATTTAAGGCCTCCTGCTGGGGTATGGGTATGCTGCACTGAACCCCACCCCTATCTAATTCCCTGTACCGGGCTGGAGGGTTAACCGTTCATCTCCCCCTCCGCACCGGCTCCTCACTCCCAACTGTGGCAGGCCCAAAAGGGTAATCCCCCCCCCCCCCCCCCCCTCGGGCACCAGGGGTCTGGGTTCTCCCATGGAACAGGGATCCGCTTCCTCCTCCACTGCCCCCAAAGTTGCCATGCTATGGGCCAAAGGGGCCTCAATTGATCCCACGGAGTGGTGAAGGGTTCCTCCCCCCTGCCCACCCGAGATTCCCAGGGGACCCCCGCTGGATTGGTCCCTCATGCGGGCCTCCCACACCATGAGGCGTGCAAACATCACCTCCCTGGAGGGTAGGGGTTCCCCTTCAGTTCTGCTGCCATCCCCCGCCAGCCGCGACATGTCCCCCCGACTTGTCCCTGCTGCTGCCGAGGGCTTGCTTTTATTCGTCTTCTTCTTTGCTTTCCCCATCTTCACGTGGCAGGCTAAAGCGATCCAGCAGCAAGTGAGTTCTTGCTGCTGACTCTTTGCCTCCACGCTGCAAACTGCCGCTCTCTGCGGCTCTCCAGAGGTTTGCCCTGCCTAAAAGGGGCATGCCTCCAAACTCCCCATGCAGCACGTTTGCGCACGCGCGCTAGGGGAAGGCTGCCCGACAGCCTCAGTTATTTTCCACAGCGGAGCCTTCTAACAGGCAACCGCTGCGCGGCCCCATCTGAGTCTCTCCTCCATGAGGCTGGGGGAGGGGGCCCAACAATTAGCCCGTCGCTGCCATTTTGGCGGCGAAGGGGCCTTTTGACAGAAGTCGTATTTTGTTAGCATTCATTGTAACTCTGCTTGTACTAACCGGATGTCTGTCTGAATCAAATTAAAATGTGTTAATTCTTAAATATGGCATGGGTCCAAAATACTTAGTAACAATATGCAACTCTTTGTTTTTAATTTATTTGTAATGTTCTCCCAAAAATAATACTTTAAGGACACATGGTAATCAATAGTTTCCAATGCATTATTAAATGTGTGATTGTTACAATAATTTAATTATTTAAAACTTGTATTAATAAAATTTGAGTAATTCTTATTAAAATATTAAATAGCACAAAGTCGTTATATTCCACATTGTGGACTTTTTTGTTTTTTAAATTTAGGGTTTGGTTGAACTTCTGTTGCAAAAAGGGTAAATACCACCTCCCACCCCCCACCCCACCCTCCGCTGGCATTCCGTATCATTGTACTGTTTAGGGAAGTTGTGTGCCATTACTACTGATGGTGTCTCTATGGCAGTGTATACAGAAAGACATGGGTGTGTTAGGTAACTGCATTGAAAATTTATAAAATGCAATTTTATTTCTTGCTTTGCTTATGTATCGCAAAAGAATACTAGGATTACCTGCTTAGTGCAGACTGAGTCAGAAAAACAGGTCCATCATCCTGTTAGGAGCAAAGAAAGGCTATGATTGTAGCTGAATATGAGAGATCAGCAGACTTTGGCAAAGATGTATTTTTCATACGCCATGGCAGTGATTCTGCACAAGAATTTTGCATAAAGATGAAGTTCAATTCATAATGATCTAGGGCCCAGTTTGTAAACTCGTACTTATTCTTGGCCCAGTGTGATAAGTACTCTGGTCCTGATCCACTGACACTCTTAACTGTGAGCAGGTGCGCAATCTTCTAGAAGTCAGTGAGATTAGTCATGCTTAAAACTAGTGTGGTGTAATGGCTAAGTATGCAGTACTTGGAGCAGGTGGTAGAGGGGACCCTAGTCTCGCCGTACCCAGAAACTCATTGGGTGAACTTGGACCAGTCGCATTATTCTCTCAGCCTAACCTACCTCACAGGGTTGTTGTGTTAAATTGTTGTATGTAAAGTGCTCCGAGTGCCATGGCAGGGGGATGCTATATAAAAATAAAGATTATTATTATTATTATTTATTAATAAAGGTAAGGATGGATTATGAGTTTATTTCTCCATCATGGCCAGATTGCTCAGAACCTTACAGTATGAAGTTCCATATAATTTATTCCAATTTTTACCCCCCTCCCCCCAATCCCAATAAGGCTAAGAGCGACTTACAAAACAGATAAAACCATATAACAGCAACTAACCACCCACATCTAACAACCCTCTCCCTAACCCCTCCACCCAATCCCACCCAAACCTATCCCTGCCTGCCAAACACGTGGCTAGACAAAAAGTCTTGCGTCATTCTCTTCCGGAAGCTGAGCAGGCTCGGACTTAGGTGGACCCCCAAGGGGAGTTCCATAATTGTAGGGTAGCCACTGAGAACGCCTCTTTGTGTGCCCTTTGTTGTTAAAACTTCACGTGCAGTTGGTATTTACAAGAGAGCGCCCTCGGCCAACCTCTGAGGCCATGATGGAACATAAGGGAAGGGCAGTCTTTCAGATACCTGGGGCCCAAGCTATTTAGGGTTAGGCTTAATGATGGCTTATATTCCATGCAGATAGTCCTATTGAAGTCAATAGCATTTCCTGCATCAGAAGAGAGTATACAATATGAATAATAATTTACAAGTTTAAGCCTCTACCCCAGCATGATTTTAACCTTATCAGAAATAGTTTTCTTAATAGTCAATAATTACTAGTACAGATTTTCCATGGACTTCCTAAAAAGATGTGCGCTTAAAGTGTGTAATTCCAAACCATCTGATCCACTGTGTGTACTAGTAGGTCAATAAATTATTAATGGAATGTAAGTCTAAAAATATATGTGCTGTTTTGCTTTTAGAGTGATTTTTGTTCAGAAACCTGTGAAACAGACCGTCAGCCCATAAAAAACCTAAAAAGCGTCTCTCTCTAATGTAAAAGAAAATTGACTTGATTTGGCAGGTTTACAGTTTGACCATTATTTATGTGATAAACAGATTCTAGATTAACCATTTCAGATGCATTTTTACAGTCTGGTCCTCCAGTAGATAAGGTGCACCAACTCCCTGTTACTTTAGAAAGATTTGTGTGCGTGCTATGGTGGGTCTGTTATCTGCTGGAGAATCTGGCTGCTCACATGATTCCAGGAAATGTTTTTCATTAGTACATATTAGCCATGATTCACAAACCATGTACTCAGGAAGTCTACTTTGGAGTAAGCAGTTTGTGGATCACAGGCATTAATTTCTCAGACGTCATGCCAAAACACCTGTGCTTCAGAGTCTGCACTGGTTACCAATAGCTTTTCAGGCACAATTTAAAGTGCTGATATTGACATTTAAAGCCCTAAATGGCTTGGGGCCCCACATATCTGAAAGACTCCACTATAATCCATCTCAATTCCTGTGGTCAGGAGGTATGATCTGCCTATCAGGTTCATACAGTCAGCGCTTGCAGAGAGGGTATTCGGTTACTGCCCCAATATTATGGAACTCCCTTACCCTGAAGGTTCATCGGAGCCCAAATCTGACACTTCCTGGATGCGATGTAAGCCTTTTCTTTTTGGCCAAGTGTTTAGCAGGCGGGATAGGTGCTGGGGTGAAGAAATTTAGGGGATTTTTATTTGTATGTACTTCTGTTTTGTTATATGGGTTTTGTATTGTAACCCACCTTGAGTCTTAGGGAAATAGACTCTGTCATTTGCAAATGTTATTGCCTCATTCCTCACCGCCTTTTCTAGATTATTAATAAATAGATTGAACCTAGATCTTTGACACACAAAACTGTTAACCTCTGGGGTTGTTGAAAATTGATGTTTTATAATTTTACAATTTTCCAACTGTTTTGTTTTAATAATATTGGGTGGGAAAAAGAAGTGGCAGAAGCTAAAACATCACTAGGTAGAAATATTTTGGTCAAGTTGAAATAATTATTTCTTCGTAATGTGTAGAAATATTTAGAAATGAAGTTAGTGCATCAGATACTTGGATAAGTTTAGGCAGCAGTAATAGTGGGACAATTCCACACAGAGCTAACACTTTCAAGACTGTCTTGGCCTTTTTGCATTAAGTGATTGCTCTTCAAAGAGTGCAGAAGAGAGGGAGGGAGGGCTATACTGATCTAGAAGAATTGGGCAAACTACTACCAGGATACTTACTGAGCTGAGCAAATAATTTGTAGAAAGTAATGTATTTGTTGAACTTTCACCTTTTACAAAAAAGGTTTGGACAGATTTCTGGAGGATAGGTCCATTATCAGCTAGTAGCCAGGTAGGTTTGGGGAATGTAACCTCTTACTGTTGGGAGCTGGGAGTGAACAACAAACAGGGAATGGATCGCCCCATTGTGACGTGTTGCGTGCTTCTTCCAAGTGACCGAGATTGGCTACTGTCAGAGACAGGTGCTGGGCTCGATGGACGGTTGGTCTCAGCCAGTATGACACTACTTATGTTCTTACGTTCACTTAGCTCTGGGCCAGATGCCGTATAATAATGTACAAGTTCTATTATGGTAACTCTCTTCTGCCAGGTGCCAACAGCAGCAGTAAAGGCCAGGCTTTATATGCTTAGGGGTATAATGTAATAAATCAATGGCTTGACCCCCAGCCATCTTCCCCAGATGCACACACCTATTGCCATATATGTTACTTAAATAAGGTAAAATTCATATGACATTTTACAAAATTCATATGAAAAACACCTTCTTCTACCTGTTAGTAAAATTAAGTGTATTTATTAATAATGTTAAAAGTAATTAATATTTGATACTTTCATCTCTTAAAACAATGAGTGAAAAATAACTGGGTTATATCCCTCTTCCTTACTGTTGAGTACTAGGTTTCTTTTTCAGACGCGGTTAAAAAGCAGCATTTTAGAATAATAGATTTTTTTTTTCTTTTTACATCTCCTGTGCCAAGCCAGAAAGTGATATGCTTTTTGAGATGATCCACAATTACAGTGCACACTAAAGCTACCTAGGAAATCCTTTTATCCCACAAAAAATTGTTTAGGTTCCTGGCAAAAGTGAAGATGCAAGTTGTCACCTTCTTTTTGCAATCCTCTTAGCATAGAACTGCTGGGTTTCAATTTCTGGATAATTAAGAGGCAAGTTGTAACTTGCTCTTTGGTAAATCCTTTTAGTGAAGAAGCAGTGTGTGAAATTTTGCTGTGGTCTGTAGAATTAACTACCGTATGAGCTACATTGACTGTATGCCTTTCCTTAGTTTGAATTAGGCATGGGCCTGTGGATGTAATTAATTATACCAACTACCAAGCAGTCCTGCTCATTTAGCACTTTCCTGAGTTTCTAATGTCCACTAATATGAGATCTTTGTAGGCACCTAATCCGTTTCATAGTCACGTCAGTTCATGAGGATACTAATTTGTGGATTACAAGTTGCTTTTGTAAAAGTCATTTTCTTATAATGATCTATTGAGTATCGTATTTCTTACAATACTTTCTTTAAATAGCTGTTAACAGGAGAACCCCCTCCCACTCGTGAGTATTGGGGGGTTGGTACCCCAATATCCACCGTTCCTTAACTTCGGGGGGGATTAGCTTAATTTGTTAAACCCAGGGTTCCTGCGTGTCCTAAGGATCAGTCTGAGGACAGACACGCGCTACAAGCAGTTTATGTACCCTCCCCAAAAGTGAAGGAAATGAGGGAGACAAAGATTCAATAAAACGAAAAGGTTTATTTATACACATAAACAGAGAAACACAGCCCCGGTCTGGCTGGCGGGATCAAAGGAAAAACACAAGCGGCGGCGGGGAAAATGAAAGTGAGGTGGGGAGCGGGGGGTGGAAGATCCAGAAAAGAACACAAGCGGCGGCGGGGAAAATGAAAGTGAGGTGGGGAGCAGGGGGTGGAAGATCTGGAAAGACACAGTGAGTGAGAGAGAGAGAGAGAGAGAGAGAGAGAGAGAGCGGAATCTGAGGTTACCTTTCCTTTCCTGTGGAAAAAGGGGACAGGCGGCGAAGTTCATGGGGGTTGAAAAGAAGGGTCAGACCTAAGTCTGGGAGATCTCTTAAGATACCGACATGCACAGGGAAACCTGCACGTGCCCGCATCCAAAACCTTCTCAGAGTACAGCGAGGAAACGAGGAGCAGTTATAGGGTTGGGATAGGCTCGGGGGCATGTCAGAGGGGGGACAAAGGGAAGATTCAGGAGGACAAGGGATGCAAATGGCCCATCGAGGCAACTCTGGGTGGGTGTCTCTAGTTACAATAAGGACTCTGGCTGGGGTTGGGGTACAACATAAGGGAGAACAAAGGACACACCTGGGCATGAATGGGGGAAGGTATTTTCAGTGATTTAAGAGGAGAGGAGGGGTCTAAGGTTAATCGCCAACATCCCTTTGCATTTTCTTGATGGTGCCGGGAGGGGTGTTGGCTTCTCTGGGGGATTCTATCTTCCAGGCCTTTGGGGCTGTTGCTAACCTGAGTTCTATTCACTGGTGGTTTCTCAAAACAAGGAGAACACCCTTTCTTAATGGCACCATACTTAGTGAGGGCTCTCTCCCTTTAATCACCTTCCTTCCAGATCAGGCCAGTTTCTACATGAGAGGGTTCTATTTCCTTAGGCTCCATGGTGGCTTGGCCCTATCCCCACTTTGGCTCCCTAATGCCCACTGACCCATGCCTCACATGGCCTTGCCAAGTATGGGAGGGGGCGGGGGGGGGGAAACTGTCTTTTGTGGGTGGGGGCTACTAACACAGCTGAGTTTATTTTTATGATCTATAGTACACAAATGGTTGGGATGGAGAGATAAGAGAGGATGGCTGTAACTCAGCTGGAAATGATGTTTGCAGCAGCATGCTCAAAGAGGGGGAAGCAGATGCAGCCATGAGATTTCCATGAGCGCCATCACTTAACAGAGATTCTTTCAGATAGGAATATGATCCTAGCCATTGGCATCAAGTCTCAACCAATCAATGATGCCCATCTTCATGATATTATTCCTTATTGAATCAAAATACAAGCTGTCAGCAAATAAAGAAGCCTTTATGCAACACTGGCACATTTAAAAAACAGGAGTGGATTATCTCTCTTTCCTGCTTTTTTCACTGCTCATTCTTTCTTCAGAAGGAAATCTAGTCATTTTTAACAGTTTCATAACTAGGGCTGTGTGCTCGGGTTTTGAGTGAACCTGAGCATGCCTGAAAATCAGGGGTTTGCAGGTCCTGATGTGAACTCCAAATTCTGCTCCCTACTACGCAGCTCAGACCTGCTTCCTGCCTCTCCCAGCATGGCCACCTGCCCAGAGAGCAAGCCTGCAATGATCCCTGCATTGTAGGGATGCCTGGGGGCTGCCACCACCTCCAGCCCAGCTCGGAGCTTCCCAGGGAGCCACGGTGAGTGAGTGGGAGTCCTGTGCCCCCCCAGGCTAGCTCCCCCAGCCCCATGGTTTTCCCCCAGGCTAGTGCCCCCATAGCCGGCACCCAACCCCATTCCTAACCCCTTCCCAAACCCCACCCTCTGTGCCCACTAGGACCACCCACCCCTCCACTCAGCAATCTGCGCCCCCTGCCCCTCATCACCTCTCCCCCAGTCCCTCCTTCCATAACACCCCACCCTCTGCACTCTCTCAGTGCCCCTCCCTCAGCACCCCTGCCCCCTGTACTCCTCCCAGCACCACCTCCCCTTTTCTCTTCCTTAATGACCCACCCACTCTGCTCCCCCCCTCAGCACCCACACCCCCTAACCTAACTCAGCCACAAACCAGCACCATTCTCCCCCTTCCCAAAACCTTTTCCCAATGGGGGAGCACAAGGGATGCAGGAGACGGGTGGGTAGGAGCAGGGACTTCAGAGGGTGGGTGCTGGGGGCAAGGGGAGGGCCCAGGCTGCTGAGGGGGGGGCAAGGGAGCAGAGAGGGTGCAGTGCTGAGGGGGAGCAGCAATAGAAGTTGTGGGTGGGGGTGCTTAAGCGGTGCACTCAGAATAGGGAAAGGAAAGGGAGGGTTAAGATAATATGTGCCTGGTGCCATAGCTGTGCGAGATGCAGCCGCCACTGCCGATCACTCCTTCCCCACTTCCTAGTGGATGCTCATATGCGCTCCCGGGGCTTTCGACGGGGCCTATTTGCCTGGGAGGGTCTCGCACAGGGGACCCTGTACCGGAAGCACACACTGGACCGTCCATTAGCTGTGCCACACCGCCACCCGCTCCCTGCCACCCTGCTTCCCGTGTCTGCATTGCCTGGCCCCCCCCTGTGTTGCCCCTAGGCTTCTGCGCTGTCATCTGCTTCCCTGACACTGGCTGCATCGTTCGCCAGCCCCCATTGCCTCCTCTGGGTGCCAACAACTCCATCCTGGTGGGGTTTCCATTGTGCCCTTGCCCGCTGGCTGCGGGTGTACCTGTGCCCTGCTGTTGTGGTACTGTTGCCTGGCTGCAGGTCCACCTGCACCCCCATGCACTGCCTCTCTTTTTGGCTCTGTCCTGCCTTGCATCTCTGCCAGTGTTGCCACCTGAGCGCCCCCTCCCTTTGGCGGCCCTCCTGCCCCCATATGTGTGGTTGTGTGCTGGGGTTGTGCTTGGTGTGTACTGGTGAGCACCGGGCCTGTGGGGTGGGAACCGGTTTTTATTTATTTATTTATTTATATACCGCCCCTCCTGCCCTCAGGGCAGCCCGGGGCAGTGAACAACATTCAATAAAAGCAATATAAACTATTTAAAATTACAATATGTGGGGGAAAACCCCACCCCACCCCTACCCCTCACCAAAAGCCTGACAGAACAGCCAGGTCTTACATACATACCGAAACAGCAGGAGAGTGGGAGCCAACCGAGCCTCCTCTGGGAGCGAATTCCACAGCACAGGGGCGGCCACCGAAAAAGATCTAACATCGATGGCCACCTGCCTTGCCTGGGGAACCTCCAAAAAGGCTCCCACGGCCGATCTCAAGGGTCGCATGGGCACATGGGGAGTGAGGCGGTCCCGCACATGGGGAGTGAGGCAGTAGTGAGGTGTATGTTCCCCTGGTGGCTTCCCCGCTGGGTGCTTATGCCTGGCCATGCGCCCATGGTGGTATTGGTGGTGGGCGGTCGGGAGGGCACCCCCGTGGCCCCCTTGTCCATTGGTGCAGCCCCGGCGCTGCCCCTCCCCACCCCTCTGCTGTCTCCCCCTGTTGGTGCTGTCCATATGCAGTTGTGGTGATGGCTGGGTGGCAGCAACAGGAATGCTGAGTGGCTGAGTGTGAGTAGGGTGTGTGTGGGCCCCAGCCTTTGTCCCTCCGATCCCTCTTAGTGCAGGAGTGCAGGGTGCTTTTCCTGGTGCTTGCTGTCGGTGTGTGAGGTGTGCCCCTGGTGCTGTTGCTGCCCCTGGCCCTCCCATGGCCCGTTGGTGCAGCCGTTCCCCATCACCCTGTCCCTTCTCTCCTGCAGCTACTGTTGTCGTGCTGCTGACAATCTTATGCCTCGGAGGGATGGTCCTGCAGCTGGAGCGGGTGGCATGGGACCTGCAGGCGGGCAGCCGGCTGTTCGATGCCATCCATGAGTGTGCTGCCTGTTTGCTGGGCCCTGTCCGTGTGTCGCTCCATGGGGGGTGCTGTTCCTTGGGGCCGGGAACTGGCTCTAATGACTGTCTCCTCTCCCTCTGTCCCATGCAGTGCAAGCCATGATCGCTGAGCAAACCTGGGAACGGGGAGATGTTGGAGCTCCTCCTGCACATCCTGGGCTGGCTGCACTGGCTCGACCATGCGCAGGCTGAGCTCTGGCGTGAGGTCGCTGGCCCTATTGACTAGGGAGTTCCCCTGCCGCTGCCAGCACTCGCCCCCCCTTCTGTTGCCCTGTCCCCCTGCAACGCTCTGTTGATGTCCCCTGTTGCAGATTCCTCGTTTTTATTCAAGATTGTTGTATTCCTTCCCCGAGTGTGTGTAGTGCTTTGGTTTGACCTCTCCCCTTGTCTGGGTGCCTCTGGGGGGGTGTTGCGCGGTTGCCTGGGTGGTGTGCGTGCTTTCCCTCCTTTCCCCCCATGGGCCGTGTGCCCGTTCCTGTGTTCTTCTGTTGCCTGCTGTGTGTGGGGTGCTCTGCTGGGGGAGGGCCCATGGGGCCGGGCTGTCTGGCCTCTGTTCTGGGGCTGGGAGGAGACAGCTCCTTTGTAGCAGCTGTCATCTCTGCTCCCTCCTGCCCCACCCGCACGGGTCCTGGCAGCTTGGGACGGGGCCACATTGCACTGCTTCATTTGCCCTTCGTCGGCCATGTTGTGCCGTCGCTGTGCCGGGTGGGACTTCCCCGGCGTTCCGGTCTCGGCTGTCCATGTACTTCCATGGGTGTTTGATGGGTGTTTGGCCACTGGGTGTTTTCCGGCCCCTCCCCTTTCCATCCCACAACCCCCCGCTGCACTGTCCGTGTAATTGTCTTCCTGCTCGGTGCTGCTGGGTGTTCACTGGATGTGCTCACCCACCCACCTCCACCCATCGGCACTACTGCGCCGCCCATGTAAAAATGGCCATTGTTACTCCTTTAGCGTTCTTTGTTGGTTTGTTTTTTACCCACAAATGTATCATTGTACTGAGATGCAGTGATGTAACTAGGGGTGTTAACAAATGAGATATTGCCACACATTAGCCACGCATTCACCTGCCCATCTATTGGGTGGCTGTCAGATGTTGACCCCAGGTCCCCCCTGGGGACCTGGGGTCAACGGCATCATCACCAGAAATGTGCATGGGCAGACCCTAGGCAAGGAGGGCCCCTGGGGATGCCTCCCATGAGTTGGGACATGTACAGTTGCTACGCATATCCAGGCCCACCAGGGGCTGCTATGGGGAGACAATGGGCCTCAGTGAGTTCTCTTCTCATGCGTTAACACCCTAGGTTTAATAGAGACCTGGGCCAAGTCAGATTACTGGTCCCCATATTAACCAGGCAAGGGGGGGGAGGGGTAAGGGAGGAGAAAGAGGCTGGGACATAGACAGAGTCAGGCTCAGATAAGTGGGGCAAGAAGCCAACTATTTAAATGAGCTTCCTACTTTAAACCAACCTGAACTTCACTTCTGCATTAAATCAGGTTCAACTGGTCTCAGACTTGGTGAGCACATTTGCATCACCTCAGACTTGGCTGGCATGTGATTTAAATTTTGTGACTTGGGCCATTTCCCAATTATTCTGATTTCTTAAAGGGTAGCTTTGAATTCTGTCAGCTACCTTTCTTGTAAATATACTTTGAAACTGATGATCTGTAAGTTACACCTAAGATATATCCAATGTTCCTCTTATTTCTTCATTTCCCTAGTACCGGTCTTGCCGGAGTGTGTCCCGATATCCACTATTAAGAAAAGTGTTAGGAGTGTGATCTGAAAATGCCAACTGACTAAGCAGAGGTGAAAATGGAAGAGAGCTGCACCAAAGGTTACTTCCTTAAGAGAGTGAGACAGTATGTGGTGTTGGGCAGGCGAGTGACAAAGATACACAATAATTGTGTGTTGCACAGCTGGCAGAAGCATTGTCTCATCAGAATATATATTGCAGTGAGACAGAATCAGGGCCAAAGTATTTCCAACTCTGCCATAGCATCTCCTAGAATTTAAAAGTGCATAATTAAGGTCATGGGAGCTAGGTATGTACCAACTTTTGAAATCCTCTAGCATTGCGTGTTCACTTGTTTAAACCATAATGTTTCATCTCCATCCAGGAGAAAACAAATTGGGCGTGTTAAAGGTTTAAAAACCTCCATTAGTACAGAATGCAAGTTCAACCCCTTCTGTTTCATCATGTGTAGTGTATGAAAAATCCTCTGACACAACAGTAAAAGCAGCAGTCACAAGCCAGCAGATTAAGAGAACTGTGAAATGTCACCTAGTAAGCAGCCTGGACTTGCATGTGAAAATGTGATGTGTTCTGTATATGTGGCATTTTTCTTCCTGAAGCAGCTTTTAGATCGGGCCCTAGTTTCCAGCAAGTTTCCTGAAAATTGTTTCTGTTAATCTTGTGATGTGCCAAGGCCCAAGAGCTCAAGTTTTCCTGTAACTTCTTCCTCCTGTTATTTTGAAAGAAAAGCAGGATGATATTTGTGTCACTTTTAATTTTCTCACCTGTCTAAATGTATAGTTCATCACTGCTTTATTAACCAGACATGGGAAGGATAGCGTTTGAAGATGACTGCAGACTCTTAAAAGCAAATACTTTATATATTATTTAGACTAATATCAAGATGATATCAAAGGTATACTGCAGTCCTGATATTATCTTTGTAGTAGATATGGAAGTGGGTGCTGGGATTCAGCTTGGAAAAGCATCATAACCTCCCATTTCCACACATTTGCTGTTACAAAACTTTTACCTTTGGACCAAATGTTTCAGTTTTGGTCCTATAGAACATTTTGAACAAAATCCGTTGAACTGTTTTTAATTTGGCGAGTGTAGAAAAAAATGATACTTTGTGGAACCAAACATTCTTCAAACTCCTAATGCAGAAAATATATGTATTTTGAAAATTATATGATTGTTGCCTTACGTTGCATGACTAGATAAACCAGATCTTAGGGCTGTGAAAACAATAGTTTTGTAATTACTGAGTATAGTGGCCTTCTGGAATGGTGACTTTTGATGGGCCTCCTATGTCCCTTTCAGATGAATGATACTGGATATTTTTAATGCTATAGGAGGCATTCCATGGGAAAAATGAATAAAAAGGGGGGAAAAAAGAATGTCTCCAGTGATGATGTAGCTTCAGATAGGTGTAATTTGAAAAATCCTGTTGACATTATCAGACGCATGGCTCAGAATCAATTTACATGTGCAAGACTGAAAGATTCTCTGCTTGCTAAAGGTAGAAGTGTATCTTAAAATTCATGAAGAAAAATTAGATTCCTGTTTGCGTTGATCAGTTCAGTAATAAAAAGACAGAAACCAGTCACACACACCCTCCCCCCAAAAGAATTGTGTGGTTTTTTTCTTGGTGTTTTTAGACCAGATGGTTCTCAGTCAGGGAGCCCCTGGCCCTGTGTTGATGCTGTTAAATGCGAGATCAGTGGCGAATAAAACAACAACTGTCCAGGAGGTAATCCTGGACTATGCCACCAATCTTGTATGTATCACGGAAACCTGGCTGGACAATGAGTCGGGGTCTATTCTGACTGACCTTGTTCTGGCCGGATATTCCGTACAGCATCAGCTGCGTTTGGGGGGGGGGGGGCAGTGTAGCCATGATTTAGAAGGAGGGTTGGACTGTGAGGAGGTATCCGGTGCAATCCATATCGGGTATTGAAGGTCTTCACCTTGCGTTTGATTTGGTGGGTGCAGTTTGGGAGTGCTGCTTGTATACTGTGCACCTACCTGTGCAGCAGCCTCGCTACATGCTTTGGCAGAGGTGGTGTCGGGAGTGATGTTGCGATCCCTGAAGTCAGTAGTCTTGGGGTACCTCAACATTCACGCCGACGCTGACCTTGTGGGAGTGGAGCATGAGTTCATGGCTGCCATGGCAACCATGGACCTGTCCCAGAGAGTTATCGGCCCAACACATCAGGGGGCACATACCTTGGACCCTTTGTTTTGCACCGGCCTTGAGGTGGGTGCTCCGTTAGTGGGGGAGTTATCAGCTGTACCCTTGTCATGGATGGACCATTACCTCCTGCAGACCTCACTCCTGGTGCATGTCTGCCCCCGGAAAGGTGCAGAACCTATTCGAATGGTTCACCCCCGAAGGCTGATGGAACCAGATCGGTTCCGGAAGGCTTTGGGTGAGTTTCCCTCTGACCTTGACAACTGTTCCATCAATGACCTCATCTTGTTATGGAATACCTTGCTGACGGAGGCCATTGATTGGACAGCTCCTAGGCGTCTGCTGCCCAGGCGACAGCTCTGCAGGCCTCCTTGGTTCTCCGAGGAACTGCAGGAGCTGAAGCGAGAAGGTCGGTGGTTGGAGTGATGGTGGCATTGTTTGCGTCCTAAAACTGACAGATTGCATCATAGAGCCAGTTTACGGGCCTATGCCGTAGCTATGCAGGCAGCAAAAAAGGAGTGTTTTTCTACCCTCATAGCATCTACTAAATCCCGTCAAGTGGAGCTTTTCTGGGTGGTGCGGGGGCTGGTCAGTCCGGCCTCCCTACACCTTGCAGTGGAGTCCTGTACTGCTCGCTGTGACATGTTTGTGGATTATTTTGTGGGTTAAATCACTCGGATTCACCACAACTTCGATGCCATAATTAATACATATGGGGAACTGGAGGTTATGGAAGCCTCGTCTTGTCCGGTTTTGTGGGATCAATTTCAGTCGGTGACACCCACCAATGTGGTTGGTGTTCTTGGGGCTGTTAGGGCCACATCTTGTGAATTAGATCCTTGTCTGTCCCAGCTGATTAAATCTTGCCAGGAGACAATGGGGCCGTTGCTGGCTGGGGTGGTCAATGCTTCCCTTCAGGAGGGCAGAGTGCTGGGCTGTCTCAAAGAGGCAGTGGTTTGGCCTCTGCTCAAGGAACCATTGCTTGACATTGACTCCCCTGCCAACTATCGGCCTGTCTCTAACCTTCCCTTTTTAGGGAAGGTTATTGAACGGGTAGTGGCTCAGCAGCTGCAGGAACATCTTGACCGCATGGGTTATCTGGACCCCTCTCAGTCGGGATTTCGTCCAGGGTATGCCACCGAGACTGCACTTGTGGCTTTGGTAGATGACCTGCGCTGGGAACTGGATCGGGGTCGGTCGACCCTGTTGATAGTGTTAGATCTGTCGGCAGCATTTGACACTGTTGATCATGAGATGTTGGTGACGCGCCTGCAGGACTGTGCAGGGGTGGGCGGGACTGTTCTTGAATGGTCAGACTGACATGGATAGATCCAATTTTTGGAGATGAGTCCTTAGCAACAGATATGAAGATGCTAATATTGATCACAGCATCGGACATATCACAAATTAAAGCAATCTCTATGTTTTTTGTACAGGTGGAGAAAAGGATTAAGGTAGCTCAAAGTGTATAGATTTGAGAAGAATTATTTGGATGCTATTAGCACCAATATTGTTGGAATTGGACAATTCCTAAATGAGCATGTTTTTTGTATTAGATGATCCTGGATTATGCTGTTTATATTATTTTTATGTTCTCTTTATATGTATTATGTTTTGAGAGCAACCCAATTGAGTGGGTGCTCCATGGAAGTGCCATCCAGTATCCTCAGACCCACCCTCCCCCATTGTCTTGCTCATTAAAAACGCCCTCTGTAGGAATTGTTTTCATCCAGTAATTTTTTACTGTCTCCATCTTGAAGCACAGGCCAGGAAGAGGGTTTTTTTGGTTGTTTTTTTTAAATTTTAAACTCAAAGCAAACAAAACAATACCCCAAATCTCTTTTGGTAATTTAGCACCTTTTAATCTCCACTTCTCCTCCCCAATCCCCACTGCTGCCCCAAGCTTTTATGGGATGTCTTTTTGAGGTCTTCCATATTTTGGTAGATTTGTGGTTCTTTATCTGAATATACAATTTGAGAACAACAGTGAGGATGTATGACAATTCAGATAGGACTTGCCCATCTTTCTCCCCTCCTCTTCCTAGTTCCCATGCTACCAGAAGCTCACTTTACTATAACCTGCAATCTCAACAAATCTGGTAATTTAACAAAATGAGAGTCTGGGTTTAGAGTTTCATTAAGCTGTTGGTTTTTTCTGCACAGTGGAAAAAAAGTTATGCTTTATTCATTTGGTATTTTAGTAAAATAAAAGGTATGGCTATCTAGATATTTGTGTTTTGTGAACTGTTTATTATTGATGCTCTGTTTCCTCCCTCCCACTGTTGCCTTTCTCTGAGGTGCAGTGCAATGTTGTTCAAACTAGAAGCTGTAAATACAGGCCCACCAAACTGCTTTCCCTCCTTTTAAGCCTGGATACTAGTGAAGGAAGAAGGAACAAACTGGCATTTTGATAACAGAGCATATCATTTCATAGACAGCCTTGTGTCAGAGGAATTGCCTCCACTGGGAAGGAATTCCTGTTTCTTACAAGATGGCATTAGCATAGAACATGCCTGCCCCTCCCCTGCTGCTGCTTCTAGCCAAGTGCTTTGGATTCTCATCTTAGAATATCTGTTGGGCATAAACAGTGTTTTATTTTTTCATGAAACCAAACCACACCTTCAACAGGACATGCGAAGAATCCTTTGTACAAGAAGTATTTGTGTAAGGAAGAAATGAACAAATATTTTATAAGTGCTACACTGCAAAAACACAGATTATCTACTTTTACTTAGGATTTTATTTTTGATTTTGATTTTTTTGCAGTGGAATGTTTCCATTTAAAGTTGATTCCCTCCCCCCGTACCAACAACACCTTGGCCGTTTTTACATGGACATGTGCCCGCTCCCCCCGCTTGGTGTTCGGGCATGCGGGGGGGCGTCCGTGTATGCCGGGGGGGCAATCCGTGTATACAGCCAACGGTGTCGGGGGAATGGGTGTTCGTTCGGTGTTCGCCCGTGTGAACACCAAGCGGGATAAGTGAGGGTGCGTGCATGCTCCCGTGTAACACCCACCTCCACCCATGGAGCCCTCCAGGAAACCAGAGGAGGCCCGGTGGGTGGAGGTCTGGAGGTGTCCGTGTAAAGGGATACACACCCACATCCACCCACCATGCCAGAACCCCTGTCTGTGTAAAAAGGGCCGTCAAGTCAATGGCCCTTTTTACACGGATGGGGTGGGTGGGGCGATGGGTGTTCTGGTGTGCTGTGTGTGTGTCCCTTTACACGGACACACACACACCTCCAACCGATCTCCACACACCTCCACTCATGGGGCCTCCTCCAGTTTCCCGGAGGGCTCTGTGGGTGGAGGTGGGTGTTGCGCGGGAGCCTGCATACACCCCCACCCATCCCGCTCGGTGTTCACACGGGCGAACACCGAGCAAACACCCATCCCCCCACCCACCGCAGGCCATTTACACAGACACACACTCACACACCTGCACACGCGCCCGAACACCGAGCTGGGGTGGGTGGGGTCTGTGTAAAAACAGCTAATCTCTGCTGGCATGTTAAGGAGCCAATATAATTTTTTATTATTTCAGTGTTTTTCCTCAAAGCATTTACGGATTTACTCCATTCCTCTCTAATATTTATTGTCAGCAGTAATGATCACTTTACAAAAAATAGTGCTATTTTGAAAATTTTCTGCAATTCCATCCTTGCTAGCATTTTGACTATTTATAAGTAAGTGCATCCTCTCCCCTCTTCCATCTACATTTCTCTCCTGCTGCTTAATTTTGATGCCTTTGAATGATTCCTGATTCATTGCTTTTTTCATGCTATCACATAGCCTTGGAATAGGGTCGTTATTAACGTACAAAGAGTGCTTTCTTTTGTTGCTTTCAAAAATCTAGAAACACCCCATCCTTTAGGTATTTCAGTATGAATACTTCATACTACAGCGTCTAAAAAAAAGTTTTATTCGTTTATGTATTATATAACAAAAAGAAGAAAAAAACCGAACCAATAAGCCCCCTAAACAATGGACAAAAGAAACAGATGGTGGGGCTGATCCTGAGTCCCGTGGACCGGTGTGCTCTGCGCACGCGGCATATGCGCACCCCCGGCATGGGGCCCTTGGGATTGCAGCCTCCTACTGTACAGTATATCCACATAAGCCCAATAATACCATAGCTGGTAATCCCAGATGTTAATTTACATATATAAACTGACCCATCCAATATAACAAAACATATCTAACTCGCAAGGGGGAAAGAAAAGGAGGAGGAATGGGGTGGCAGTTCTAATCTTTGATTAGTATACCATATGTGACTTTAAACTGCGAGTTATGCAGAAGAGGACATAGATTCAGCACAGTTCAACTAGTGTAAAATATACAAATTTAAATTTTAAAATAAATTGTACTAACATATTTTCTTTACTTGGACCAGAAATATCCTCCATTTTATAAAGAAGTACATCTCCTTATAGCCAACCTCAGTCTGGTTTGCCTTTTGGGCAGCCACAAGCTGTCTGACAGGTAGACCTTTTGTGTTCCAAAATGTCTGTTATAAACATGCCATCTTGCCAGACCTGTATGAGATATTGCCATCACATTACATGCCTCATTTCCTTTTGAGATACCATAGCTCCCAGCTCTGTCTCCATATTATGTTCAAGGTCTTCCCATAGATGTTCCAAGAACAGTTATTTTTGTGATAAATTTCCGACAGAGACTGTGGCTTAAGGAACTATTATTTCCCTATGGAAAGAATCCCATTAACTTCAAGTACAATCAACATTTCATTCACAGTCCAAAAATTGGAGTCAGTGCTCCATCTTGGCTTTAGCGACTTCGGTATAGATTTTTGTTAGGCTAAGCCTGCCACTTGAAACCACCATCATCTTCTGAGCTGGAAATAACTACTTCTTCCGCTCTTCCTCCTTTAACTGCAAGAGTTTCACTTTTTCATGAATACTATTGGGCAGGCTTCTAGTTTGTCATGTTCTGAGGTAAGGATGCTGTTTCTTTGGTTTATGTGGAAAAGAGAGGAGCCAGCTTTCTTGTATTTTAGTGTGGTTAACAAAAGAGAGGAAGTCACTGCAGCAGCTTTCACCATAAAGTACCATATTACACCATGGACATTAATGTAATATTTAAAATCAAACATGCAAAGTTAGACTATTTTATGCTACTTACTGATTTTAATCTACTGTGAAAAAATGGACAGTTTAGCTACTACCTGCAGCAAGAGGAACAGCAAATAACAACACAGCTCCAGAGGACAAGGAGTTTGGAACTGCACGCCTCAGGATTTTTCCTAGCCCAGACTACTTCTGTGATCTTAAGCTAATAATTTAACTTGGTTTAACATATAAGATGGGATGGTACTATTTACTTCTAGAGGTGCTGAGAGTCTTTCAGGGAAGAGTGTGCTCGACTGTCTGATAACATTTGGAGGGACCCAAGCACCGGGCTGGCTACAGCTGGATACTAGGGATGGGCATTCTGGATTTGGATTAATCCACATCTGTCTGAAAATGGGCAGTTGCAGATTAATCTGTATAATCCGCAGTCTGCAATTGATCTGTATTTAGTTATTTACGGATCTGAATTTCCCCCATTCCCATGGGCTCTGAAGCCTGTTTACCGGCCTTGGAGAACTTGAAGTGCCACCACTGCTGTGGGGGCTCTGCCATGCTCCCCCACCACAGTGTCCTCCCTGCTTCTTATTGCATATTTATTTATTTATTTATTTACAAAAATTATATGCACAAAATGGTCACTGGCGCCATTTTGCACAGGTGCAAAATTGCTGCCACCCTTAACCAAAAGGGCAGCAGCCGATGAGACATTGCTGCCCTTTTGGTTAAGGGCAGAGGCCATTTTGCGCATGGAAAAAATGGTCCTGGCGGCCATTTTACACGTGTGATCCGGAGCAGGAAGTGTGCTGTGGTAAGGGAGTCTGCTGGAGCCCCCACAGCAGCAGCAGTGCTTCAATCAAGCCCTTTGAGGCAGTAGGTACCACCTTGGAGCTCCAGGAAATAGGGGTGGGGGAGGCTGGACCCACTGTCCCAGAGCAAGGGATGGAGTTTGGGCTACTGATTGGTTTCCCATTGACTTCAATTGGAAAATCTGAATCCATAAACTGTAATTAATCTGCAATGTACAGTTCCAAATCTGTAATGGATCCAAATCTGTAATTCAATCTGATTACCCATCACTACTGGATACCCCTCAAATACAGCCATCGTGGCAAATCTGAGAGACCGTCTGTCCTTCCATGCCCCACTGTGGCCCCTGCAATTGCCCGGGAGCGCCTTCCTGTGGGTACCACCTGTTGTGTTTGTATCGGGACGGCTCTCAGGGAGGCATTCTCAGCTGCTGCCCCAATGCTGTGAAACTCCCTTCCCCCTGAAGTTCGTCTGAGCCCAAGCCTGGGCATCTTTTGGAGGCGATGCAAGATTTTTCTATTTGGGTGAAAACAGACATGACGCTAACTACCCTTAACCACCCTTGGTGGTTATTTATGCATGTTGCAGGGCTGTATTGGTGCCCTATGTAGCCCTGCAATATGCATAAATAACCACCAAGGGTGGTTAAAGTGTGGTTAGCGTCATGTCTGTTTTCACCCTATGTTAGGGCATTTGGCGGGCAGGGATAGGAAATTGGGGGGGGGGGGGGGGGGAAGGTGTTGGTGGGTGTTTGGGGTAGGGGGTTGGGGTGCAGGTGGGGAAAGGTTGGGGGTTTCCGTTTTTAGGTCACTTTCGTATGTATTTTTAAAATTTGCTTTGTAAGGAGCCATGAGGGAAGGAGGGATTAAAAAATTGAAATAAATAAAATAAATAAATAAACCATAGTTCTGGAAGTGGAACTCTTTTCAGCTGGCCTCTGTCTCAGCACACAGGCCTAAGAGAGGCAGAAGGGATTATGTGGTCACACCTGCTTCTGCTGTACAGTCCAGAGTCTCATGTATGTGCAGAGCTTTCTTCCTGCTTTCCTACAATTGCATCCATAAGACTGTCAGAGTACAAAGGCTGAAACCTCTCGAACTCTACATATGCAGAGCTCTGGGCTGTGCATGGCCATAGGATTTGCGTTCTGTTGTTCACTGTATGCTCTGACTGAACTGATTTATTCAGTTTTTCTGTAGGCTGATCTTTGTCTCAGAAGAAGTGCTACAGAAAAAAGACTGGTTGGAATCAGTTGGTTCAAGTGCCTCTTTATCTGTCTGTTTTCATGCAGACCCAGGGTTTTACTCCAGAGTCATTGCTTTGGCGTAACACTACTTTCCTGCTCTGTCTTCAAGAGTAGGGGCAAGCAAAGAGTTAAAAACCTCCTCCCCTTTCTTCCCTGATCTCCCTACATTAGAACTTGCAGGGAACATCCAGCAAGGGGACTGGAATACCAAGCAGAGAGGTGTGTGAGTAACATACAAAAGAAGTGCTGAGATTTGCTGGGACAGCAGTGGAATTAAATGAGGGTCTATTGTTCCGAAATGGTCACAAGAACAGGCTTCCCTCTTTATTTTAACCCCACTTGTTTTTAGAGTGGTCAGCTTCTCCGCCTCCCTCACATCTTCAGCTTTGCTTCAACCCCTGTGCTTGTGTGAGCACAGGTGAGGTTAATGAGTTAGGAGATAGTCGCGTTTTTAAAAAAAATGCTCATATGAACAAGCCCTTAAAGCAGTGCTTCCCAAACGTTTTGCTTGTGTGACCCCATTTGGAAACTTAAATATAACCCTGCAATCCCAAACACCTGCAAAGACATGGAAGTATATTGACTATAGGTGAGATAATACAGCTGCTCTTGTGGATCTTAATGATACTTTTGAACTTTGTATTCACCTTAGGGGAATTAGACTCCCATTTGGTTTCCCTTCAATCAGGTTCTGCTCTCACTTTACAGCCTGTATAACTGTTGTGCATTATTCTCATTACTGTCCCATCTGTAATGTACTCTTGGAGGAACCATTGGTTCTTTCAGTGAAAGAACTAGCTTATCAACACCTAGATTCTTGTAAGTCCCCAAATGCACTGCAAAATGTCTCATTATTGCCAACTGGACTCAGTCTTTAATATTTAAAAAATGGGAAATGCAGGGAGCCGCCCATTCATATTTCTGTTTGTGTGTTTACTGCATGCTGTCATGTTATGAGACAGCCTGGGTCTTTGACAGTGAATTTCTGTATTCTTCCATTGTCAGCTGCCATACTGTTTGCACCATTAAGTAAATGTCTTCCAAACCATGCCCTGGGGAGCTATAACAGAGAGGAGTATGAGTCATAAAAACAGCAGATTTTGCTTTTCTATCATAGATTGTACCTGGCATAGAGGCACATTTAGTTCAACCAGCTACACAGAATTTCCTTATCAGCGCATGTCACATTTGTTTGGTGTATCCTGGAGCAGGGCAAATACTGCAGAGTTATTAGTGAGTGCTCATTTGAATTTTTACAATGTGTTTGCTATGCTTGCCCCCACTTTTACATTTGCAGCAACCATTCTGAATGACCACGTTCTCTAGAAGATCTGCGTGCAGAAATAGCAGTGTTTAAGCAAATATTGTGGGCTATTTGTAATTTCAGACTTTTGTGTTGAATGCCTGCTTCTAAGGATTTGCCTAATTCAGTAAGCGAACAAAGCATGCTATGTGACGGATGCTTCCAATTAAAAGTTTGAATTTTGAATATTAAATACTCATTTCACTATTCTGAGGAAACAGTTGGTGAACACAGAAAAGGCTGAAATGTTCACAAGCAGCAATCGGGCAGTTTTGAACAAGTAACAGGTACACAGAAACCGTGATCAATTTGCAGAGATAGTAGAGAAAACAGGAAAAAGGACTGAGTTGACTGTAAATAGTTTGTTGAGAGCAGTTCATCAACTGTTGGAACATATAAGTAGTGCCATACTAGATCAGACGAATGGTCCATCAAGCCCAGCACCCGTCTCCACAACAGTGGCCAATCTTGGTCACTGGGTATCCAACAGGTCACAATGGAGTGATCTGTTCCCTGTTGTTCACTCCCAGCTCTGGACAGTAAGAGGTTACGATCCCCCAAACCTGCTCGGCTAATAGCTGCTAACGGACCTATCCTCCAGAAACTTGTCCAAACCCAGCTATACTGCTGGTCTTGACCACATCTTCCGGCAACAAATTCCACAACTTAAGTGTGCATTGAGTAAAAAAAAACTTTCTTTAATTTGCTTTAAATCTCCTACTTGTTAGTTTCATGAGGTGTCCTGTAGTTCTAGTACTATTTGAAAAGATAAATAATGGTTCCCTGTTTACTCGTTCTACATCATGGATGATTTTTAAACTTCTATCATATCCCCTCTCAGTCATCCGGGATGTAATCTCGGATGGGGCCGTGGGCCTCACATGTATTACGGAGACCTGGCTGGATGAGTTGGCCGGTCCAACTTTGGCTGATCTTGTTCCAGCTGGGTATGCCGTGCAGCATCCGCCTCGCACGGATGGCTGGGGAGGTGGTGTAGTGATTATTTTTAGAGAGCACTGGCCTGTTAGGAGGTATCCAGTTCAGGAGATTGCGGGTATTGAGGCCCTTCACGTGGTGTTTGATTTGGCTGGGGGCAAGCTAGGGGTGCTGCTGGTGTACCGGGCCCCTTCCTGTC
>QEPC01009705.1:1435657-1465998 GCA_003113815.1 Sphenodon punctatus
GGAGGCAGTCACGAAGGCTGCCTTCTGCCAGTTGCATCTGGTGCGGAGGCTGCGTCCGTACGTCTCCAGCCCGGACCTGGCCTCCCTCATCCATGCCTTCGTCACCTCGAGACTACTGTAACGCGCTCTACGTGGGGCTTCCCTTGTTCCTGGTTCAGAGGCTGCAGCTAGTGCAGAATGCGGTGTCCCGGCTCCTTTTGGGGACGGGTCGTCGGGAGCGCATAACACCTGTGCTCCGGACTCTGCACTGGTTGGCAATAGCGTACCGAGCCAGGTTCAAGGTTTTGGTGTTGATCTATAAGGCCCTTCACGGTCTGGGCCCCTCGTACCTCAGGGATCACCTCGCCCTCCGCACCCCAGAGCGGCTTCTTTGGTCTGCCGGGGGTGCCTTCTTGGAGATCCCCCGCATTAAGGGCGGGGCCACAATGGAGAGGACATTCTCGGTGGCCGGGCCACGTCTTTGGAACTCCCTCCCGGAGGAAGCTCACCTGGCCCCAAGCCTTTTGACATTTCAGTGAAGTTGTAAAACCTGGCTGTTCGCCCAGGCCTTTGGGGAGGGGGGTTAGTGGGGTTTTATCTCCCCTTACTCTATTTATTGTTTTATTGTGATGCTCGGTCCTGTTTTAATTGTAGTATTTCTGAATGTTTTAATTGTTTTTAGATGTATTTTATATTTGTGTTTGGGGATTTTTTTTGTAAGCCGCCCTGAACTGTTTTAGGAGGGGAGGGGTAGAAATTTGATTAAATAAATAAATAAATAATCTCTTCTCCAAGCTGAAGAGCCCCAATCTAGCTAGTCTCTCTTCATGGGGGAGTTTTGTAGTGCATATGTAGAGAACAAGAACAAATAAACATGCAAGTCATTGTACACTGCACTTACAGTTGTAAAATGACTTGTGAAAATTTATCTTCACAAATTTCATCCAGAGGTTTAAATGCAGAAATTACAATTTGTTACCATACAGTGGTTGTTCACAGAGGCTCAGCTGGTATTTTCCAAAGCTGGAAGGGAGGGCTGCCAAACCCCCTTCCCCCAATACCTGTCATTCTGCCCTTCCCTAATCCCGTTGTGGGCAGAGATGGGACAGGGCCTCTCTACCTGTTTGCTGCCCTCATATGCTGGTACTGATGTAGGTGGATATCAGCAGATACTCTCTACCCCTTTCTCCTCTCGTTGCACCTTTGGCTGCCTGTATAGTGTGCACTACAGCTGAAATTCTCCCTCCATGGCTCAGCCCCACTTACCAACAACTCAGAATAAGGAACATTTATGGCCAAGGAGTGTCTGGCACCCTAGCACACTTGAAGTCAAGGCCATGGTTGCCATTTTAAAACCCCTCTACTATAATTTGTTTCAAAGCTATACAAATTTGGTCTTCAATGATAAGAAAAGCACAAAATTTCTGTTTTCAGACTCTACATTCCTTTATTTTAAAATAGGTTGGTTTTTTTTTAAATGGTAGATCTTTTTATGAATTTGTTGTAAAGACTATGGCAAAGGAATTCTATCAGCTGTTTTCTTGGAGAAGTAGCAGAAGGTACATCAAATGTGAAAGATTCAGTTTATTTGGGATGAACAAATTTAATCTGGAAGCTTCATACTACCATAAATAGTTCAATTTGCTAATTGAAACCTACTACGCATACTGTAGCAATTTAGCTGAGGGTTTCTAGTGGCTGAAGCAGTCAGTGTATCTATTTGGAGATGGGACTTCTGAGTTTATGCTTTCAGTCTGCTGTGTGACCTTTTGCGCCTCAGTTTCCCCATCTATAATGTTGTTTGCAATCTCCAATTAAAAGATTCAGTTTACAGGACTCACTTATTTAGTTTTCTAAATATAAATTTTTGTAATCAAGCCTGCGTTTGTAACTGCATAAGGTGTAGCATTAGTGGAAAATGTGTAGTTTAAATATAAATGTAAATAAATAAATAACAGTTTCAGAGCGCATTCAGATGTGCGTTTAAATCGCACAGCAGCGGCGGCGGCGGCATCGTGAGATTTAAAGCAACACGCACTTCCGGGGTTGGTGTGAATGCACCAATTCAGCGTAACCGCGAACTGTTGGAGTGCGGTTTTCAAAGCTGCTCAGAGCAGCTTTTAAAATCGCACTCCAACAGTTTGCGTTACGCTGAAATGTGCGCACTTGGTGCATTCACACCAACCCGGAAGTGCGCGTTGCTTTAAATTGCACGATGCCGCCACCGCTGCTGTGCGATTTAAACGCATGTCTGAATGCAGCCTCAGTCTTCAGTCCACAGATTAGAGACAGTTTGTTACTGTGTGTACAGTCTATAAGAACAATTTTTTAAAATAAACTATACACACCTGTAAACCCACCACAAAAATCTCCATTCCAAGTGATCAGTATCCTCTAGTGCCTAGAGTTATGGTAGCCTGCTGTTGTCTGTGATAAAATTCTGTATTCAGTTTTTCATAATTTTTTCAGGTTTTAAGATTGGGCATTGAAATTTTCCATGCTTATTGTATATTTCAGATTGATTTTTAATGTGAACAAATATTAAGTTAGTGAAAAACCAGTAGCTTTGCCAGTATTTTTACCAGGGGCACAACCAAAATTTTCTTCAGGAAAAACTGTAAGCACCAAAGGGTAACCCTTGCAGCAGCAAACTGGCATTTGCTTGCTTTGCAGACACAGTCTCACTGGGCCGACTGCTAGGGGGGAGAGGGATGGACAGCAGCCATTATACTTGAGCTCCTGTATTTCAGGCAGTTTGCAGTGGGAGCTTGAAATCTGGCAGGGGATTAGTCTTGTGGGATTTTTTTTCAACTTTGTCTTGCTAATTTATAAACTATAGACAATCTTAATTTTGTCATTTCCTAGCTTTGTCATTTGCAACGTAATATTTGTGTGTGTGTGTAATATTATTTATATCCATCCGAACAAATAACAATAACAACATACTACCATCCTGCTCTCTCACACTTTTTCAGGAAATGGAAGAAAATAGTGAGAGGATGTTTTTACATGAGAGTGGTTGCGGGGGGTGGGGGAGGTCTGTGGTCTGGTCAGTGCGTGGGGCAGGTCCAGGGCATTCACGCATGGGAAGTGCGTGAGGAGTGCTTTAGATGGGCAGCTCCCTGCATAGCTGCCCCCATCCACACACCGGCTACCCAGTCTCCACTAGGAGCACTCTGGATTTTTCAGGAGTGCTCTATGTGGGGACTGGGTGGCTGGTGTGTGGATCACAGGAGTGCTCCTCCCTGCACACCAACCTAAAATGAGTGGCATTCTGCGCAGATGGTGGGGGGGCCATGCCTGGAGCCGTCTCCTTTAAAAATACCCAGAGTTCTGCTCCAATGTTATACTGAATTTATTTTATCCATAAAACCACCAACTTAATGACAATAACACATAGGGTGATTTCAGACATGATGGGCAGCAGCATTGACCCTGGGCCGTGGGGTGGTTCGGACCACGGGCGGGGGTGAAGGGGCATGCCAACAGACTTCGCCCCTTTGCCCCCAGCCGTGGGGACCGCCGAACCATGGCCCAGGGTCAATGCTGCCGCCTGTCACGTCTGTTGGGCAACCCCCCCTCCTGGAGGGGGCAGGGCAACACAATGCAGCGTGCGGCCGCACGGCCTCGCCCCCTGTGCTCCCTGCCCGCCCACCCTCCCCGAGACAGGCAGCCGCAGCAGTCTATCTGGCCGCTGCCCACTGCCAGGACTCTGGAACACGGTGAAGGTAAGGTAACAGACGTTACTTTTCCTTCACCATATTCCGGATTCCCCCTAACCACTCTTCATTTGCCGCCGTGGTGTGGGAGAACAAAGCGTGGTTAGGTTCACTGCAGTGAGTGGTTGACTGAGGTGAACATCTGGATGTGAGCAAACAGACGTTCACCTCCGTTCACACACCCCCACACACACCCGCAGTTGACTGCGGTTGACTGAGGTGATTTCAGACAACGTAACGTCTGAAATCACCCATAGTGTATATAAGATAATCATAAAAGGAACTGAAGTTTTAAAAATAATCCAACACATTTACAAACTGACAAATTACGATAAGGAATATAGCACATTATTTTTTTTAAATANTTTTAAAATAGGTTGGTTTTTTTTTAAATGGTAGATCTTTTTATGAATTTGTTGTAAAGACTATGGCAAAGGAATTCTATCAGCTGTTTTCTTGGAGAAGTAGCAGAAGGTACATCAAATGTGAAAGATTCAGTTTATTTGGGATGCACAAATTTAATCTGGAAGCTTCATACTACCATAAATAGTTCAATTTGCTAATTGAAACCTACTACGCATACTGTAGCAATTTAGCTGAGGGTTTCTAGTGGCTGAAGCAGTCAGTGTATCTATTTGGAGATGGGACTTCTGAGTTTATGCTTTCAGTCTGCTGTGTGACCTTTTGCGCCTCAGTTTCCCCATCTATAATGTTGTTTGCAATCTCCAATTAAAAGATTCAGTTTACAGGACTCACTTATTTAGTTTTCTAAATATAAATTTTTGTAATCAAGCCTGCGTTTGTAACTGCATAAGGTGTAGCATTAGTGGAAAATGTGTAGTTTAAATATAAATGTAAATAAATAAATAACAGTTTCAGAGCGCATTCAGATGTGCGTTTAAATCGCACAGCAGCGGCGGCGGCGGCATCGTGAGATTTAAAGCAACACGCACTTCCGGGGTTGGTGTGAATGCACCAATTCAGCGTAACCGCGAACTGTTGGAGTGCGGTTTTCAAAGCTGCTCAGAGCAGCTTTTAAAATCGCACTCCAACAGTTTGCGTTACGCTGAAATGTGCGCACTTGGTGCATTCACACCAACCCGGAAGTGCGCGTTGCTTTAAATTGCACGATGCCGCCACCGCTGCTGTGCGATTTAAACGCATGTCTGAATGCAGCCTCAGTCTTCAGTCCACAGATTAGAGACAGTTTGTTACTGTGTGTACAGTCTATAAGAACAATTTTTTAAAATAAACTATACACACCTGTAAACCCACCACAAAAATCTCCATTCCAAGTGATCAGTATCCTCTAGTGCCTAGAGTTATGGTAGCCTGCTGTTGTCTGTGATAAAATTCTGTATTCAGTTTTTCATAATTTTTTCAGGTTTTAAGATTGGGCATTGAAATTTTCCATGCTTATTGTATATTTCAGATTGATTTTTAATGTGAACAAATATTAAGTTAGTGAAAAACCAGTAGCTTTGCCAGTATTTTTACCAGGGGCACAACCAAAATTTTCTTCAGGAAAAACTGTAAGCACCAAAGGGTAACCCTTGCAGCAGCAAACTGGCATTTGCTTGCTTTGCAGACACAGTCTCACTGGGCCGACTGCTAGGGGGGAGAGGGATGGACAGCAGCCATTATACTTGAGCTCCTGTATTTCAGGCAGTTTGCAGTGGGAGCTTGAAATCTGGCAGGGGATTAGTCTTGTGGGATTTTTTTTCAACTCTGTCTTGCTAATTTATAAACTATAGACAATCTTAATTTTGTCATTTCCTAGCTTTGTCATTTGCAACGTAATATTTATGTGTGTGTGTAATATTATTTATATCCATCCGAACAAATAACAATAACAACATACTACCATCCTGCTCTCTCACACTTTTTCAGGAAATGGAAGAAAATAGTGAGAGGATGTTTTTACATGAGAGTGGTTGCGGGGTGTGTGGGAGGTCTGTGGTCTGGTCAGTGCGTGGGGCAGGTCCAGGGCATTCACGCATGGGAAGTGCGTGAGGAGTGCTTTAGATGGGCAGCTCCCTGCATAGCTGCCCCCATCCACACACCGGCTACCCAGTCTCCACTAGGAGCACTCTGGATTTTTCAGGAGTGCTCTATGTGGGGACTGGGTGGCTGGTGTGTGGATCACAGGAGTGCTCCTCCCTGCACACCAACCTAAAATGAGTGGCATTTTGCGCAGATGGTGGGGGGGCCATGCCTGGAGCCGTCTCCTTTAAAAACACCCAGAGTTCTGCTCCAATGTTATACTGAATTTATTTTATCCATAAAACCACCAACTTAATGACAATAGCACATAGGGTGATTTCAGACGTGATGGGCAGCAGCATTGACCCTGGGCCGTGGGGTGGTTCGGACCACGGGCGGGGGTGAAGGGGTGCGCCAACAGACGTTCGCCCCTTTACCCCCGGCCGTGGGGACCGCCGAACCACGGCCCAGGGTCAATGCTGCCGCCTGTCACGTCTGTTGGGCAACCCCCCCTCCTGGAGGGGGCGGGGCTACGCAATGCAGCGTGCGGCCGCACGGCCTCGCCCCCTGTGCTCCCTGCCCGCCCACCCTCCCCGAGACAGGCAGCCGCAGCAGTCTATCTGGCCGCTGCCCACTGCCAGGACTCTGGAACACGGTGAAGGTAAGGTAACAGACGTTACTTTTCCTTCACCATATTCCGGATTCCCCCTAACCACTCTTCATTTGCCGCCGTGGTGTGGGAGAACAAAGCGTGGTTAGGTTCACTGCAGTGAGTGGTTGACTGAGGTGAACATCTGGATGTGAGCAAACAGACGTTCACCTCCGTTCACACACCCCCACACACACCCGCAGTTGACTGCGGTTGACTGAGGTGATTTCAGACAACGTAACGTCTGAAATCACCCATAGTGTATATAAGATAATCATAAAAGGAACTGAAGTTTTAAAAATAATCCAACACATTTACAAACTGACAAATTACGATAAGGAATATAGCACATTATTTTTTTTAAATAGACATCCTCACCATTATCATTAGTATGCTGAAACAGACTATATTTCTCCCATAGCTTTCTCATTTTCTTCCATTTCCTCCTCATGATTTTCACTGCTGAGAAGCCAAGTCAGTGGAGAGGACTATACTGAGAAAAAAGGTGAAAATATGTGTTTTACACTAAATCAAAATATATTGTTCATTACATTAATTTTTTCTATTACTGGTTGCTCCACATTGCCTTCTATTACCAAACAAGAGATTTGTCATGTTGCTGATCTCATAGAAAAAAGCCTAAGTAAGCAATTTGCAATAAAATTGATTCAGTCTGTCATAAAAGGAATAGTGTTTTCCATTTTGAATCTACAATATTTTCTTTTATATACTTCTAACCTACAGTCTTGCTAAATATGTACCCATGTATTTTGGTGTATACATAAAATAGTATGCACTTTTGTCACCAACAAAATGATGATTATAATTCTCTACAAAATAGGTAGACTTTTTGCCAAGTTACCTTTTTTAAAAATAACATTATAAAGAGATTTGAATGGCAAGGTGTATAGCACTGGGTTGCATATCTGCTCACACCATTTTAACTGATTTAGCTGCAAAGTCAGCCCTATCAGATACTAGTATCAGAAAATGTTTGCATCCAATGGTTAGTTAATGCCCTCTTTTTATATAACTAGAACCTGGATATTCTCACTTCCGTTAGCAGGATGACAGCTATAGCTGGCTGAACAGTGAAAACAATACTTTCCTGCATATGTAACCCTCTTTTGCAAGGCATCTGTACTTAGTGGGGCAGAAAACCTGGGGGAGAGGGCCGGGGGAGAGAATGGCAGGGTAAGATGTATGGGACTCTCCTGCTGCCCTGTCACAGTTCCAACAACAGAATATATGGTGGTGCCTCAACCTGGAAAAACCCTATACCTTAGACTATATTATGTGGGTTCCTAAGAAAATAAATACCATACCCCTATATAATGTGCTTGCTGGTAGGTGCTACGCAAGTATAACATATTTCCAGGCATCACTTGAAAGCAAAAACAGGTTTTACTTAAGAAAAAGAAAACCCCATGTATAAATCAATACTCTCTTAACAATACAAAATGATTATCTAACATGAGTAGCACAAAAACACAAAATCCCCAGAGTCCTTGTTGTTTTCTCCATGACTTTCTTGTGTTGGCACACGGTCAGAAATCCCAGAACAGAGACAGAGACATTGCAAGATTCATGAATCAGAGCTCATGTAAGGAGAAGCAATCACAGGGATAAAGAAGGGTGGGGGAATAAATCTAATGCCAGGCCTCATAGTTCTAGGCTCTGATGCTGACACTCTCCTCTCTCAGGCCTGCACTTTCCTTATATCCCCTTCTCTGCTAGGCCTCAATCCCAGCTGAGCATGCTCTCTCTCTCTCTCTCTCTCTCTCTCTCTAAGTTCATCCTGGAAGCTGTCACCTGAGGAACTTCACAGACCCCTAAGATTAGGAGGGGCCTACACAGTGGAGTGTTAAATGAAATTTGCTTTAGCTATGCTAACATCCCATTTGGGTTCTTTCCCCCACATATATTCAGATAATTGAATTGTTAAGTAGAAAAAATACCTGTAGAAAATGTTTGCAGAAAGTGAATATCAAATGTACACATGCCAATATTCATGGAATGGAATGTTAAATTCATGTGAATAAAATTTCCACAGGAAGAAGTAGTAACAAGTTCATCAGTTCATGGGTATTAAGGATGAAAAAGATCATTTGGTCATCTGACAGACAGAACAGGCCATAGATCTTCACACAAGAATGCCTGCAGTCCCCATTGCTGGTGATTGGAATAGAACCGATTCTTTTAGAAAGATACAAAGTTTCAGTAATTGGAATAGAACCGATTATTTTAGAAAGATACAATGTCCTGCCAATCTGCCCTCACTTAACAACACTAATAGTACAGCTGCCTCCTGTGCCATACTGCCTTTCATTTCCCTACCACTATGCCCTGACAGCACGCTCAACCTGATGTATAAGAGCTATTTTATAGAGGAGCAGGCCAAACGCATGCTCAGGTGGCTCAAGGTGTGGAAGTGAAGAGGGTGCTGGTAGCATCTACCCACTGCCATTAACACCCTCGCAGTTGCATTTCCCCTCCTCAATGTTTAGGGATTTTTATGTCTAGATGCTGTCCGATATGTCATATCAATGATCATTGGCCACTAATGAAACTATATACCTAATGCATAATAGCTGTTTCCTTTTTTCCCCAGCAAAACAGAAGGGTCTATATGGTTGTATCTTGGACAGTCAGTCACTATCTCTGTGTCAATTAAGTCTTTCTCCAATGTTCAAGAACAAAGTTTTTGTTGCGCTTCATGTGAACTAACAGGTTTAGAATGAATAAAAAGTGATAAAAGACAAATCTGGTTCTTTTTTCAGCAAGGGACAATAGTAACTGAGATTTGGAAGGAGTGAATGCAGCAACAGAGATTTTTCTCATATATAGGGATGACCTAAGAAAGAAAGCACAGAAATGTTTGAGTGAGAAGCACACAAGTAAGTGATTGAAGTTTCCAGTATTAGCAGAGTGAAGTTATTTGAACGAATTGTTAGATATGATAAAGGCCTTCACCATTTAGGCTCACCCTAAGGACAAGACACTGTATTTGGTGTGTGTAGTAGGGTTAGCAGATTAATGGGGTTGCTTCCCTTTTAGGGCTCCAGTCTGAGGGCTGGGGATGGGCATGGTGAAGCCAGCCCTATAGACTGAGAGAAGCCTGAGTAAGTATAAGAGAGATTGGAGACTGGAGCCAGCCCTTTAAAGACTGGAAGCTTGCAGTGGGTCACACACACTCCTCCGGATTATAAAAAGAGGCCAAGCAGGAAAGACTTCAGTCTGTGCTGGGCTGCAGACTAGAGAAGAGCTCTGCTAGAAAGCCAGCAGGAACCTTGTCTAGGGCCCTGGACTACAAGGAGAAGCTTGCTGCTTGGGGAACTAGACTCAGCAGTCATCCCTCTCCAAGGTCCTGAATCCTGTTATGCTGCCTGACTGAGAGAGAGGACCAGACCCAGGAGACTGGCGACTGAGAGTAGCCCACCAGAGGCAGTTGCCTGGCAGAGCTGGGGCATAGAGACAGCTACAGTGTAGGTTGTGAGGCGAATAAGCCGGCAGCCCAGCTAAAAGATGGTATGGGGTGGAGAACTATGTATGTGATTATATGTACTGCTTGAAGAGACAGCCCAGAGAATAAAGGCCTATTGAGCTAACTTCCCTGGGGAAGTGACTGAGTTCTTGACTCCTGGGGCCTGTTCCCACAGGAGCTTCCCTTGGGACCAAACCCCTGCTACAGTGAAGTATAAGAAAGGGTACATCAAAAGAGATTTTGATGTAATCGGAATACTGAACCAAGAAGATGCTTCTAAAATGTCCTTTGGTGGTGTGTGTGTGCATGGCTGGTGTCAAGGAGAGAGAGAAGATTACAATAGTCCAAGGTGTGAGATGGCTGTGTCAAGAATAGCTTGGACAATCTAGACAAACCAAAATGGTCAAATCTGTGAACTGTTGGATGGAAACAGCAAGATTTTGTCATGGCCATATTTTATTTATTAATATTTTTATACTGCCCTTTCCCTAAGGCTCAAGGGAGGGCTTACTCAGGGATGACATCCAGATTACAAACCTGGATAAATTGGAAAATGATGGTGGTATGTGCAGTGTGGAGAAATTGGGAAGTTGCAAAGGCTTTTTTGAGTTGGAAGGCTCAAAAGTTCTGTTTTGACCATATTGATTTTAAATTTCTGGCTGGACTTAGTCAATAGATATAGTTGTGGGTTACCATTACCAATACAAAAATGTCATCTGAAACTGTGTTTATGGACAGCAGCATTAGCAGTGTATTAGATAGTCTTGGGGGAATTCCCAATGGAAGAAGAAGGCAGGTAACAGAAACCATCAAACAAAATAATTTTTTATTTTATTTTACCACTCTAGTTCATGCAGTTGTCATCTCTCACCTTGACTGTTGCTTTGCAACCTTCTCTTACTGGTCTTCCCCGTTCTCACCTTGACACTCTGTGTCTCAAATCATAACTGTTCAGCATCAGGCACATTGCTAAAATAATAATAAAACCAATTACTTCTGGTCTATCAAAACACCTCTGTAATGGGGTACAGAGTTTGAATAGGGAGGTATCAAAGACCACAGAGAAAATAATGGCAACTAAATTGACATAGAGGTCCTGGGTTCTCACCAGGAAGAAGTCCATGTAATGCCTTAGTGAGAGCAGGAACAGAAGGAATAGAAACCAGACTGGAGGGAATCAAAGATAGTGCTGGAGGAGGGAATGTGAGGTTTCAGATGGAGGTAGGTGAAGAAAGAAGGTAAATTGGCATTAGACATTTCTGATTACTTCCTCTCAGAAGCTTTTCCCCTGGCAGATTAATCTTTTATTCATCACTTTATGACAACACTATGGAATTTTAAAACAAATTTTTTAACAAACTTCTTGCAAACTGATCCATGTTTTACTTAACAGTGCTGAAGAAACTGTTCTGTAAAAATGGCAACTGCTCATTTATCATACCAAAAGCTGTTCTCAGAGCAAAATGTGCATGACAACACTGAGAAAAGTATTTGGACTTTTCCTTGTTAAAGTCAAGCAACTCTCAGTCATAAACTGGATGAAAATCCTTACTATAATAACAAATGTAATAAAACATGTTGCATTCAAAATAAAATTTTATATAACATTCCTGGATTTTGATTAAAGTTATTTAATACTAGAGGGGGATAGCTATCACTCAGGCATTACCCAGTAAATGTAGTTCTACGTATAAAAGGCAGAAAGAAACAACAGATAACAAGCCTGATACCAACTTAGCTGCTTTGGGGATGTCATATAGATTTTTACTTAAACTAATCCATGTTCTACTGGAAATAAATGTTGTGATTTTTCATTTTTTAAAAATCTCAGATCTGATCAATGATATTTTACCATAACTTGTTGCTGAAGATATATCCTGTGTACTCTGTTCTTGTCCTCCTCAATTTTTCTGTCACCTTTGACACTGTCAATCGTGGCCTCCTCCTGGATACACTATGCTCCCTTGGTTTTCTGGACACTGTTCTCGACTAGTTCTCTTCGTATCTCTCGAATCGCTCCTTCAGTGTTTCTCTTGCTGGTACCTCCTCTACATCGCTTCCCCTCTCTGTGAGGCCCCCTTCTCTTCTCCTTTTACACTCTCTGGGTAAACTCACTGAAACCCACGGCTTCCAGTATCACCTATATACTGATGGCACGCAACTCCCCCTCTCTCTCCACTCCTATGCTCTCCCCCTCCATTCTGTCAGGGCCAGAACTCGAGGACACCCGAGTCCCTCCAGGAGGATTCATCTGCCACCTCTGGGTCCCGCCCTCGGACCCAGTATGGCGGGGGATGCCTCTCTGCCGCAGTCCATTGCCCTGCCAACCAGCGTAGCGGCGCACAATGCTGTGCTGCCCCTCGTAACAGTGCGGGGGACGGAGTCTCAGCCACAGCTGCTGCGGCGCTCTGCACGCCTCCGGGCACGTCAGGGGGCGGGCCTTACTGTATTTAAGCCGGCACAGGGAAACCACTGTTGCCGGTAATCAGAGCGAGAAGCTGGCCCCAAGCTAAGTATTTTGATTGTTGCTATTGAAGACTGTGTATTGGCGGGTGGTGCTTGTGCATACATAGGGGTGGCTGTGGTGTATTTGTTCCCTATTTCCTCATCCCTGTGACACATTGAGACACAGTACTGGAGAGAGAGAAACAGAGTGATTGGCAGCGTGCAAGACCTTTCCCCTTCCCCGACCCTGGGCCCCTCCCCCTGCCTGCAGTGTGTGCCGTTCCCCTTCTCCCCTCGTACCAAGGCCTCTTCTGTGTCACCGCTCACTCGTCCCTTCACTGTGCACCCCATTTCCCCCCTCCAATTAGAGCGAGTGGTGTAAGTCTGTGTTTGGCCTCCCCCTTCCGCTCTGCGCCCTATGATGATAAGGGCCCCGTCTCTCTGAGACATATTGGGTCACCACAATATCCTGACGGGCAATTTTCCCCTTCCCCATGGGGGCAGAGCTTGTGTGTGTGTCCTCAGCGTGTGGGAGTGAATCTGTGTTTCCCTCATTCTCCCCCCTTCCCACTGGGACATTCAGACTCATATTTTTGACTGTCTTGCTGACATCTTTGCCTGGATGTCTCGTCGCCAACTCAAGCTTAATATGGCGAAGACTGAACTCCTCCTCTTTCCCCCCAAACGCTCCCCTCCTACTTCCCTCTCAATTTCCATTGAGGGAGTCACCATCCAGCCTGTCCCTCAGGCCAATAGCCTGGGATTTATCTTCAACCCCTCCGTCTCCTTTAACCTCAGATCCAGGCTGTTGCTAAATCCTGTCGCTTTGCTCTGTACAATATTGCTAAAATCTGGCCTTGCCTTACTGTTGCTGCTGGAAAAACCCTAGTCCATGCTCTAGTCATTTCTCACCTTGACTACTGCAGCTTCCTCCTTACTGGCCTCCCTTGCTCTGATCTGGCACCCCTCATCTCCATTCAGTGCTCTGTAGCCAAAATCATCCACCTTGCCCATCGCTTTGACCATGTTCAGCCCCTCCTCTCCACCCTGCACTTGCTACCTCTATGGGAACGCATTCAGCACAAGCTCCTGGTCTTCACCTTCAAGGCTCTTCATGGCCTTGCTCCCCCATATCTCTCTGCTCTTCTATCCCACCACACTCCTGCCTGAGAGCTTCGCTCCTCCTCTGCTCCCACCCTTGCCTGCTCGCGAACCCCTTGCTCCTCTAAACATCTTTGCCCCTTCTCCCTTGCTGCGCCTCATGCCTGGAACTCCCTCCCTGGATACATGTGCTCTGCTCCCTCCCAATTTTCAAATCCCTCCTGAAAACCCACCTCTTCTGTCAGGCCTTCCCTAGCTAGGCCTTCCCTAGCTTCCCTACTGCATCCTTTCCCCCTCACTCAGAACCTAATTCCCTGTAACTAAGCGAAGCACGTGAGTCTGCAACTTCTCAACCTCATGAATGTACTCTTGTCTTTCCTAATATTTACCTCTCCCTTGTATCCCCCTCCCATGTCTCTGATTGTAACCCCCTTAGGGGTAGGGACCTGTCTCTGACTGTGGATTGTACAGTGCTAGGTACATTGCTTGCGCTATATAAATAATAATAATACTACTCATACTGAATTTTTTGTGCACTTCGGAGATTGTATGTGCTTTTCCTAACATTGCAATTTCCAATGGTGTTAATATTATAAGCTAAACTCCATCATTTTTTATTATAAACCTGCTATTCTGAACATTACTTTTAGTGAAAATACTCACAGCTTTCTGTTCTCTGTACAGCAGCAAAAGTAAGGATTATTTTAATTTGAATGGGAGTGGGTTTCCATTTTAGGAAGTGCATTATTTTCTTTCCTAAAGAATCTGTAGGGTGGCATACCTCCCGATATTTCAAGTGGCCAATCAGCTTCACTCCTCTGTAAACAAGTTCTCCCTCCCCCTAGGGTGGCCATACCTCCCCTTTAAAAGAGGATGCTTATGAAACATATATGGTACAGGATTGCACTGGAACCAATGCATCCCTGCAACATGGGGTATTTTCAGACGTTACGAGATCACAGTGAACTACGGTGAATACCCACCTGTGGTCACTGTGGCTCGAACGTCTGTTTGGCGGCCGCCAGATGTTCGCCACGGTCAATACCCGCATGGGGTCAATTTGAACCACGCTTCCCGGGCTAGCCGGGGGAATGTCCCGGGAAGCGTGGTCAAAAAGATCCCCAGCGGGGACCAAAAAAAAGTAACGTCTGGCCGGTTGCCACGGCCCGGGATCCCCGGTGGCATCCTGGGCCATGGCACATCCGGCCCGACGCGGCGGCGCAGTGGCCCCGCCGCCCGCCCGTCTCCCTGGAGGGCGGGCAGTGGGGTGCGTGGAGGGGGCGGGGCCATGCGGCCACACGTTGCGCCACGCGGCCACGCCCCCTCCCAGATTCCCCGCCGGGATCCCTCCGGCACGTCTGATATGGCGTGACGGGGTGACCCCGGCGGGGAATGAAAGGGTTGTTTTCGGTACGGGGCCAAGTGGCCCCGTAACATCTGAAAACACCCATGTATGGCCACCCTACCTCCCCTTCATGCACTTACACCACATATCCTGACATTCCAAGTGCACAAAGGGGGACAGGAATTCTTCTGCTTATTATCCCACTTAATTTTATCCCAGGAAGAGGTGTGTGTGCAGCCATTTATAGGAGTAAGAACCATCAGTTTAAAGGCCAAACCATACCTATCGACAGTCCCTATTTAGCACGGACAGTCCTCTTTGGGTGCTGAATTCCACTGTCCCCCCTTTCAAGTGGTCAAAGTCTCTTTTTCATGAAAGAGACATATATGAAAAGATTGGCATTCAAGCCTCAGGCATGTGACATCTCTTTGGATCGCCTCTCAGGAAAAGCACTTGAGAGGACAATGGGGATTACATGCAAGTCGATCCCAGTACTGTTCTGTATATAAACAGAACTGGAAATGTAAAATAGATTTCTACATTTACTGAAATTCGTAACTTGGAACGGATATGTTGATTAATTGACTAATAAGTTGCTGAAAGTCTGCAAAGTTCACCATGAGTTTTATTTCTCACTGCCTTAGAGGAATGCTTGTCTCTGGCTGTTTTTGCTAAGCTATTTAAATCTGGTTCCTAAAATATGCCTGTTTGTTTTATAGATTAATGGTAGATCTATGGGGAAATCATTCAGGTGTCAAGAGTTTCCCGCACTCAAGCTCCGCTAAAGAGCCAGGGCAAAGTCTAGAACACCATCCCCTTATGAGATAACCATTTATGGCAAGTAATATATTGGATATATGGATGCTGGGATGGGAGAAGGACCTATTAGTTCAGATATAAGATCAATCCCTGGCTGTATTATGGGGGTCAAAGTAGGAGCTAGAAATGCTTGGCTCAAATTGTAAATATGAAAGACTGAGTCTTTATTAGAGTGCATTTAATTTTTCGTGTCCCGGGGAGGTAAAAATGTATCTTTCCTTGACTCATCAGCATAAAGAGGAATCAACTTGTGTTATTGGAAATTACATCTTTGTTTGAATTTGCACGTAGCTCCTATGGAGGATATATGATTGCCAACACAAAAATTGTATTCATTGATTTAGTTACATGTTAACTTTTTGTCATTTTTATAATTTTAAAATAATGTTATAATTTTATAAATTTTTATTGCCGTAATATGCCTTATAATTTTTTATGTTGTTTACCTTGTTATAACCTAATGGTTGAAACAATAAAGTTTATTCATTCATTCATTTATAGATTAAATAACGGGCATGGAATCTGCATGACTTCAGGAAAATTCATGATCTCTCAAGCCTCTGTTTCACACCTATAAAATGGAAATAATAATACCGACCAACCTCACAAGGATGTTATGAGGATTAATGAGATAATTATTGTAAAGTGCTTTGCACATCCAAAGAGCTATATTATGCTTAATAGTTAGCATTTAACACCAAAAATACCAAATAGCATGGTAATAAAAGTTGTGTAGCCCTTTGTATGAATTTCTTGCAGCTATTTCGTATTATAACAGTTAAGATATCTTTAATTTTTTAAATACTTTCAGCAATGCCACTACCAAGGATTCCTTTGGTGTTTGTTTACCATGCAGTAGATCTCTTGAGGCATCACAAAAAAGTTGCACCTCCTGGTAAGCCTGAGGCAATGCTTTGATGCTGCCACTGCGCTCTGTAATAATCATGATGTCAAAATCCAGTCTTTATGGAATGAGCCATCCACTGTCATTCACTCCCACATTCTGGCTCTCAAAGGTTTCATTCCCTGACTGACCTGGGTAGTAGCTGTTCATGGATCTATCCTTCATGAATATATCTAGTTATGTATTCCAACTTTACATGTAATGGCAATAAGTTCCACAGGCTAAGTTCCTGATCCTGAGGAAGGATGTTTGGTACCGATACTTTTATTATTATTTTATTATTAAACATTTATAAAGCGCCAGTAACGACCTGGCGCTGTACAGAACATATAATCAGCTGCGGTCCCTACCTGTGGCTTACAATCTAAAAGACAAGGAGGGGGAGACAAGGAGAGGGGACAGCGGGAGAGACATGGGAGAAGACAAACAAACATTCAGGCGGATGCGAAGTCTCAGGTGCGTGTACTTGGCTTGGTTACAAGGTGGTCGGTAGCAGCAGTCAGCAGAGGAGGGCTGACAGTAAGAGCAAGGGGAAAGACTAGAGGGCATTGGGAAAGGCAGCATGGAAAAGGTGGGTCTTGAGGAGGGATTTGAAGGAGCGGAGGGAGGAGGCGAGGCGGACGTCGGCAGGGAGGGAGTTCCAGGCATGCGGGGCAGCGAGGGAGAAGGGACGAAGGCGGTTGGGCGAGCAGGAGAAGCGAGGGAGAGCGAGGGAGGGGACAGCGGAAGAGCGGAGAGCGCGCGCAGGAGCGCGTAGGGCGATTAGGTCCGAGAGGTAAGGGGGAGCTTGGTCATGGAGCGATTTGAACGTGAAAACCAGGAGTTTGAACAGGATACGTTCAGGAAGGGGGAGCCAGTGAAGGGAGAGGAGGAGAGGCGTCACATGGTCGAAGCGACGGGCAGAGTGAATGACCTTGGCGGCAGAGTTTTGGATCGCCACAAGGGGGGACAGGTGGGAGCGAGGGAGGCCAGCAAGGAGGAGGTTGCAGTAGTCGAGGCGAGAGATAACCATGGCATGAACAAGGATTTTGGCCGAGGAGACAGATAGAAAGGGGCGAATGCGGGCAATGTTGAGGAGAGCGAATCGGCAGGATTTGGCCACAGAGTCAATGTAAGGTTTAAAGGAGAGGTGCGTGTCAAAAATGAAGCCCAAGCTGCGGGCACGGAGAACAGGACGGATGGTGACCCCATCAATGCAGACGGTCAGGTCAGAGGGAGAGGAGGGGGATGGAGGAAAAATGAGGAGTTCAGTCTTGGCCATGTTCAGTTTGAGTTGGCGTCGGGACATCCAGGCGGAGATATCAGAGAGGCAGTCGACGAGGCGTGAGCGGACAGAGGAGGAGAGAGAGGGGGTAGAGAGATAGAGTTGGGTGTCATCAGCATAGAGATGGTATTGGAACCCGTGGGAGGCAATAATTTCACCAAGGGACCGGGTGTAGATAGAGAAGAGGAGAGGGCCAAGGACAGAACCTTGGGGAACCCCAACCGAGAGGGGAAGGGAGGGGGAGGTCGACTCGGGGAGGGAGACATTAAAGGAGCGGTCAGAGAGGTAGGAGGAGAACCAGTCAAAGACAGAGCCACGGAAGCCCAAAGAGTAAAGCGAGTCCAAGAGGAGCGAGTGGTCGACAGTGTCAAAGGCAGCAGAGAGGTCAAGGAGGACAAGAACGGAGTAGTGGCGCTTCGATTTAGCGACAAGTAGATCATTGGTGATCTTGGCCAGGGCAGTTTCAGTAGAGTGGAGGGGGCGGAAGCCGGACTGGAGAGGGTCCAGGGAGGAGTTGGCAGAGAGGAGGTTCAGGCAGCGGGAGTAGACGACACGTTCCAGGAGCTTCGAAGCAAAGGGAAGGAGGGAGACCGGCCGGTAACTAGAGGGATCGAAAGGGTCCAGGGTAGGCTTTTTGAGGATGGGGGAGACAGTGGCATGTTTGAAGGCAGAGGGGAAGGAGCCTGTGGAAAGGGAGAGATTGACAACATGCAGAAGGGGGGGAGCGACAGTGGGAGCAATAGAGGTCAGGAGGCGGGAGGGGATCGGGTCAAGGGGGCAGGTGGAGGGGTTGGATGAAGAGAGAAGAGCAGAGATTTCCTGGAGAGAGGCAGGAGGGAAGGATGCGAGGAGGGAGGGGGGCGGGGGGCGGAGGGAGGCAATATCCCGACGGATCTTGTCAATCTTGGAGGTGAAGAACGACGCAAGATCCTGAGCAGCAAGGGAAGAGGGCGGAGGAGGGCAGGGGGGTTTGAGAAGGGAGTCGAAAGTAGAGAAAAGGCGTCGAGGGTCGCGGGAGAAAGATTCGATCCTAGAGGCATAATAGCGATGCCTAGCTAGGGAGATAGCCGAGGAGAGGGAGGAGAGGGAGAATTTGTAATGGAGGAAGTCAGGGAGGGAGCGGGATTTGCGCCAGAGGCGTTCGGCAGCCCGGGCGCAGGAGCGGAGGTAGCGGATGGCAGGGGTAAGCCAGGGGCGGGGGTCGAGGGGGCGGACGGGGCGAGCAGAGGGGGGGGCAAGAGAGTCAAGGGTCGAGGAGAGAGAAGCGTTGAGAGCAGAGACAGCAGAGTCAGGGGAGGAGGAGGCGAAAACGGGGGGGAGAAGGGGGGAAAGATGTGCGGCAAACTCCGAGGGAGTAAGGGCCTGCATATTGCGGAAGGGGCGCATAGAGGGGGAGGCGGAGGGGGGTCGGTGGGAAAGGCTGAAGGAGCCGAGGAAGTGATCAGAACTAGGGAAGGGGTCAAAGGAGAGGTCAGTTAGAGAACAGTTTCGAGTGAAGACGAGGTCGAGGGAATGGCCGTCAGTATGAGTGGGGGAGTCGGTCCAGAGTCGGAGATTAAAGGAGGAAGCGAGAGAGAGAAAGCGGGAAACAGAGGGGGCGGAGGGCGTGTCAACGTGAATGTTGAAATCACCAAGGATAAGAGTGGGGATATCATCGGAGAGGAAGAAGGTGAGCCAGGATTCAAAGTCCGGGAGGAAAGAGGAGAGGGAACCCGGGGGGCGGTAGATGACAGCAACCCGAAGGTGTAGAGGGGAGTATAAGCGCACAGAGTGGGCCTCAAAGGAAGGGAAGGAGGGGGAGGGGAGAGGGCTTTGAATTGGCAGTGCTTAGCAAGGAGCAAGCCCACACCACCACCCAGGCCGTCAGGGCGGGGGCGGTGAGAGAACGACAGATACTAGCTCATTTTTGCTGACAGGAGTCCCACTGAAGCAAACGGGACTTTGGTGCTGGCACCAAACAAATTCAGGATCACACCTGAATTGTGCATTGTGTGGGAAAGTACTTCCTTTTGCTTGTTTTTGAACTTACTGCTTATCATTCCATGTTGCTATACAAGGTTACCAGCCTGAGGAGTTTAAAATAATGAATCGGGATCCCGAAAAGCATTAGGTTGGTTTAAAGATTCATATTTTAAAAAATAAGAATTTGAATGATGTTATCCTTATTTGGGTTTTCAAGCCTTTAGGGCATAAAGGGTGGTATATAAATAAAATTATTATTATATGCTGCAGTTTGTTTTTCTCTCTGATTATGAGGGTGAGTGTAGCAGAGTGCTGTGAGTCCTTGCAGACCCAGACCCACACCAGGACAATACCCCAGCACAAGATGAGCTGGCTGCTCGGGATGAGGGCTTACCAGTTAGAGTTAAGCAGCCAAAGAGCCAAGTTAGGATACAGCTGATGGTTGCCAGCCAGATGGGGCAATTGGCTGTGACCCAGAGGCTCAGAATAGGAGACCACTAGGGAGAGGCAAGAGGGAGTCAAATGGCTTTATCTTAGGGACTGAGGCTTGCCTAGGATACCAGGGATCCTGCCCAGCCCTGGAAACTGGATGGTAAGGGAGCCAGGTCAGAAGGTCCCAGCAACAAGGAACTAGCTGGCAGGGAGTGTGTCTGTTCTAACAGGCATGGACGAGTACCTTGAGGGGGTCCACCAGAGAGTCCAGAGAAAGGGAACAGCTGGCAAGGAGGAGAAAGAATTAACGGTACGGACTATTTGTGTATGTGTGTGAAGGAAAGGACACTTGACATTTGTATAATTCTTATATAAAAAAAAAATCGTATGGCTCAACCGAGGAGGTAAGACTAAGATTAAGCTTCAGAAAACGTGGAAATTGCAAGCTAAAGCCACCACATTTAAGACACTGTACAGTCTTGCATACTGGGTGTCTTCTGATAGATGCGGGACTGGCCAACCTCTGAACTGCTCTGGGGCTGCACCCCCACATCTGCCTGTGGAACCAGCAGTTGCCACAGCCCACCCATAAAGTGCCCCCTCCCCCACACCATAGAGTTGTGGGCAGATCGCCTGAAGCTCTTGGCTGTCACCTGCAACTCTATGAAGTTGCCTGGGGCAACCGCCACCCAAGAACGGAACCGCAATGGCCATCTGTCGAGCAGGCAGACATCAGCTCCACCTCCGACTGGTGCCCCAGATTTGGGTGGCCCACTCTGCTGGTGGGTTTCAGAATGTTTCACATCACCATATGCGGGGCCCGCCTCTGCTCTGCCTGCACATCTGGTGGCCTGCCTTTACACGGACGGGTCACCCAAGAGTGAGGTGGAGCAGACCTGTGACTGCCATCAGTCTGTTTATAGTGCACCCTTTGAGTTTGCTTATAGCCAGGAACCCGTGTTCACTGTGTTTTCCCCTTTGGGGAAAATGTAGCGAACACATGTCCTTACTTATAGCTTAGGCTCCATACCCTCACACTTTGTCTTGGTCTTTTAGCCCCAGTCCTATTCCTGTGCAGGTTTGGGACAACACTGGGGCTGGGGGTAGCAGGGGACAGATGTCTGATGTCTCCACATGGCAACACTGGGACTAGGCCATGGCTGCAGGAGAACTAGTGTGTCAATGTTGCCAATGCTGCTGGATAGGGTCAGTTTCCCCTGCAACTGCACTTGCTCGCCTTGCTGCCCATAGTCCCTTTTACCCAATGTTCAGATTCAGCTGGCTTTGGAGTGCAGCTGTCTACCCTATCTACTGTCCCCACCACCTGCCTGTCAGTCAGTCATTTTGTGGCTCTGCGGAAATGACATGGAGACTGCTACACTGACCTGGAATGTTTGAAGAGGGAAGTAAGCAACCCTCTGCACTGCCTCGCAGCTATTGGCAGCAAGGTCACCTTGCCTCATCACTACTTCAGTTTCCCATTTCAAACTTTAATATCCTATTCACAAGAATCCAATATAGACCCACTTCAAATCTCCAGGACAACTTTCTCCCATTAATACTGCTCCAGGCACTAGATATCCATCTGGGGGGGAAAAAGCACAAGATTTCTGATTTTGCCACAAAATCGTAACCTGCTGTAATTTAGTCATCCTTTACCAGGTGTTCTCCAAGTTTGGCCACATTCCACATCTCCCTCCTCCCCCGAAGATCTCCCCTGCCAAAGTCCACACCATTATGTTACATGGTTCTGATTTTGGGTGAAAACAGACATGACGCTAACCACCCTTTAACCACCCTTGGTGGTCATTTATGCATGTTTCAGGGCTGCATAGGGCACCAATACAGCCCTGTAACATGCATAAATAACCACCAAGGGCGGTTAAAGGGTGGTTAGTGTCATGTCTGTTTTCACCCTTTGTCATTAAAATTTTCATTAGTTTAATGCAGCCCTGCACACACCTTAATTACAAAGCTGCTGCTGTGGCTTTAGAATAGAGCACATGGGGGAAGAAAAGTGCTGTAATAAGAATGTTTTAGGTACTGGACCCTGCAGCCACTTACCAGGGCCAGACTGCCTTGTTACAGTGGGAAACACTCATTTTACAAAATTGAAGCTGACATTCTGAAGATTTTAATCAATTTTTGACCCCTGCAGTCATGACACTCAAAAGTACATCTGGCAGCCCTGATGTCGAGAAAAGATACCTACTGGGCAATGTAGAGAAATACCTGAACAAAAGCCTCTGCTATTCTTAGATGTTCTTGGACAATGTTAGTTTTTCCTTGAATTTTTGGATGTCTGCATGCTTGTGTGATTTTTGGAGCTACCTGCTTGTGGCAAAAAAAGGGAGGGTATGGGAAGCAAGAACAACTCCATAGAATAGATAGATGTGTTTGAAACTCTTACAGTTGAAACCCTGAATTTCTGGGCCCTTACAAAGATTTTTGTATAATATCCCATTTCAGCACTCTGTACCATCCAGTCCCATTTTAGGTACAGTCCATTTTAGGTCCCTGAGGCAACTCCCAACATTTAAGATCGCTTCTAGAAATGAAAAGTAAATGTGTATCGCGCCTATTTAAAGCTTGTGTTGCTGTGAAGCAGGAGGACTGAGAGACATTGGGTACAGTTACATGATGCATCATGTGCCCGACAGCCATCAGACACTCCCTTTGATGGGCAGCTGGCTTTTATGCTCTACATCTTCGGAAAAAGGCTGGGGATGCAGCACATAGGAGCCGTACCCAAAGTGGGGTAAGGTTGCCGAAGGCGCGGTAGCGGGCCAGTGCTCTTGTGTCTGGTCCCCGTCTGCCCCACCATGCAGCAAGGTCTGCTGCAGGGCTTTGAGCGGTGGGCGCCATCTCCAATCCCCTGCAGGCACAGGATGGCTGGGGGTGGGATGGTGGGCAGGCTGGGGGATGGGGCGGGACATGGCCGGGTGGCTGCTCATGTGGATGGTGCCTCAGCCCATTCTGGGGTGTGGTGAGGTGGCCAACAGCAGTCTACATGCCTGGCTTCCCCATGGGCTGGGGCTGCAAGGATTGGGCTCACCGCAGGTTGTGTGGATGCACCCATTGTTTCTTAGATGGAGCTCTTACTGGTCTACTCAGTTCTTGCTTAGATGAACCCTGGATTCGGAATAGAAGCATAATTCTAGACACAAATGCCTTTGGCAATAACTTAATATTTAAATGATGACATTGGAGTTTTGGGCACTTAATTTACAGGAATTCAAAGTGTTTCTTACCACAGGGATCGGCATTGCTAATTTCTAGGTTGGGTATACAATATGGGGTTCGTCCCGATACCATGCCAGAGATGAAAGAATTTAAGTTCAAGTACTAAGAAAAGGGATCCTGAGATGGTTATGCTGTTGATAGTGTTGGTATATGCAACATCCATAAATTAATGCCTGCTGTATTAAGAATAGTGATTGACTATAGAGCCACTAGATGGCGCTGCTAAGTTTATGTGTACATGGAAGGGAGATGGGGTTTTACAGTTGAATTTCTTTCTGTAACCACTCCTTCCCTTCTCTCTCTCTGTCTCAGTCTCCATTTTGTCTTACTACTAGTTAGATGCAACTAAGGATCTGTGCCTGAAAAGCTTAAGTAAAGTTCTGTTTGTTAAACCTTCAGCTGCATTTGTCCTTACTGATTGCGAATCAGTTTTTACTCTGCAACAGATAGTTTGTTTAAAACTTACTTCATGTCTCTGTAAGGCTTTATAATTAATCCCCAGTCAGCACTGTCTCAACATTTTAAATATTTTCATTTATGGGATTGTCATGCTCGTAGGCTGCTTATAATGCATAAATATAGTATTGCTAGCTTAATTGCTGCTTGCTTGTTTTGATTAGATTGCTAAAGGAGTTAGAGACTGCTTAGTTATATAGGCTGTGAGGACTAAGGCTGTAGAGTATGGCATAGGAAAATACATTTGGTTTGCTAGTTAACATTAGGTAGAAACAGATGTGACGGTGGTCAGCTTTGGCCCACTGTGGCCCAGGACCTACCGCTACATCAGTTTACTCTGCCAGATGTTAACACAGCTCTGCCCCAGAGCGGGTAAGTGGCTAGCCTGGAATGTGTCCTTGGAAAATCTCCAAGGACGTAGCCTGAACTAAGGGCAGCCCACGCAGGCCAATGTGGGCTAGCACGTATGTTCCCTCAGGACAGGGGCCTCCATGGCTGAGTGCTATGGCTGTCTATCATGGTGAGCGGTGGGACTCTGGGAGCAGGACTGGGACGGTGCTGGCCACCCACACTTTTGTTTAGCTCCCTGCCCTACCTGGACCACGCGGGCAGTGGGATGGCTCTCCGGCCACAGGCACGCTTGTTCAGTGCCTCTCCCAAACCTGAGCCATGTGGGTTGTGGTTTCCTGCCCTGAGCTGAGGAGCTGCCGTGCTGCCTGCACGTCTTTTTTTTTACCCATTGTTAGCCTAAAATGTCAAGAGAGAGTGACCTAGGCAGAAACAGTCAAACTGGTAGGCATCAGCAAGAGTTTATTTATTTATTTATTTATTTATTTATTATATTTTTACCCCGTCCCTCTCACCTATGGCAACTCGGGGTGGCTAACATACATATAAACAGTATAATAAATCAGAAATAACATTATAAATATAAAATATATAAATATACAAATGTAAAAAAAAAACAACACAGCAGATAATCTATCCTGATCTGTGTAAAAGGACACCCCTCCCACTTCCCACTAACCCATCCCCCCTGACGGACGAGCCAGGTTTTACAACTTTGTCAAAAAACAAGGAGATCTGGGCTGAGGCGAATCTCAGCTGAAAGGGCATCAATGGTGCGACTGCCAAGAATGCCTGCCTGTTCATTCAGACCTGCCGATAGCCCAGGACTTCCAGGAGGGTGCTTCCGGACGACCTCAGGGGCTGCCCAGGGGGTGAGGCGATCCCTCAGGTAAGCAGGGCCCAGGCCGTGTAGGGCTTTTAAAGGTCAAAACCAGCACCTTGCATCAGGCCCGGAAGACAATAGGCAGCCAGTGCAATGCTCAGAGCAGTTGGGATGCTCAGTGCAGAACACCAAGTCAAGAGTATGCCCTTCCTCATGTGTTGGGTCCACCACCACCTGGGACAGCCTCATGGTTGCCACAGCAGCCATGAATTCCTGCTGCGCCCCATGCAATGTAGTCTTGACCTGGATATTGAAGTCTCCCAAGACAATAAGCCAAGCCTGATAAGGATTCTGATTGGATAGAAGTAAAGANAAGATAAAGACGTTGGATATTTTCAGACGTGACAGGAGCACTGAACCACAGTGGATTCGGTGTGGTGGCAGCGATCCCATGCACGTCTATTTGCTCCGGGCCAGATGTTCACCATAGTGAACACCTGGCTGGGATCAAATTGACCACAGTTCTGACTGGCCTCACCTCCAGAACCGTGGTTAGTTTAGCCACAATCCAGGACGGGGCTGGGAATGGCCACGGGTAATGACTATTACCCAGCCCTGTCCCAGGCCAGCATGTCTAAAGGATGGCTGGCCTGATCATGGACCAGGATCCAGAACGGATCCCAGTCCAGGTTTAAGCATGTTGGGCCTGGAGGCCCAGCACATCTGAAATTACCCATTGTAGCCAGGAATGTGTATGCAGCTTTTCTTAAAATCACACCATTCAATTGCTTATAAAATCGGTTCACTTTATCCAATCTTTCTGATCTTTGGCACCCATAGTGCCCTCCTTTGGGGGTACGGTCAACCCAGGTTTCATCAGAATTGAATAAGAAACAAAAAAGCTATAGTTGGAAATACATATTTCAGCTTTTTCCCATTATTTTGAAAACTAAAATTTGTTTTCATTTTTGTTTTCATTATTATTATTAATATTTATCATTTTCATTGGTACAATAACAAAAAAGAAAATGTAAATTTTCATTTTTGTTATAATAACGAAAATGAATTGCACACCCCTATAATGGCCAAGCTTATATCCTGGCTTGTAGCAAATCATGAAGCTAGGAGGCATGACGGGGGTTGGAGACAGACAGGAGGTGGAGCGTATCTAGGCCAGAGTAAAGAGGTTTTTAGGAGAGAGTGGCTGGGCTTGAGGCAGGCTGAGGCAGAGCCTCAGTGGGCTGATCACTGCTCCAGAACTCCCACAGGCATGGGAGGGCATGGGAGAGCTTACTTAAGCTTTTCAAGCTGAATTATCTCAGAGCTACAGTGTGCTTCAAGGTAAGAGTGCCTACAAGTGTATAGCCCAAGCTGAATGTTTAAGTTCTAATCCTGGCTGACTCCACCTGGAGTTAGTCATTAGTTGCTCATTGTGATGACTTTGCTACCTACGTTGCAGATGAAGCACACCCTCAACCTGGTGTTCTCTTCTGACCTTGAGGCAGGTGATCCGGTAGTGGGGGATGTGAAGGTCACGTGGATGGATCATTACCTCCTACAGGCCAGTCTCTTAGTGCACCACCTCCAGAAAGGGAATGGACCAGTTAGGATGGTCTGCCCCTGGAGGCTGATGGAACCTAAACGGTTCCAAGAGGCCCTTGGGGGATTTAACGTTAGACCCTGACGGCAGCTCTGTTGATGAACTTGTCCGGGCGTGGAACATCTTGCTCAGGGAGGCCATTGACAGAGTGGTTCTGAGACATCTCCTGCTCCTGTCTCGTCACCGCAGGGCCCCTTGGTTTACCGAGGGGCTGCAGTGTATGAAAAAGGCAGGTAGGCAACTAGAGCGATGCTGGCGTCAGACTCGTGCTGAATCCGACCGACTTCTCCGTAGGACCCATTTGCAGTCCTATGTTGAGGCTGTGAGGATGGCAAAGAAAGAATTCTTTGCCGCCCTCATAGCATCTGCAAAGTTGCGTCCAGCGGAGCTGTTCTGGGAGGTGCAGGGGCTGGTCAGTCTGGCCTCCCTCCGCCTGGACGGAGACTTGTCCCAGGCCTGCCGTGAGGAGTTTGCCATCTACTTTGAAGACAAGATTGCTCGGATCCAGAGCAACTTCAACACTGGGTTAGGAACAGTAGAGATGGAGCGCGAGGTGATGGAGGCCCCATCTGGTCCATCTTTCTGGGCTGAATTTCAGGAAGTGACACCAGCCGATGCTGTGGATGTCCTGGGGTCTATCCGAGACAACAGCTGTGAATTAGATTCTTGCCCATCCTGGCTGGTGAAAACCCCCAGGGAGACATTGGGGACGGTGCTGGCGGGGGTAATCAATGCGTCCCTTCAGCAGGGGAGATTGCCCCCCAGTCTCAAGGATGGCTGTGGTGCATCCCCTGCTGAAGAAGCCATCTTTGGACATGGATGCACTCGCCAGCTACCAACCTGTCTCTAACCTTCCCTTTTTAGGGAAGGTTATTGAACGGGCAGTAGCACTGCAGCTCCGGGCTCACCTGGACAGCATCAGTTTCCTTGACCCATTTCAATCGGGGTTCCGCCCCGGCTATGATACAGAGACAGCGTTGGTGGCCTTGGTGGACGATCTCCGCTGGGAGATGGACGCCGACAGATCTAACAGGACAAGAAATGTTGAGGACGTTCAACATTTCTTGTCCTGTTAGATCTGTCGACCGCTTTTGATACAGTGGACCATGAGCTGATGTTGAGATGATTGCGAGCCCTGGGCTTCAGTTGGTTTTGCCCACTGTGGCAGGACACAGCTTGAGAGAGACAGTAGCCCTTTAATATGATTCTAGGATTTCCTGGTCTGTATTTCTGCAGGTGTTTGATACCCCGTGCATATCCTGGCTGCACATTGCCTCCTGCATCCAGAATACAGGGGGCAGGGGGAGGTCTGAAAGTGGCCCAGGACTTAATATCTGAGATCGTTCGGAGATTTGGAGTAAGGTGCCATCAGTATGCTGATGACATTCAGCTCTCTCTCTCCTTTCCATCTGACCCAGGTCCTGCAGTCTCGGTGTTTATCCACTGCCTGGCTGCCATTGAGGACTGGATGTGTGTGAACCAATTGAAGCTGAATCCAGACAAGACTGAGGTGATGATGTTTGGCTGGCTGTGTGACGTGGGAGACGTAGGGACCTCTGTTAATAATGGGATCCAGCCTCCTTTGGTAACTCAGGTTTGCAGTTCTGGGGTGCTCTTGGATCCACTGCTGCACCTGGATTGTGAAGTTGCAGCAGTGGCCAGGATTGCCTTTCTCCAATTACATCTGGTGAGAAGACTGCGGCTGTTTCTGTCAGATTTGGATTTGGCCACCTTCATCCATACCTTCATAATCTCGAGGCTAGACTACTGCAATGTGTTCTTTGTGGGGCTGCCCTTGAAGACTATTTGGAACCTGAAGTTGGTGCAGAACGTGGCAGCCCATCATCTTCTGGGGGTGGGTTGCCCTGNCACCCTTTTCTGTTGTTACCTGGGGGTGGGAACAAGGACAGCCACAGGTGTAGGTGGGGTCCAGGCAGCAACTAGCCCTCAGCCACTGCCCCCCCTTCTTAGGCCAGCCCACCTAGCCAGCCAGTAACCTAGATTCATCCCAAACCTCCAAATGACCCCACCCTGCAGCCTCAGATACACATTGAATAGGGCTGAAACGAGAATAGATTTTATTCTCACAAAAACCTTACGACAATCAAGAATCAGGATTGAGATCTCGTAGACATCTCAACCTGGATTCAGATTCTCGTGACATTTCTTACTCCCCTCACCCCCACCCGACGCGCCTAGGCTGGGAGAAATTGAAGGAGGGAGGGAGGAAGCCACACTGCTCCCTGCCCTGCTTTCTTACTTTGTCGGGGGCCGGCAGCTGTCTCCGTGGGGAAAGCTTTCTGTGGGCAGATTTTCAGGAATGGGAAGGGGGAGAGGAGGAGGGAGGGAGCAGACTCAGCTAATATCTTACCTATTGGCTAGCAGGAGTCAGCAGCCAATAGAATGCCGACAAGCTGTACTGAGCCCGTCTCTTGCCTTCAGTTCTCCCCACTCCCATCTGGAAGTCTTTTCCAGATGCGAGGGGGGAGAGCAGGATGGCAGGAGCAGATGTTGAGCATTCTGTTGGCTAGCAGGAGTCTTGAGCATCCAAAAGAATGCAGGAAACCGGTGTTGAGCCCGCCTCTTCCCTTCAGCTCCCCCTCCCATCTGGAAACAGGGAGGAGTACTGTATTGATTTACACATGTGATGACCTTGTTTGGGTCTGGAAACAGATGTGGGGGGAAGAGCTGAAGGCAAGAGGTAGGCTCGGTACAGCTTGTCAGCATTCTATTGGCTGCTGACTCCCGCTAGCCAATAGAATGCTAAGATATCAGCTAAGTCTACTCCCTCCTTCCTTCTCCCTTATTTCTGTTACCTTTCTTGTATGTTTAATCCATGTACTGCTTCCAATAATATTCAGCTATCTAATCATTTGTGTCATCAATGTAATTCTTAGTAAAGCTCATTTAAAAAAAAATCCTCTGCATCTGTATTGGTTTCCTGTGTGGGGATGATTTAAAAGGAACATCTGTTCAGTGAATCTAGATTGGGGATATTTCCCCTTGAAACCAGAACCAACATGTTTGAAAACTGTAAATCTAGAAGTGTTGTAAGTTGGCAGGCAAGTAGTGATGTATGAATACTTTAATAGTACTATTTATTTTCAGTGGGCTTTAAAGTGCCCTGTTTTGACCGTGGATGCGCTCGCCAGCTACCGACCTGTCTCTAACCTTCCCTTTTTAGGGAAGGTTATTGAGTGGGTGGTGGCAATCCAGCTCCAGGGGCATCTAGATAGCATCGGTTTCCTGGACCCTTTTCAATCTGGGTTCCGTCCCGGCTATGGCACTGAGACGGCGTTGGTGGCCTTGGTAGACGACCTCCACCGGGAGATGGATGCAGGATGTTCAACATTTCTCATCCTGCTAGATCTCTTGGCCGCTTTTGATACCGTGGACCACGGGCTGCTGGTGAGGCGGCTGTGTGACTTGGGGGGTCTGGACAGAACTGTTCTTGAATGGTTCTGTTCATTCCTCTTGGGGAGAAGCCAGCGGGTGGTGTTGGGGGATGAGACATCATGCCCCCATGACTTATCATGAGGCGTTCCGCAGGGTTCTATTCTGTCTCCATTATTATTTCATGTATACATGCAGCCCTTGGGGGAGGTCGTGAGAGAGTTCAGGGTGCGGTGTCACCAATATGCTGATGATACTCAGCTGTACCTCTCCTTTTCAACTGACCCATACCCTGCTGTCTCGTTGCTGTCCCAGTGTTTGGAGGCCGTGGCAGAATGGATGCGGCAGAGCAGACTGAAGCTCAACCCCGATAAGACGGAGGTGATGTTGGT
>QEPC01009705.1:1466159-1476848 GCA_003113815.1 Sphenodon punctatus
GAAGCCATCTTTGGACATGGATGCACTCGCCAGCTACCAACCTGTCTCTAACCTTCCCTTTTTAGGGAAGGTTATTGAACGGGCAGTAGCACTGCAGCTCCGGGCTCACCTGGACAGCATCAGTTTCCTTGACCCATTTCAATCGGGGTTCCGCCCCGGCTATGATACAGAGACAGCGTTGGTGGCCTTGGTGGACGATCTCCGCTGGGAGATGGACGCCGACAGATCTAACAGGACAAGAAATGTTGAGGACGTTCAACATTTCTTGTCCTGTTAGATCTGTCGACCGCTTTTGATACAGTGGACCATGAGCTGATGTTGAGATGATTGCGAGCCCTGGGCTTCAGTTGGTTTTGCCCACTGTGGCAGGACACAGCTTGAGAGAGACAGTAGCCCTTTAATATGATTCTAGGATTTCCTGGTCTGTATTTCTGCAGGTGTTTGATACCCCGTGCATATCCTGGCTGCACATTGCCTCCTGCATCCAGAATACAGGGGGCAGGGGGAGGTCTGAAAGTGGCCCAGGACTTAATATCTGAGATCGTTCGGAGATTTGGAGTAAGGTGCCATCAGTATGCTGATGACATTCAGCTCTCTCTCTCCTTTCCATCTGACCCAGGTCCTGCAGTCTCGGTGTTTATCCACTGCCTGGCTGCCATTGAGGACTGGATGTGTGTGAACCAATTGAAGCTGAATCCAGACAAGACTGAGGTGATGATGTTTGGCTGGCTGTGTGACGTGGGAGACGTAGGGACCTCTGTTAATAATGGGATCCAGCCTCCTTTGGTAACTCAGGTTTGCAGTTCTGGGGTGCTCTTGGATCCACTGCTGCACCTGGATTGTGAAGTTGCAGCAGTGGCCAGGATTGCCTTTCTCCAATTACATCTGGTGAGAAGACTGCGGCTGTTTCTGTCAGATTTGGATTTGGCCACCTTCATCCATACCTTCATAATCTCGAGGCTAGACTACTGCAATGTGTTCTTTGTGGGGCTGCCCTTGAAGACTATTTGGAACCTGAAGTTGGTGCAGAACGTGGCAGCCCATCATCTTCTGGGGGTGGGTTGCCCTGAGCACATTACACCAGTGTTCCAGTCTGCACTGACTGCTGATAGCATTTAAGGCACAATTCAAGTTGCTGGTTTTAGCCTATAAAGCCCTAGACTTGGGCCCCAGGTTTCTGAAAGACCACTTCCTCCCTTATGTTTCTTTGTGACCCCTGAGATCAGCTGGGGACGCCTACTTGTAGGTACCATCTCCCTGTGATGTTTTTATGACTAGGGCATTCAATTTTTTGGAAATATCGTAAGACCTTTTTAATTGGCCAGGCCTTTGGCAGGCAGGGATAAGGTTGGGTGGTTTTGGGTAGGAGTTTAGGGGAAGGGTTGAGGGAAAGGGGTCTTTTTAGATGTTTTTATTTATTGTAAGCCTTCCTGAGCCTTGATGGGAAGGACAGCATATACATTTAAATTAAATAAATAAATAAATAAATAAACTATACCTTAGTATAGATATGTTCAGACTTAGATATGCATTGATATTTTTATAGAGTAAAATTGTAGGATGTCTGTGCCAAGTACATCCAGAACAACATATATTCTTCTGTCATATCAAGAATAAATTATTCTCATCCCAAAGGGAATTTGTTCCTTGAGTGAAATATTTGTCACTTATCTCTTACCACCACGTCTTTTGTTGTTTCCACCTAGGCCTTGATGACTGCCTCCAACAATACATTAAGAACTTTGAAAGGGAAAAGATCAATGGAGAGCAGCTGTTGCATATTACTCATCAAGAGCTTGAGGAATTGGGAGTCACTCGAATTGGTCACCAGGAACTGATCTTGGAAGCAGTTGATCTGCTCTGTGCATTGGTAAGTGCACTAATTTGTTGGATCTCTCACTTTACTAATCTGTTTATGCACCTTTCAACCAAAGAGGTAAGATAATAAAGGCTGCCTTATACACAGCAACCACAGTTCCTGTATTACCTATATGCTATCCTGTACTGCTTCAAATCAGGAAACATTTGCAAAGTCTTCTGTGAAGCACGTAGGAACTAATGCTCCTTTTGAAAACTGTAGCAGCAACTATAACTGATCTTTTTCTATAAATGGTCATGGAGTCTACTTCCTTTAGCCTCTTCAGTGCCCTACTGACATGCAGTGCATGATCAGCGCTGTCATCCATATGGTCCTATGTTCATGTGCCATATGGCTTTACGTTTCATGGAAGCTTGCCACACTGCATATAAACCACATCATTCCTGTGTATGCACAGTGTGACAGCACTCAAGGAGTTAATTTGTAAGTGCCAGATGGCAGTGTTAATTAGAGTGGAAGATGATTTTCAGAAGGAATTAAGAAATTTTTTAGCCAGGAACAAAATTCATTTGGCCCCAAGTATTAATACTGACACCCTGTGACCAGCTTAGTGGCTTTGTAACAGCAGAAGGTTATTTTGTGTTGGAATTTGCAAGACAAATTCCTCTTTTCTGGCTCACAGAAAGTTCTTGAGTTGTGTTGGTCTTGCAGGACTGTAAAACTATATAAATAATTCACTAGCCAGCCATAAAAGACTACAGTCCAATACAGGGACTTGCAGAGAAGAGCCAGGGCTGTAGAAATCCATTTACCATCTCAAAAGGAGTACACACTAGAGATAAGCAGGCAAATGGATTTTGACAGTCCTGAGGTCTGGTGCAGAGTTTCTGTGGGGCAGGACGTACTATATTATTTCTCCCTAATCACTCACAAAATGAAATATGTAGGCATAGAAAAAGATGTCTGGGATTGTTCAGGATAAATTGCATAGGATGGGGGATTAGGGCATGGAAAAGTGTTGGTAGCTGAAAAAGATTAGATGAATTTAATATGATTTATGATGTCTCCGGGCCCTTTTACTTGTTATGTTTTTTCACGTGGCAACACATCAAGTCATAAGGATTTTCCTCATGCATTTCATTAGGTGCGGTAACAATGTGATGAGTAGTTATTATTTTAATTCTGCCCACGCTTCCATCCCTGGATTATATCCTAGCCTGCATTGTTGCTGGCTAGAAGGCAGTGTAGAATCACCCTGCTGGGATCCTGCATTTCTGTGTTTTCACCAATTTGCTATGTTCGCTGGAGGACCAGAAGGAAATTGGGCACGGGCTACTGGTTGCATTTACATGTCACCTTGGCTCAAATTGGATTGGTTTAAATCATGGAAATTTAAATGGGTGATTTCAATCAATTTAGGGGGGAAATTCAATTTAAATTATCAGTTTTAATCATAATTTCCACTTTTAACTTTAGTTATTTTTGAAATTCTCATTGGTGCATATAAACATTAAAGCATGTTGATTTACAGCTAAAATGAACCTTTATGCTAGACTGGGCATGTCTTATTGCTGCCTAGGAAAGTGCACTCTGTTTTCATTGACTAAAGCTGTTATAATACTTAATATTTTTAGATTAGTCACTGTCTATTTTTAGTATATTGGAAAATATTGAATGATATATTGCTTATTTATTTAGATAAATTTTGCTCATGGTTTGTGTCAAACTGCATTAAGTTTGCAATTGGAATTAAACACAAACCACTACATAAAAGTTACATTTATTAAATAAAACCACCTTTAATATTTTAGATGCATAAACTTCAAGATGTTTCACAATTAAATTTATCAACCAGAGGTCTCAACTGTAGTCAGTAAAAATGATTATTTCAGGTCAACAAGGGTGAAAGGGTGGGGGGGAGAGAGAAATTAAATAAATAAATAAAATGTGGTTTAAATTAGTTATGACGGGTTAAATTCCTACTCTTCCTACAGTCCCTTGAAAATGAGAGTGTTCTACCTTAGGCTGTCTCAAACTTTTAAAGATCTCATCCCCTCTCTGTGTTTTTATTCATAGACTGGAAGAGAGACAAGTTTTCTTGCTTTTACAACTCCCAGTCAATTTCTCAGGTTTAAATTTTAAGCTTCTCATACAACTTGCTGTGCTATGACACAAGATACCCACACTGTTATTGTTCCCGAAATAGGCAGAAAGTTTCCTTTGAAGATGTTCATAGCTTTTGTGACTGTCCATTAGAGAGAATCTTGCTACCTTTTAACAAAAATACTCTCCACCTAGAATACCGCCTCTCACTGGCATTGAATAGCCTGCTTTCTCCCTTGCTGTGTCACCTCAGAGGTTTGTTATTTTTCTGGTTATCTTCTTTCAGAGTGTAAAAAGCTTACCCGTATAAATATTTCTAAAACTCTGTTATTTGTGTGTTTAACCATATAAAAGTAAAGGATTGCCCTTTAAAAATCCCTTTAAGCCCATGAAAGGTGAAATAAACTATGCCCTGAGGCTACATGACCAGTCTAGGGAGGTGGGTCTCTTGTCGCAGCACCCCCCCAATGAGACACAGAGACGAAGTATTGGGTTAAACAGGCCACACTCTTTATTGATAGTTATCAAGACGGTGGGTGATTGCCCACGCAATATGGGTCCAGTATGCTAGCTAATTAACTCTTATTAACNTTGTTTTAATGCTGAAATTGTATCCCAGGGCCCTGTTTTGATAATATTTAACTTGTGATTTTTTAAACTGTTTTATATTTGTTTTATACTGTTTTATTGTTGTTGGAAGCCGCCCCGAGCTGTTCACAGGAGGGGCGGGGTACAAATGTACAAATGCCATAAATAAATAATAAATAAATAAAATATCACTCTAAATGACTGTGTGCAAGAACATCTTTCTTCCCATGTGATACTGAAAGAGTAACAATCAGCAGAGACATTGAGCTGGGGCTCCTACAGTTCATAACTGGGGAGAGAACTTGGAAGATGCTGTCCATGAGCAGGAACCAATGTTCACTGTATTTTCCCCCATTGCCACCAATGGGGAAAACACAGTGAACATGTGTCCCTGTCCATGATTAAGTCTCAGTTTTGCAATCTGCCTTTCATCATTTCACCCCATACAGCAGAATTCTTAACCTTATGGGCACGTTACACAATCCATCTGTGATCAAAAGCTCTAAGAGGAACAGGGGCACCATATCCACATTGCATGATCCATCTGTGATCAAAAGCTCTAGGGGGATAGGGGCACCATATAAGCTGATTTTTTGTGGTGATAAAGAATATCGCCACAAGCTAGTCTTAGCTTGATTTGGGGTTGGGTGTGGGGAAGGGAACTTCTGGAATGTGGGTTAGCTGTACCTGATGAACTTTCTTTTCATTAGATTGGAATTTAAATTTTGTCAGAGGGACCTAGAGCCCATGGTAGATGCCCTTTAATGAGCCTACATAAAAATAAATGTTATCAATTTAAATTACTGCTACAAAAGAGAAACTATGTTGTCTCTCCATGCTCATCTTGTTAGATTCATTGGGTCAGTGAAACTGTAAGGGGCACTGGGTCAGGGGTGTCTGAGACATGGGTGGGCAACAGGGTTGGGACACAGGATAAGGGCTGAGACAAGAAGACTGGGGAGCACAGCTGAAATGGGGGAGCACAGGAAGAGGAGGAAGGGGAGCACAACTGGAGTGGAAGAGAACAAAGAAACCAGACTGGGGAAGCAAGGAGCAAGGCAGAGAGAAGAAAAGCGGGATGGGTACAAGGAGTGCAGAGTGGAGGGATGGAGGCCTGGGGGTGGGGGATAGAGGAACTGGGCCTCAGGGCCTTAGTGCTTTATCCAACTTCCTGGTGTCACTGGCCAATAGAGGTGTGCACCAGGGACCCATGTTGTTGTTCATTTTTGTTATTTAAATCTTTCATTTTTTGGTTTTGTAAATATAAAAATTTATTTTTGTTATTGCTTTCATTTTCCATTTCCATTGGTTTCAATGGAAAACATATTTTTCGGCTGTATCTTTTTTGGTTTTCATTATATTTTGATGAAACATGGAGGGACCTAGAATGGAAGGCATTATGTATACCAAAGTTCAGAAAGATTAGGTAAAAAAAATGCAATTTTATACGTTGAATTATTTTATTTTGCAAAAATCTGCATATACATTCCTGGATGTAACTTCTTTGTCTCCTATCTAATGTGGATTAAACTTGGCAAGTTTATCTCCCCTCCATGTTTATTGTCTATGCCAACTTTCAGAAGGATTGGATAAAGGGTCCTGGTGGTGTAAGCAATTAACTTATAAACGTATGCCTAACTTTAACATCCTTGTAGTCCACACAGTGTACATGTAATTTGGTAGGGCTGTATCTCACATCTTCAGGATCATCTCTGCCAATTATCAGAAAGATGTGATAAAGGGTCACAATTTTATAAGCCTGCACAGCATATGCAGAGAATGAGCCTATGCCAGAGATTCGCTTATGTGTCACTGTGGTATAAGATCTGTTTGTGATGCCAATTGGCCAGCAGAAAAGTCAACCAATTATCCTCATTCTGTGATGTGATGACCCCAGCTTCTCTCTCACCCTTGTAACTGGGAAGTTGGAAGCATCTGTTTAGGAAAGAGCCAATAGAGATTCTCTTGTGTCCTCTGTCATAGTGCTGCAGGATGTGACTGTGAAGATAATTGGCCAGCCTGGATGTGTAAACCATGTCTCCTGATTGCTGGGATACTATCCCCCAAGTCCCAGTTATGTCCCTTCTATGCCCGTCTCAGGGCCGGCCCCTATGCCCACCTTGAAGCCACCACCGATTGGTCCTATAAAGCTGGAAGCATATTTTATTATTTATTTATTTATTTTATTTATTTATTTATTTATATTTATTGGCCGCCCCCTCATGGGTACGGCATCCTGGGGCGGCTCACAGCAGGTAAAACAATAATAAAAACTCATAAAAACATCATCAAATAAAGATAATTAAAAAGTAGTCCCCCCCACCCCACCCCAAATCCCCNGAGGCCGGAAGCACGCCGCAGTGCCTGGCCGCTCCCATCCTCTCCGTTCCTCTCCGCCTCTCATGGACGGGGGCCGGACAATTACCCCGTCGCCGTCATTATGGCGGCGAAGGGGGCTTATCATAAGTAAAGGGCAAGCATTTGGAGAGCAGATGGAATGTCCTGGGAGTAGATCTGAGCAATGGCTAGTAACTTCTAAAACAGAAATTTCCTTTGGCTGTGCTCATACTTATTAGTCACTATTCGTGGACATTTTTGGAAACACAGGTTGTATGAAAACCACTTTGGACCTGTATCCATCATTAACTAAATCACAAAATAATATCCATTAGGGACAAAAGGAGAATATTGAGCAATACCAAAAGAGTCGGGTGACAGCACAGATAGTTCATTATGAATGCAGAGTACACAAAGGGTGCAGCCACACGAGATTCTGTGGGAAGGCTACCATGCCTTGAATAGTCTTAACCCACTCTGGGAAGCAGGTGGGCCACCAGATGTTCCCTCCACCCCAAGGTAGGACGAGCAGCTGGATGCTACGCAATGCGTCCTCAGAAAAAGTCTGAGGATGCATTGCATAGTAGCTGTACTCAAATGAGGTAAGGCTTCCCAAGGTGGGGCAACTCATGTAGCTGAGATGCATCTGCCCCACCATGTGGTGAGCTCTGTGGCCGGGCTTTGAGAGGTGGGTCCTGTCGCCTGTTGTGCTGTCAGGGGCAGGATCTTGCTCAGGCTGGGAGAGGGAAGTGCCTGCTCCTGTGGCCGGCACCTCAGCCTGCCCCAGCCATGGTGGGATCTCTAGCAGTGGCCCGGCTGCCCCGCAGGTAGGGTGCAGTGGGGGTGGGGAAGGATTCGTCTGCCCATCTTCCTGTGCTGGCCCTGCAGTGTGACGACTGCACTTGCCTGCCATGGGACTGCACAGGGATCAGGCCCCAGCAGTGCATGTGGCTGCACCCATGGGCTCACTCACTTTTTTAGACAGTTGTAGGCTAACGTATGAATGAACATCAAAAGGTTATGGGTTAGTACTCACCCCTGCTCCTGCATTTTTACCTTGTACTTTATTCCCACTTTGATGCGTCACAATTTAAATCCTGCTCAATCCTTCACCACAGGCAGGCTTTTAACACTTGCCCACAAAAGAAGCTCTGCTCACAACAGGCTAAGGCCCTGCATTCTGATATTCTGTCTTCAGCACTGACCTGTGCTAGATGTTTCAGAAGAAAATTTAAAGATTTAAATTCTTTAAATCTAACCAAGCCAAGCACGTGCACCTGGGATCTCGCATCCTCGTGAATGTTACACCCCTTGTCTCTCCCTCTGTTCCCCTTCCTTCGTCTCCCCCCCCACCCCACCCTGGTCTTTCAGGTTTTAAGCCCGAGGGCAGGGACCATGTCTATTCCATTACTTTGTAAAGCACCAGGTACATTGCTGGCACTATGTAAATGCTTGCTGATAATAAAGATGCTTATAATAGGTCATTATGGGATACCCTGCTCACAGGGCAAGTTTCTTTCTAATTTCATTTACTAGCTATTTTATGTCCTGAAGTGGGTTTCCAACTCCTGTCATTTCTTTATTCAATATAATTAAGCCGTGGATTTTTCTCTTTCAGATAAATTGTTCTTTTAATCTGGCATGGCTCTTTGCATCACATATCTCATGGCAATGAATTCTGCTGACTAATTATCTTCTATACGCAATGCAGTGCACATATCCCAAAACAACACTACCCTTCTGTGCAACACATCTCCGCTTTTCAACAAGTAGTTCCACTGATCTTAGTAGACTAGACCATTTTGATTGTACAGCTGAGAGGGGCATGCTAGCTGTGCCTCTATGGTGCTGGCAGACCCAAGGCTGCAGCGGAACCCAACAAACGAGACCTCAGCTATAAAAGCTGATCTGGAACTCCAACATGGAAATCACCAAGAAAAGGGCTTGGAGCCTGGAAAGAGCCTGTAAGGAGGAAACCTTGCTTTTGTCAGGGCCTGGTGCATAACCAGAAGGGCCTAACTATAGAAACAAACAGAGACTTGGGCTGAAAAGGCACCAGGAAAGCAGTGTTAAAGCCTTGCTCAGGCTGGGAAGGGCCCATGACAACAGCAAAGAAACTGGACTAGAGGACCCAGTGATGAGGACTCATCACGAAAGTAAGAGAGACTCAGTTCTTGCCTCCTTATGTTTGGGACTCTGCACTTTACTTGTTCTGGAATGTGGACTAATGAAGTGGTGTGGGGTGTAAACCAGTGGAGTTGGTCCACTACTTTGAGGCTGAAGTCTGCAAAGTTTTAACAATGTGAGCTGGTTTGGTACATAGTCGGTCTAAACTCAGGGTACTCTTACATGTCCTCCCCTGCTCATGCCAAATGTTCATAGAGTCTGTAAGGCTTAAACAACTTTCATTTCCTCCTGCTTCTGTATTTCCTAGTTTGTGCTTCATCAACAAGGTACCACAAAGCACAGCATATCGGAGTAGTTTTGGCCTCTACCAGAAATCCTGCAACAACATGATTTCTCAGCTATAAAACCTTTAAGTGTGGGTAGATTGTGGAGAAGCATATGAACTTTGGATTGATTGCTAATGCGACTGACTCTTAAGATTTACTCACAAAGAAAGAATTCGTTATTACAATGCAAAATTCTACAAGTACAAAGGCAAGATCTGTTGTATTGGCAAGTAACATCTACTTTCCAAAATTAAAATATCACTTACGTAGGAACATTATTAAAAGAAGAAAAAAATACAGAAGTTCAAACTAAATCCTGAGTATTACACTTTTAGCAATAATCTAAATTAAATTAGGTGTTTGATCATGCAGATTAGTGAAATGTGGACTTTGGATACAGTGGCAATAAGCATCAATATTCAGATATAATCTTCAGTACTCATTTCAGCTGTTTGTGTCATTGGGTGTTAACACAGAGAAAGGGAGGCAGCCAGAACCTGTGTTAAATCTGGGGATTCCCCACGTCATTGCCACCCCCGTAGCAGCGAGATTGCTGATGCACCACACACACCCAGCTGTCAGACGACCCCCAGAAAGGAAAGGAGAGCAGTGGGCATGGAAAGTGGGGTCATGGTCAAGGAAGAACCTTCCCTGGCTGTGGCCCCCCTTTCCATCGGAGCCAGTGCTAATGTGCGCCCATCACACCTGGCAGCTGTCTAGGAGAGGGGAGCACAGATCGCGGCCCTGAGAGCTTCTGTGGAATTCTGCCCTCCCCTCTCCTGGCAAGATCTCAGGTGAGAGGGGCGCGCTAGCCACGTGTCTCTGGTTCTGGCAGAGCTGAGACTGCAGGGGAACCCAAAAAACAAGACCTGGCCCCATGGGTGCCTGTTTCCCCAGGTTTACCTGGGTGTGCCTGCATGGCATGCTCCAGATTTCTTGGCTTGATGCCATGAGGAGCAGCCCTGGGGTGCATCTGGTGGGCACCGAGTACGCAAACAGGTGAATCCGGAGTTAATGTGGGCAAATGTGGGCCAACATCTCATTTGTTAACCCACATTATATGCTTGGATTCATTAAATTGTGTAAAAGCTATTTCACTTTTTTGCATTTGGATATAAAGATGGAGAAGAAAACATTACTGTCGGTTGACTGAGTATAAAGATGATGTTCATGCTTTTCTGACACATGGGGGGAAATAGTTACATCTCTGTGACCTACCCAGTCAAACGTCTCTTTATGAGACACAATGTGAAAAGGAGAAGTGACACTTCCTCATCTGGGAGCTCCTCAGTGTATATGTACAGGCAGTCACCAGAAAACATCTGAAAATGAATAAAAATGAACTTATTTGGTGTAAGCCGTAAATAAAGTGTGTGTGTGTGTGTGTGT
>QEPC01009705.1:1482735-1515970 GCA_003113815.1 Sphenodon punctatus
GAACGAGAAACCTTAGGCTTGTGTGCGTGGACTTCCCTGCCTCCCCCGTGCCTGTGAGAGTGTGAGTGAGTACAAGCGTGCGTGTGAAGATTCGTGAGTCCTTTGGCCCTTCCCCCCTTCCTCTGGGTTCCTACACTTCGTGTGCATCCCTTTGATCCTTCACTGAGTCCAGGACCCTTCCCCTTGTCACAGTTCCCCCACGTTCCTTCCTCCCCTCCCTACCCCCCTCGGGCGTGTACGTGTTAGGGTTGTTGAGGCAAACACTGGTCTCCTTGCAAACCCCTTGCCCAATGATGATAGAGGCCAGTTCTCTTTAAATAGAGGTAAGGCCTAACTACTATCCTGACGGGCAGCTATTCCGTAGGGCGCGTGCCCGTGGCAAGGTTGACCAGTGGGGAATTGCGTGTGTGGGGGTGCTTCTTGCCCATCCCGGTGACAGAATCGGGCACTCAGACAAATGTTCTTGATGACTGCTCCACAGCTTTGGAACTCCTTTCCCCATGAGGTTTGCCCAAGCACTAGTTTGAGTGTCTTCTGGAGACAGTGAAAGACATAGGACGGAAACAAGAATGTGATCTCATTCTCACGAGAATGGGTGAGATTCTTTCACCCCCAACAAGATCTTGCATGTTCTTGAAAAGGTTTTTATGAATCTCGCAAGATTCTCGAAAACCTGAAAAAACATTATGTGCATGTGGAAAATGGCCACTGTGGCCCTTCTGCACATGTGCGACCCCTGGCAGCCATTTTACACATGCACAGAATGTTTTTTCAGGTTTTTTGAAAATCTCACGAGATTGGTCAAATGCAAAGACCATTTGGGGGCTGTTCGAAAATCTCAATGAGAATAGCTTTCAGATAGTTGCTGATTTTTGCAAGATTCTCAAACTGGAGAATCTCAGCGAGAATGCCATTCTCACCAAGATTCTTCAGGGGCTTGGGAGCTTGTTTTGGCCCTACTGTTTATTCAGTCAGGCATTTAATGGGCAAGAATAATGGGCAAGAATGCGTGGTATTAGTATTTTATCAATTTGTTTTGTATTTTTGTATTTACTGTAACCAAGCCAAGAACATGTACCTGAGTTATCGCATTTCATGAATGTCACATCCCTTGTCTCTCCCTCTGTTCCCTCTTCCCTGTCTCTAGATTGTAAGCTCTCAGGCAGATCTGTCTTGTTTTTTGTAAAGTGCCAGGTGCATCGCTGGTGCTATATAAATGCTTATACTACTACTACTACTACTACTACTAATATTTTTATAATAGTTTCCCTGAGCCTTGGGGGATAGGGTGGGATAACAATCTAAGTAAATAAATAGGTCTCTAAAGAAGGCTAACCTCCACATTGGGTACCAACTAACAGGACCATTGGGAACTCATCAGCAAGGGATTTAAACCTCTGCTCTTGGCCCCAGGTTTCTAACTCTGTTGTGTGGTGGGGCTTGACAGTCCTGCTCTCCACTGTTAGAAGTTTGTATGGGGTGGTGTTGCCTTTGGTATTGACAACACTTCAGGATGCAGCTAGTCACCAGCTGATTTGACTGAAAAGGCATTTTTCTCCCCCTCTAGCATCAGGGTGTGTTTGCCTTCTCCAAAGCATGTGCCAGGGCAACTGGAGAGGATAAGGTAGCATTTGCTGTATTATAATTATATTATTTTTATTGTCCCAATTTGGTAGAACTCATAAATAGGAATCCAGGTAATTACGCTGGGTTATCTGGGGAAACAGCTAAAGTGGGGGTGTCCTAAGAGACTGAGGACAGACAATACACCCTAGGGCTCTGAAGCCAGGGGTTTGCGCACCTCCTCTGGGAGATGGTACACTCAGGGCTTTATAACCAGATGAGTACGACCACTTCACTTATTTCTCCTCAGGCTGGATTGTAAACATGGTGACAATTTGTTTGGAGTATGGAGTTGCGTGGAGCACCTAATCCCTCAACGTGTTTCTTAAGGATTCCTGTCCTATGAATTATTTCACTTTGTGTGTTACCAAACAAGAAGATAGGCCCCTGGATGTATTTCTTGTGCGTTTGGGCAACCCCCACTCACAGGTTTAGCATTACAAACCTAGTATACGGCCAGGTGTTCTTCCGCACCGCACTCTGACCACCATACCACTCCCTTCCCAGTATCCTGGCCCCCTGCCATGACTCACAACCATGGCAAACTGTGGCAAGAAGAAGCCACGCTAACTGTTGGTTTCTGTTGGGCTATTATGACTCAGGGAGGCAGTACAGCACCTGCTATCCCTGCCCACCCACGGATGTTCGTACCTGGCTTTATACCTGCCAGCACTTGGCAGCTAGAAATAACCTTGTGTTATGCACATAATGCTAAATTTATTGGGTAAATTGCATGCTTTATTGAATGCCTATATTGAAAGTTGAATGTGAAAGTAAAAACTGAAATTGAAAGCAAAATTAATCTTTGCATGTTGTTACCAACTGGTTTCTCACATCCGTGGCTCACAACAATTGTACTGGCAGGTGGCAGCACAGTTTTATTGGGCGCTCACCTGCTGTAATGTTGGAAATCAGTTCGCATAAAACCCCTGGTCAAACATGAGCCTCTTGTACCCCCTCTCTAGCATCTTCTGCATTACCATACAGTTGAGGCAGAAAACATCCCTGCTGGCCAGGGCACTCTGCACCTCTTGGAGTGTCCAAACCTCATATAGGGCAAGAAGCTCTCCATCCAGTGGGTTCACATTCCCTGTGCCCCAAGTCACTTATTTCCCCCAGGAGGTTCAACTCTGCCATCCAACTGAGGCACTCCCGGTGGTCCCATGGGTATCCTCTCACTGGCATCAGGGTCGTGATAGGAAGAATGGGAGGGAAGGTCCAGTCTCCGTTAGTGACTACCTTACCTCTGGCAATGCACAAACATCCAGACAAGTCATGGTCTTTATTACATCTCACTCTCCCATTTCGTCTGGGGCTCCCACTCTTCCATTCTGCTGAACTTGGAACTGCAGCAGGGTTGTGCGGTGCCTGCACTCCATCATGCATACATGGAACCTAATTGCGTTCACGTACCACACTATGACTGCACAGACTGCCTTGGAGAATGGGTCTGACCTCTCATTCTGTACATCAGGTCTCACCCAAATGTCAACAAAGCCTAGGGAATCCCCTCCCCCTCCCTTCTCTGGGCCTCATGCCCCAGGCAGCCACAGCACCCACAGACCAAAGCGGAAGCCATTTGGCTTTCTTGGGCAAACAACCCCCAGCAATAACATTCTATAGCATTATGACCCCTCATGCTTGTTGGAAGCAAAAATTGTTACTTTCAAAAAATAAGAAAATAAATGAGTAGCTTTTAACCAATGAGCAGCTCTGCTCCAGCCCACATACATTCCAAGCACAGTGACCTTCGCTGTCGTGTAGATCTCCACACTTGCCCCTTTCTTAACATTTGGTGATTCCCGCTCCAATTAAACAATTCCATGCCTCCATGGTGCTAACATCTGTAACATTTATAGATGAGTTGGCATGTGCACTGATGTGCTTGACTGAAATATGTATGCACTTTAATAGCCACCTGAATTGGCAGTGCCAGTGCAGCGCCCCCCCCCCACACACACACACCATAAACTTTGCAAAAACATTTTCAACCAATAGCTGCCATGTAACTAATAGCAACCAATACCTGCTCATGGTCAGCATGCAGCCATTCCTGTGAGGACACATGACCAATAGTGGCCAGTAGTTGCTGACGTGCGGCTTGCAGCCAATCCTAGCTAGGCAGCCAGCCGCTCAGCTCTTTAAACTGTTGAAAACATTTGGCGCATGGTCTACAGAGTTCAGAGACTCAGGTACCACAACCATGGAGATGCATGCTGAAGACTTCATGGTGCTTGTTATCACACTCCAGATCTTTGTTACTGCTGCTGAGAAGAACCTGTGAATGATCCAGCAGATCCAAGCTGCCTGCTGTTGTCAGCACAATGTGATTTCAAGGCACAGACAGGCTATCACTTGATCTCTGGCCAGGATAATGCAGTGCACCACACTATGGAGGTGGTCCCTGCTTTGCTGTCATGCACGTACCTACGTCCGGCGATAACAGACCGTGCTAGGGATGACTGAAGCCGTGCAAGGACAGCTGATTGCTTATCGTTATGCCGTACAACCATTCCAACCCTGCGCCCCAAAGCGGCTTATTGCTATGCTACCACCATTCCCCAAACCTCCTTCCTTTCCCCCAAACTTCCCTCCTTTCCCAGAAGAAGCATAGGAATTGTGGATTATGAAAAATAACAAATTTATTTAATAAAGAACTTTTAAAATAACTCAACATTTTTAATAAGAATTCTTTATTTCACTCATGTGGGTGGCAAGACTGGTGGGGGGACATTTCCCCCATCCACTTCCTGTGGATCCTGTGGAGGAGTGTTAGTGGGAGGCGCTTGTAGAGGATCATTAGTGGAAGGTGTGCATAAACTATTGCCCGGAGGTTGGTATGCCTCGCCCAGGGACTATTGACAGGCATGAGTACAGCACACAGAGAGGGCTTGGGAGCTTTCCCTGGGGGTGGATTTCTGGGGGGAACCAAGGTGGGCATTCAAGTTCCATGTGGTGAGACACCATGAATGGCCAGTGGGGATTGGGATATGGCCGGTGAGGATTGGGATATAGATCTTGGGTGGGGGTGGGGATTGGAATATAGATCCTGGGTGGGGCCGTGCCCCATAGCAACAATACTTGAAGTTGGGGCACTTACATGCTCAAGCAAGGAGCTCTGGAATTGAATGGATTGGGCCAAGCTGCTTTGAGTCTGTGCGCACATCTCATTCATCTCCTTGATCACCTGCTCAATCATGCTGTTGGACCACGTGAACTGCTGCATAAGACAGGCCAAATGCCTGTCCTCACGTTTAGGAAATAGATTGCAGGTCAAGGGATATCGCTATGCAACAAGACCTTACTGTGGTGACCCAATGGAAAGTTGCACCAGAACTTGGCTTAGGCAAAATTAGCTTTTAATATCAAACTTTATTTGGGTATACTAGTCAATAAAACACTAAGGAAGAATTTTATGCTCCTGCGATTTCAAATGATCCATATGGCAGTGCAAGAAGAGAGATTTTCCAAAGTTAGTTATGACTCCCGTTATTGTATCTGTTCTCTTCAGGAGATTAAAAATGTTGAACATCTCATATTGAGATTCCCATATTATTGTAATCTTAGAAACATCTGGCTAGTTCCGATATTAGGAAGGAAAAAGATGGATGAGGAATCCAAGTTCAATTTCCTTAGTCATCTCTCAACAGAGAAGGAGCTGATTGCGGTAGCCACTTTTGTTGGACTGGTTGTAAAGAGAAGAGGAGTTATACTTCCTCGTGTTAAAGAATTTTGCCAAATTATGTTGCGTAGCTTACCTGAGGATTACAACTTACCTGACAATCTAGAAGGCTGAAATAGGTTGATAATTCCTTTTCTGAGATACTTTGCTATTTATTTGGTTCATCCATAAATAGATCCTTGTCCCTAAATAGATCTTTGGCTCGTCCCTAAATAGATCCTTGTTTCCCTACTTTTAGGCACTCCAGCTTGTTTTGCCTACAGCACTTAATTGATTTGTACTTTGATATGTCCCCAAGTTATGATATCTGTGTGCGGTAAGGAGGAGCCGACTGTCACTCATTGTAATTGGATTTATGTGCGATCATTTATGTTTTATGTTCTGATCTTTGGGCCATGGCAAAAGCCAGTGCCATTAAATAAACTCGACTTGACTTGGCCTGTCCTCCCTCCGGTTCAGGTGGGCTTCGGCAGCAAAGGCCTTGTGCTCTGTGGTGTTCTGCTGCACCAGCTGCCTATGCTTGCGGGCCATGCCATTAACGGTATCCCGAATCTTGTCCACTTTCCATGTGTTTTCCCCAAGCCAGCTCGCTTGTCAAATCCTCCTTGCACTGCTGGTTGTGGAGCTGCAGGTCTTAGTTCTGCTGGGATCTTGTGACTGGGGGTTCAGTCCATGCCCGTTGCACTGACAGCCCTGTAGCAAGGCAACAAGGACAGCCATTAGTTCACCCACCTTTCTACTCTGGTGTTTCAGCCCCCACCCCCCCTTCCCATCCAATTTAACGACCGTCCTTCCCACCCAATTTTCATCCCTCCGCCTGCCCAAAGAAAAGTGGGAATGAGTACCTGGTCTATGCGGCTGTTGGGTGGGTTGCTGCTGGTGCTGTAGCTGTAGCGGGATCTCGCCTCCATGCACTTCTCCTCCCACAATCATGGTAGAGGAGTGAAGAACATACATTAATGAGGCACTGCCATTCACCACCTCTCCCCCCACCTGCCATTTTTGCTTCCATTCCCCAGCAGCCCGCTAATCTGCCATGGTGCCTTGCCACTTCCTGCCAGCCTGCTCTTCTGTCGTGGTGCCTTAACACCAACTTCCCTGGCTAGTGGAGCTGTTTTCTGGGGATTTTCAAGGTACTCCTCTGTGCTCCTGGCCACCTGTCGACACAGTAAAGAAACAAACAAACAAAACACATAAGTAGATAGCGATAAACAGAAGGCTTTATCTTGCAGCTGTGTAAATGCAACCCTCCGCACAGGTGCATTAACTTATTGTTCTCCTCCATAGTCTCCTCTATAAAGATGGCATCCAGGTCCTCCGTTCCCTCCTCCAGAACCTCCGGTGGCTTCTCAAACAAGGGCTGGCTCTCAAGCTCAAGGAAGTCATTGTGTCCATGTCACATCAACCTGTTTTGGCTCTGGAACAGGGAAGGACATGGAGGGATCTCTACTGATGGTCGTGGGTTCTGTGAGGGGTGTGTGCAGGAGCGGTTGTAGTGGAAGTGAGCAGTGGAGGAGCCATATCCACACACTTCTGGCCCCTGGTGAAGGCATAGCCATACAGGCAGAATGCTACAGTGGCTCCATCAGCACATAGGAACTGGTCTAGAAGCTTGTAGTACGGAGATGTCTGCTTCCCAAGGGTGGAGGCGAAGTTATTTTCCCTGATCTCCTTGTCTTTGACCTCTCCTCAAGTCTTTGGCCTGCTGCAGGCACAGGTTCATGTCCTGGGTATAGTCCTGATGTGCCATTTGGACAGATATTTCTTGAGACATCTCTGCGTTTCTGTAGCACTTCACCAATTGGTATTTGACTGTTTGTTCCCCGCATAGAGTGATGAAGGTCTTGGTCTCTTTCTTCACTCAGGGAATTGTAGCATTGGTGGGTGTATCAGTAGGCAGAGAGGGACTGCGATTGTGCATTGTTGGTGGTAGCTATACTGGCTTTGCCTGGCTGTCACTTGGCTGTTGGTCTGAGCCATGGCCACATGGCGGTAAGCCTCCGCAAGTGGTTGCAGAGAATGTAGTAGCTGGGAAACAGCAAGCGTCACCAGACACGTACTGCCAACTAGGAATTGCTGGGAGGATGCATCTTTGAAAATGGTGCTCCATGACAACACATTTTAACAAAACTGACTGAGTCACCTAACAGAGAGAGGGGGTAGGAACTGGTTGTTTCTTGGAATGCTCTAGGGTTTTCACCTGCCACTTTATGGTGCTGGTGGACCTGTATATGCACGATGCTGCACCCAATGGGATGCAGACTCATGGACTCATATTTGCTGTATTTCCTCGCATGGTGGGCTCTGCGTGCTCCGGACTCTGCCATAAGTGGGGGCTGCATGTCTGGAGGGTGGTGGCCATGTGGCCAGCGGGAGTGAACAACTAATGAACAGGCAGGTGAACACTCACCTGGTGTGGATTACCATTAGGGTTGAAGCAAGAATCACTTGTGATTCTTGTGAGATTTTGTGCCAGGCCCAAGATCTCTCTGAGATGATATCTCGCAAGATATGTCATGTTAAATAATCAATCAATCAATCAATAAATCAATAAATCACACATGCACAGCCCTTTTCCAAAATGGCACTGGCAGCATTGCTGCCATTTTTGAAATCAGCTGTGCATGTCCAGAATGGCCCCAGTGGCCATTTTGCACATGTGCAGTTCTGTTTCAGCCCAATTTCAGACTGAATCCCCCCTCCCCCAGCAGAGAAGCTGAGTAGCAAAAGACCTAGCAGCTGGAGCTGTCCCGGACTCAGAGAGGTAAGCAGGGAGTCAGCCAGGTTTTGTTTTTGTTTTTTTAAAGGCAGGGGATGACTGTTTACAAGATTCTTACTTTTCTCAGCAAGAAATCTAGGCAGTTCTTGCGCTTGTTCTTGTTTGCAAGAACGACCCGAAAACCCTGATTCTTGTCCCCAAAAAATGAGAATGCCAGGATCGAGTTTCAGCCCTTCTTACCATCTTGTTTATGCACATGTCTTCGGATACTCAGCCTAATGAAGTTGTCTCAGCTGAAAACTATTGCCCTGACTTTCTTATGACAACTCCTCCCCCACACCCCTCCCCACACACAAATGAATATTCTCCATTGACAGTAATTACCTGTAGTCCAAGTTAAACCTCTGTTGCAACCACTATTGGGAAATACCACTTTATCCATCTTCCATTTTCCAGAATGTTCCGTTGGCTCCAGTTTCCCCATCTATAGTGAAATGTATTTTGAGAATTAGTACAAATGAACTAAAAATGTACAACCATTGTTGAGTGAACAATGTTGTTGATTGAGATAACTACTCTGTCAAATGTGGTAATAAATTTAGCAAATGATAAAAACCATATGAAAATATGTAGAAAAGAGAGGAGATAAACTCTCTGGGAGGGGCTTTAATTAATATCTAGAGTTAGGGAAGAGGAATTCTTTTGAATGGGGAAGTGGAGAAAGGATGTGATCGCTGTTCTTCTCTATTAATGAAGTTGGTATAGATTGACACTATAATCAGGCAAGCAGATTAAAACAAAATCCAGACAAGACTGAGGTGATGATGGATAGCCAACTATGTGACCTGGGGGACACAGGGACCTCTGTTATTGATGGTGTCTAGTCTCCTTTGGTCACTCAATTTCATAGCCTTGGGGTGCTCTTGGATCCACTGCTGTGACTACTATTTTATTTATTTGTATTTATTTGTTTCAAAATATTTGTAGCCCACTCCCTCCTGCTCACAATGCAGCTCGGAGTGACTCAGAGCAAATTCTAACATAAAACAATTCAATAAATTAAAATCCAATTCATAAAATCATTTAAATCACTTAAAAGAGTGGAACCCCCCTCCCAAGCCCTCCCACCCTACCCGTCTCCCTCCTCAAAGGCCTGGCAGAACAGCCAGGTCTTACACTGACTCCAGAAAGAAGGGAGATCTGGGGCTAGGTGGGCCTCCATCGGGAGGGAAATCCACAGCATAGGAGTGGCCACCGAGAATGCCCTCCCCATCATCGCCATCCCCAGCCGACCACAGGGGCTGATCCAGAGCCCGGGGCATGAGGCAATCCTGCAGGTAGGTGGGGCCCAGGCCATTCAGGACTTTATAGGTCAACACCAACACCTTGAATCAGGCCCAGAAGACAATAGGAAGCCACGGCAGAGAATGCAGTACCGGTGTAATGTGCTCGCAAAGACCCATCCCCATAAGGAGACTGGCCACTGCATTCTGCACCAGCTGCAGCTTCTGAATTGTCACCAAGGGTAGCCCCACATAGAGTGCATTGCAGTAGTCCAGTCTAGAGCTGATGAAAGCATGGGTGATGGTGGCCAGGTCAGAGTCCGAAACGTACAGCTGAAGCCGTCACACCAGATGTAACGGGCAAAAGGCACTCCTTGCCACAGCCACCACCTGAGAATCCAGGCAGAGCTGCGAGTCAAGGAGCACCCCCAGACTACATACCTGGGTGACTAAAGGGGGGGAAACCCCATCCATGACAGGGGCCACCTGTCGGGATTCAGCCTCAGATGGTTCACCCTCATCCAATCCCCCATAGCCACCAGACACCGTGTAAGCACCGAGACTGCCAGGTCTGGGTCTGCCAAAAAAGAGAGGTAAAGCTGTGTGTCATCGGCATACTGATGACAACGTACACCGAACCCTCTCATGACCTCACCCAGTGGCTGCATATACACGTTGAACAGGAGAGGGGACAGAATAGAACCCTGCAGGACTCCACATGTGAGGTCCCGGGGAGAAGATGAACACTCCCCAAGCACCACCCGCTGAGTTCTCCTGGCCAAGAGAGAGCGGAACCATTCAAGAACAATTCTGCCCACCCCAACCCAGTTCCACAGCTGGACCACCAACATCTCATGGTCAATGGTATCAAATTCTGCTGGCAGATCTAATAACATCAAAAGAGACAATCTGCCCTGATCTAATTCCCTAAAAAGGGAAGGTTAGAGACTGGCCGGTAGCTGGCAGGGGAGTCAATGACAAGAGATGGTTTCTTGAGCAGAGACCACACCACCGCCTCTTTAAGGTAGCCCGGCACTCTGCCCTCCCTAAAGGACGCATTGACAACCTCGGCCAGCAGTGATCCTAACGTCTCCCAGCAGGCTTGGGCATGGATCTAATTCACAACAAGTGGCTCTGACTGCCCCAAGGACCTTCGTCACCTCATCAGGCGAAACTATGTGAAACCGGTCCCATAAAATCGGACACAGTGGTGCCTTCATTACCTCAGGTTCTCCCACTTCTACAAATACAACGTCGAAGTCATGGTGAATCTGAGCGATTTTATCTGCGAAAATGTTGACAAACATGTCACAGCGAGCAATGGAAGATTCCAGTTCCAGGTGGAGGGAGGCCAGACTGACAAGCCTCTGCACCACCCAGAAAAGCTCAGCTGGATGTGACTGTGGATGCTATGTGGGTAGCAAAGAATGCCTTCTTTGCTGCCCGCACAGCCACAGCATAGGTTCTTAAACTAACTCTATGCCGCAATCGATCGGCTTTAGTGCGAGTATGGCGCCACCATCACTCCAACCGCCGTCCTTCCTGCTTCATCTGTCGCAGGTCCTCGGTAAACCAAGGGAACCTGTGTTGTCGGCATTCAGGGAGTGGACACCTAAGGACTGTTTGGTTGATGGCCTCAGTCAGCAGAGTATTTCAAAAAGCTACATGGTCATTGAGTAAACAGTCATCAAGATTTGGGGGTATTTCCCCAAGAGCATTCCAGAACCTTTCTGCTTCCATATGTCTCTGAGGACGAACCAACCGAATTGGTTCAGCACCTCTCCGGGGGCAGACATGCACCAGGAGACCAGCTTGGAGGAGGTAATGATCCGTCCATGACAAGGGCACCATTGACACCTCCCTCACCGCCGAATCCCCCGCCTCAAGGCCAGTGCAAAATAGGTCCAGGGTGTGTCCCCCATCATGTGTTGGGCCTACAACCCTCTGAGACAGTCCCATGGTTGTCATGATGGCCATGAACTCATGTTGGATGTTTTCTCCTGGCCTTGTAAGGACACTTTCATGCATGTGTGAATGTGCCCTTTCATCTGGTGAGAAGACTGTGTTCTTTTTTGTCAGACTTGGATTTAGCCACTGTCATCCATGCCTTTGTAACCTTGAAGATACTACTGCAATGCACTCTGCTTTGGGCTGCCCTTGATGCCTACTTGGAAGCTACAGTTGGTGCACAGCACAGCAGCCAACCTTCTGTCAGGGGTGAGTTGGCAGGAGCACATTACACCAGTGCTCCCAATTCTGCACTGACAGTAGCTTTCTGGGTGCAATTCAGGGTGCTGGTTTTTATTTTATTTATTTTATCAAGATTTTTATCCCATCCCTCCTGCCCACAGAGCAGCTCAGGATGGCAAACAACAAATTAAAAACAATAAAACAAAACAATTTAAAAGTTAAAAATCCTATATGCAGGGAGAAAAACAACCCCCCTCAACCCACCCCCTTCCCCCACCCCACCCCCTTGCCAAAAGCCTGGCAGAACAGCCAGGTCTTACACAAACGTTGAAATGACAGGAGAGTAGGGGCCAACCAAGCCTCCTCCGGGAGCGAGTTCCACAGCACAGGGGAAGCCACAGAAAAAGATCTAACATCAGTGGCCACCCATCTTGCCCGGGGAACCTCCAAAAAGGCTCCCACGGATGATTTCAGGGTCACACGGGCACATGGGGAGTGAGGCTGTCCTGCAGATAAGTAGGGCCCAGGCTGTGAAGGACTTTAAAGGTCAAAAACAGCATCTTCAACCTAGCCTGGTGCTTTATAGGCAGCCAGTGCAGAGCCCGGAGCGCAGGTGTCATGTGCTCCCTGCGGCCCACCCCAGTAAGGAGACGGGCCGCGGCATTCTGCACCAGCTGCAGCCTCCGGACCAACTTCTCAGGGAGCCCCACGTAGAGCGTGTTGCAGTAATCCAGCCTCGAGGTGATGAAGGCATGGATGACGGTGGCAAAGTCAGAGTCTGAGAGATACGACTGAAGCCGCTGGACAAGATGTAACTGCTGAAATGCACTCCCCGCCACAGCCACAACCTGAGATTCCAGACTGAGCCGTGAATCGAGGAACACACCCAGACTCCGCACGTGAGAGACCATGGAAGGGCAAACCCTCCCTACAAGGTTTTGACCTATAAAGCACTAAACGGCTTGGACCCAAGGTATCTGAAGGTCTGGGTAGAGATCAGACAGGCACATCACAGCATTATGTTTTGCCATTTTTAAATGGGACGTGCCCATGCGGGTCCACCCATCTCCTACCAACCTGAATGCCTGTCTGAAGGTGGCATGGGTGTGCGCTCCCATGACCCATGTACCGCTCACTCATGCCCATACATGGAGCATCGAGGAAGAATCTGAGATGCTCCATGCAGGCAAGTGGGCGGTGTATGGGTAGGGGCGCACACCCATCCCAGCACATTTAACACCACCCCCCTCACCCCACATGCATCGGTGCTCCATGCAGTGTACATGGACCTGCCCCCTAGCCATGCCCATTTTAAAATGGCTTCTGTAATAGGGCACAGTTCCCCAAGGGTAAGTCGATGCAGGATCAGGACGCACAAACCAGTGTCTTTTTAAGGGAATCCGTTCAAAGTCTGGTTTATTTATGGCATCTCTGCATTAGTCCCATTCCACAGGCTAGCTCTCTGACACTGGGAAACAGCCCTCCAGCAACCCTAACTCTGTCTAGCTCCAGCTCCACCAGATCCCTCCTATAGATCTCCAGCAGAGTTTCAGGACCATGGTCAGTGGTCCTCAGTAGCCAGTTCTCAGAGTTCTTTTCCTGACTCTAGCCAGTCACAAAGTGACTTTCTTCTTGGGCTTCTCTTTGTATCCCACAGTGGGATTGACTAGTCCCTCCAGCCACTGACTCTTAAAGGGCTAATCTATTTTCCCCACTCTTGTATGCAACTCTCTCTCTCCAGTTTCTACCTTTCTACAGTACTACCTCGCCATGCCAATACACAGCCTTCAGATTGGTGCACGCCACTCCCTCTTAAGGGGCAGAAGCTCCCTCTTGCCGTTTCCTGCCACAAAGTTAATACATTTATTGGTCCTCACTGAGTGCTTATCTACTTGTTGCTTGGCACATCTTGAACAGTGTCTTGGAAGATGTCCAGGAATCTACTAATAGAATTTCTATTTAAAATTTTAATAGCAACTGTTTTGTAGGCAATAATAGTCTTTGTAGGAAAATAAGATGTATAATTTCAAGTTCACTTACTTGTTGTGAATCAAATCTCTTAATGATTAATGAACTGGGAGGAATTTTATCCCAGATGAAGAGAACACTAATCCAAGGCTTTGAAAATATGTGAGAGTCAGGGGCATAGCTAGGATGGGATAGGTCCAGGTTCAGAAAATGGTATAACCCCCTCACTGATGGGGTGGCAAGGCGGGAGGCTGGGGTTACTGCGATAGAGGGCTACAGGTGAGTTGGGAGGCTGGTCAGATGGGAGGTGGTCAGGAAGGCAAGGGGGGCTCAGAGGTTGCTGGGGCAGTGGTGGGTGATGGAGTGGGGAGGCTGGAGCAAGGATTTCTGGAACAGGGAGAAGCAGCATGGGGGACAAGCAAGGTTGAAGCAGGATAGCGGGGAAAATGGGGCATGGGTTGATGGGAGGGTGGAGGGTTGTAGAGGCCAGGGTGGGACCACACACACATACAACCAAGTGCACAAACATTGCTATACACACACACACCACATGCAGATCACCATGCTCTGTCTCTGTCACACCACACACATGCAATGATAAGGGTCGCAGGGCTCCAAGTCCAGTGGGGTGAGGGAGGGGCAGCCCAGCCAAGCAGAGACAAAGCCTGCTTGAGTCAGCTCCTCCATCAGGTGTGCAGCAGCTGGGCAAACAGGTGTCTCTGCTCTAGGCTTGTTGGTACTAACTATGTTCAAGAACCCCAGCAGTGTGACTAGTGCTGCGTGGATGGCTTCTGGAGAGGTTGGAGAACAGACCCCCATTTTTGCCCAGTTGCTGTGCACCCAGTGGACCTGGCTTTCCACGTACAGTGGTACAGTGGGCTCTTGGCAGTGGCTCTGTACTCCAGTAATGATGCTCATCCGCCACTACCTGGTAGGGGAACTGAGGGGGCAGTGACAGGCAGTGCAGCAGTAGTGGGTGGGGGGCTCATGGACCCAGTGCAGCTGCCCTGCTTGTCCTTATTATAGCTGCGTTCCTGATATGAATGAGGGAAGCATATAACATTTTCAGAAGTGCCAGTATTTGAACGACAACCAAGAATTCTCCAAAGGTTCATGTGTCATTAGTACAGGTGGTCCGTCAGTGGAAAATACGTGTTTTTGTTGTTGTTGTTTTTGTTTCATTTCCCTATAGTTACCAAATTTAATTACAGATCTGTATTAAAGATCCATATTCAAATCAATTAAATAAAAAAATTACTGTGCATGTGCAAAATGGCCACCAGACCATTCTGCACAAGCAAACCATTGGCCAAAATGGCGGTGGCAGTGTCACCACCATTTTGGAAAAGGGCAACAGGTCTGCCATGCTCAAAATGGCCACTGAGCATGTGCAAATTGATCTGCCCCAGTGTGGCAGTTCTTATGCTCTTAAAGCAGGGGAGATTGTCTTCCAACTCCATGACAGCACATTTTAACAAAACTGACTGAGTCACCTCACTGGTACTTGGGTTTTTCTTTGAAGACATGTTATATGCTGAAGCTTGTGACCTGTCGTTGGAAGTAAAGATGATATTCTGCTCACGCATACTCCATAATCTGTTTTCTGCATGAATCAATAAAAGAATTTGAAGCTCTCATTAACTGCTCCTTTCAAATCACTATGAACTTTTAGCCTGCTAAGAGCAAAGACCTGCAGATAATGAAATCTCATTTTGCTTCTATCTCAGTAAAATTGGCTTGACAATTAGCATTTCAAAGATGAATGTTATATACTAACCAACCGGCATCAGATATTATGGTGAACCACACATTGGGATTAATAGTACTGTACTAAATGCAGTTAGAGAAGTTAACTGTGATGGAAGTGTCTGTAAAACCAGTGCTTTAATATTTATTTATTTAATTAATTAATTTAATTAATTAATTAATTAATATTTATATCTTGTCCTTTTCTGAAGGCTCAGGGCGACTTAAAATAAAATATAAAATATAAAAACATTTAAAATACAACCCACCCACCCCAGACCCAACCCACACCCACCCTCCAACAGCCTCCCACCTAATGCCTCTTCCTATCCCCCAACCCATCCTACCCCAGAAGGCCACCATGCTTGAACACAGGTGGACCTCCTGAGGGAGGGAGTTCCATAGCAAAGGCATGGCAGCTGGGAATGCCCTCCTCATAGTTGAGACCTGGCGAAAAACCAAAGTCTCCAGAAGGGCGTCCCCAGCCAATTGCAGAGGCTGCGATGGGATGTGGGGAACCAGGTGATTCCTCAGATATTTATTTTTTATTATTATTATTATTATTATTATTATAAACATGTATATAGTGCCAGCTATGTGCCTGGCGCTGTACAGAACATAGAGATAGACGTGGTCCCTTCCTGTGGCTTACAATCTAAAAGACAAGGAGGGGGAAACAGGGAGAGGGGACAGTGGGAGAGAGAGGGGAGAAGACAAACATTCAGGCGGATGCGAAGTCTCAGGTGCGTGTGCTTGGCTTGGTTACAATCAGGTTGGTTGCAGCAGTCTGCAGAGGAGGGCAGACAGTAAGTATATGGGGAACGACTAGCAGGCATTGGGGAAGGCGGCGAGGAAAAAGGGACATAGGCCGTTTAAGGCTTTAAAGGTCATCCCCAGCACCTTGAATTGGGCCTGGAAGACTATTGGCAGCCAGTGCAGCGAACGGAGCACCGGCTCCATTCTGTCCCCATAAGGAGGCGAGCTGCTGCATTCTGCACCAGCTTCAGCTTCTAAACCATCACCAAGGGGAACCCCACGTAGAGCACATTACAGTAGTGTAGCCTCAAGGTGCTGAAAGCATGGATGACTGTGTCCAGATCTGAGTCTGATAGTAAAGGCTGCAGCCTCCTCACCAGATGGAGGTGGTGAAAAGTGCTCCTGGCCACTGCTGCAACCTGGCAATCCAGGCACAGCAAAGGATCCAGGAACACTCTGAGGCTGCGAACCTGATCAACCAGAGGGAGCCGGACCCCATCACTAAAAGGAATCCCATTCCCCTCCAGGGCACAAGACCGGCCAACCATCATCACCTCAGTCTTGTCAGGATTCAACTTCAGTTGACTCACCCTCATCCAGTCCCCCACCACAGCCAGGCATCGGGTAAGCACTGAGACTGCCAGACCTGGGTTGGATGAAAAAAAAGAGGTAGAACTGAGTGTCATCAGCATACTGATGGAGCTGCACCCCAAACCACTGAATGACCTTGTCCAGCAGCTGCATATACACACTGAACAAGAGGGGAGACAGAATGGAACCCTACAGGACCTCACAAAGGAGATCCCGAGGAGATTTCTTTCTTTCTTTATGTATTTATTTATTTATTTAATCATATTTTTATGATGACAAGCAATCGCCCAACACCATCCACTGAGCCCTCCCAGCCAAGAAAGAGCAGAAGCACTCAATAGTAGTCCCGCCTACTCCAGCCGGGTCCTGCAGGCGAGTCAACAGCACCTCACGACCAATGGTATCAAAAGCTGCTGAAAGATCTAATAAAATCAACAGGGTAGAATTCCCCTAGTTTAACTCCAGGTGAAGGTCATAGATCAAGGCTTACAAGCACAGTCTCCATGCCATGCCCAGGACGGAAACCAGACTGAGTTTCCAGACCATTCATTTCCCGCCGGGGTCACCCCGTCACGCCATAACAGACGTGCCGGGGGGATCCCGGCGGGGAATCTGGGAGGGGGCGGGGCCGCGTGGTGCAACGTGCAGCCGCACGGCCCCGCCACCTTGACGCTCCCACCACCCGCCCTTCAGGGAGACGGGTGGGCGGTGGGGCCAATGCGACCGCCGCGTCGGGCCGGATTCGCCACGGCCAGGCGTTACTTTTTTTTGGTCCCCACTGGGGATCTCTTTGACCACGCTTCCCGGGACATTCCCCCGGCTAGCCCAGGAAGCGTGGTTCAAATTGACCCCATGTGGGTATTGACCGTGACGAACATCTGGCGGCTGCCAAACAGACGTTCGAGACACATTGACCACAGGTGGGTATTCACCGTGGTTCACTGTGATCTCGTAATGTCTGAAAATACCCTGAGAAGGGTCCAGGAATCTGATAGCATCCAGATGTGCCTGAAGCTGATGACCCACTGCCCATTCAATAACTTTCTCTAAAAAGGGAAGGTTAGAGACAGGTTGATAGCTTGTGGGGGAATCAACGTTCAGTAATTGCTTGTTAAGCAGAGGCTGAACAATCGCCAACTTAAGGCAGCTCGGCACTCTGACCTCCGAAAGGGAGCCAGCCAGCAATGGCCCCAACATTTCCTGGCTGGCTTTCAGCCAGGACGGGCATGGATCTAATTCACAACTTGTGGCTCGCACAGCCCCCAACACCTCCTCTGCATTGGTGGGCGACAACAACTGAAACCAATCCCCCCTGAAAAGGACACAGCTGCGCTTCCATAATCCCCAGCTCTGATTCTGCACCAGAAACGGTCGCACCAAGGTTGTGGTGAATATAAGCAATTTTATCTGCGAAGTAATCAATAAAAATGTCAAAGCGGGCACTAGTCTCTTCCAGACTGACCAAACCCCTCACCACCTGGAAAAGGTCCGCTGGACGCGACTTCCCAGACGCTATGATGGCAGTGAAAAAAAACCTTCTTCTCTGCCCTCACAGCCACAGCATAGGCTTTCAAAAACTATCTGTGCCGTAATTGGCATACCAAAAAAGCTACTTCTGCATCTTTGATCTGTTTCATGAATATGTGAGTGAAACAAAAATGGCGCATACCTTCATATGAGGGGAAACTATAGTTTTTCTCCTACCTGTCTATGTAGCTCTGAATCATACACTTACTGCCAATGGAACATGAATAGTATTGTACATCTTCCAAATGAGTCGCGTTGTGAATACACAAATAGCAGAAGTATAGGAAATTGATGATGGAGGCAGTGCTGATGCAGATGTATTTTATACGGAATGATATTCTAGTATGAATGGATGAGAATATTGCAGCAGTTCATCTGTGTTAAAATCGTTTAACAAAGTAGAGCTGGAAGATGAGCAAAGAAAGCATCCTGAAGAAATACAAAATTTAGAATAGTGTAAGGACAACATTATGGTGGGACTCTACCACTACCGTGATGAAGGATGTGACAAAAATATGAATTTAACAAGAGAGATTGCTAAGCCTATTGAAAAAAACATACCAGCTACTCAAACAGGAGAATAGAAAATAAAGTTACAAAAGCTCTTCAGTGAAGTAAATGAGGCTGCACTAAGTCCTCCCCAGTGAGGATCTGACCCATTATGTTGGGATTGAATTAAACAGGTAATGCAGATTGGGAGGAACTTTAGACTCTCAAGAGAAGCTAGCAGAGGGACAAGATGACATTTTCTATTTAATTGGCTCGGTTTAGTATTAAAACACAAAGTGAAGTGATGTCAAAACTACAGCTATGCCAATAGTGGCTGGAGGGCATTGTAAATTTGTATTTTGCAGACTTGGTTTTAAATGAAAATAGCTAGGCTCACCTTGCCGTATAGCTTGGAAAAATAAAAATCCCCTACGCATGCGTACAAATGCATTATACGCGTACAAGTGATTTCCCAAGATAAACCATATCAAATGGCCATTGACCCTCAATTAGAAAGAAGCACACAAAATAATAGACTTTACAGGTGTAATTTTCCACATTAGTCTAGATTAACTGTATCAACTTTGTTTTAGAATAGTCTAATGCTAAAAAAACATAAACATCTCCTTTTTACTAATCTAGTGAAAAATTTGAATTGAACTCTTTGTCAATATGAAATGTACTTATACCAACCTGCTGTTGTGTTTGTGTTTTTATGCACATATGAAAAGGAAATATCAGGAATATTATACACACACACACATACATTCATCCCCATCTGTCGTCCACTGCACTGGCATATATATCTGCCTATACGTTGCTAGGCAATGTGTGTGCATGTGGAGGATTCAGTCACAGTCAGAACTATTGATGAATTAAGTTGTGACCATGAAGAATATGACACAAAGATATTCTTTTATGTGCAACATGCTACCAAGGATTATCGGAGGGTGTTTTTACATGTGACTACGACAAGCCGACATCACGAACTTACCTAGTCTGGAACTGGGCTGCCACCACGGCCAGGATTGGTCTCGTCCCCTGAACAGATGTGACGGGAGCTGGGCCGCCAGGGAGCAGGATGGATGTGTGGCCTCCTGGCCCCACCCCCATGTTGTGCCTAGTGGCCTGCCCCCCCACCTGATGGGTAGCCAGTCATAGCAGCCCCTCCATCCTGGCCAGGAAAGCAGGCTTTCAAATGCGATAGCCCACTTTACACCCAGTTATGTGGCCGGATCTCAGCCATGTTACTGACTAGCACGGGCTGTGACTCTGAGACTTTACATGGGGATAGGGATTAGGTGGGAGGTTGGGTCTCACCACACAGCCTACTCAAGTTCTAGTGGTGGAATTGGGGGTACCCCTGGAAAACAAAAAAATGTAAGGACTGACCCATTCCGAAGTATAGAAATAGACACTGTAGTTGCCATATCTAGTCTTCCACAAGATACATTACGAAAGCTCAGGCAGTTCATAAGGCTTTTGAGCCTACTTTCAGGGCAAGTGGTGTGCCTAGTAGTGGCCGCTCAAGTGGGCTGAGGTAGGCGTGCCTAGGGATATAACATTCCTGGATTTTTTTCCACTAGTGGTAGCAATTGAACTGTGGGGGGATAGTTTCCAGAATGTGCACGTGCTATTTTAGCTGGACAACCATGTATGTGTTGTCCAGTCACTCAGTTGTCCGAATCCCCAAGGGTAATGAGGCTGGTGAGGCGTTTCTTGCTGCAATGTTTAGAACTGAACATGTGTTTTTCGATAAAGCATGTGCCAGAGGTTTGCAATGCAGTAGCTGACACACTTTCTCATCTACAGATGGATTGGTTTTGTTCTTTAGCACCTAGAGTGTGCCTCGAGCCAGAACAAATGCCAGAGGAGCTGTGGAGGCTTGGAACAGTTTAACAGATGCTGGAGTGGGCCAGTCAGTGGTAAAGGGGATGCTGAAGGCATACACAAAGGCATTTGAAAGCTTCTGGGCCTTCCTGGTAAAGGAAGGCATCAAGGGATGGTGGCCCATTCCCCCAGATCAGACAAAGTGGTTCACGGCACACCTGAGGCAAAGCAGTCTGGCGGCGAGACCATTTGCATCTGGCTGGCAACCATATCATTTTTTTTAGCAAGGCAAACAGTTTCTCACACTCATGCAACATTCAAAACTTGGTGAACCTTAGAGGGCTGGGCCAGAGAGGTGTCTGGGTTAGAGAACACATGGCAACTGGTGTCAATTAACATGTTGACGCATTTGCTGGGCTCTTTTGAGACCCTGCTTTTTTGAGGCACCTTCACCACAGCATTCTTTGTGGCCCTATCCATTAGTGAATTGGTCATCAAAGAGCAATAAATCCAGGAGAACCCTGGTCCTGGGCGACCTGGAGTTACGAGGAAACACGTTGTTATGCATACAACAATCCAAAGCCCATCAAAAAGGGCATGTCCAGAAATTGACATTAATGTCTGCCCCAGATAAAACAATTTGTCCAGGGGAGGCCATGTGATGCTACCTAGCATGGAGGGGGACTCACTAAAGAGTGGAGGGCGCACTCTTTATCCATTTGGATGGTTCCCCACTCACCAGATTCCAGTTCATGTCTGTATTTAGATCAAGCTTAGGTAGGGTTGGGATGTCATCAGTAAAGTTTGGGTCACACTCATTCAGAAGAGGGGCAGCCTCCACAGCAGCAAAGTGGGGTTTGCCAGCAGGCACGATGAAAACATATGCACATGGAAGTTGGCAGCTTACTGTACCTACATCAGGGAGGTGGAACCGGGTTTGTAAGCCTGAATGCGGCCCCTCTGCATAATGTCATCTTCTCTTTGTGTCAGATCTTAAGAGGATTGTCTCCATATGGATTTGCAGACACAGCAGTGTACAGTGGGCTAGCTGCAGGGGCTACTGCGACCTGTTTTGGAACACAGCTGAGCTGTAGCGAGAAAGCATGGGTGCAGTGGCTGGGAATCGGGGACATGCAATGGGCTGGTCTGTTACCCAACTTGAAGCAGAAAGCATAGAAATATGACCCTCCAGACATGGTAGTTATACACCTAGGTGAGAATGAACTGGAGCTAAGCAAAGGGTTTGACCTCCTGAGGCTGATGGAAAGGGACATCAGGAGATATGGATGTTAGAGATATCCATACAATGCTGGAGATATGGCTAGCAATCGAACTATGGTGATCAGACATGCTGGAGCGAAGATATTGGTGATATAGTCATTGCTGATCGGGTTAGAATTAAAGTCAACAAGGTGGTCAGGAAAATGCTAGGGGCATTGGTGGGCGCACAGTGCATCACCAGAGTGTTCGATGTCGAGATGAGTCACTGTACCGTTTGAATGGTGTACAGTACCTATCGGATAAGGACAATGACATGGTTTAATGACCTTTAAGGTTGAGCTTCAGGAGCGATTGGGCATTCCTGTGTGAGGAAAAAGGGTTTAAGTGGAGAGGTCACCCTTGCCACTTCCACCCCATCCCCCTTTTTGTGTCAGATTAGTAGACAGGAAACTGAACCAAACTGAGGCAAATGCTCTAAAGGATTATCTATATAATTACAAAAATGGTGATAAACAGCGAAGGGATAGGAGGAAGTGTAGGACTGTGCTGTGTGCAGCTTACCAGGGCTACCTCCCCCTATTCCACTCTCCTTGCCATCTGTTAGGGTCAAAGGATGGTCCCGGAATAACGCGGGACCTCAGAAAGGGGAGGATGAGGCAGCTGCTTCATCCCCCCGTGCAAATTTAGCTGAAGACTGAAGCCGATCACTGTTCCTTCTCTGCTACTGGCACAGGGTATGCCCTGCTAGGGGCTGCCCACTAGCCTGTAAGGGGCAGAACTCCTGATATGGGGGCACCCCAGGATATAGTAAGGTGTACCCAGATACAGGACACCGTGGGTGATGCTGTATTCAGTAAAGTTGTGGCTAATGATGACTCCTTTTAATTTCAGTACTGTGTGTCATGTGCTCTTATAATACTTGCTCCTGTAAATCAAGCATTTGAAATTCACTGTAAAGCAGCCTGTGAGATACAAATGATTTGACACCCGTTGGTAAATTAAAAATGAGCCTAATTACATATCTTGGCTGCTGGTGAATTTTTTCTACAAATGTAACGAGAAAAAGAACAGAATTTAAGTGACATTTTAAAAAGTTTAAAATGAATTTTTCATCACTACTTTCCAAATCTTGTTCAACCATGATGATATCAATGGAGAATATTTTTCTTCCAATAATTAGCAACAGTACACCTTGCTGCAGCTAAAAAGTGGGGGGTTTCATTTTTTTTATTTCTGGCATTGCTGGGTTGGGTTTTTTTCAGATAAAGATTTTTTTAAAACCAGATCTGTCAGCAAATTAAGAGGTGAACTGTGTAAAATTTCCAAAATAATCGAAGTTATTTAGGAGTCTCAGTATCCATTTTTAAAGTGAGTTAGGCACTTCAGAGGCAAATTAGCTTGGTTTTTATTACAAAATTGTTCCTAACTTTTTTTTTTTAAAAGGTGTCAGCCTTCAAATTTGTATAAAGGCATGTCATCATAAGTCATTTAAAATCTGATGAGTATAAGGTACCATTGATGTAATAATTGGCAATAAATTATTTTGCAGTAGCCCATATTGAAGATGAGGCCTCTACTCTGTATATCTATTTCCATTTCTCGCCATCAATTTTTCTTCCTGAAAAGCTATTCTTTTCTTGTGTCTAACTATTCAAAGCTTTTTATAAACAAGATACTGCTCCTTTGTGCTCCTATCTGCAGTAATACATTTTTCTGTTACTGAAAGATTTCTCTTTAAAGCCATTTTCATTTTCTCTTTGCTGACATATTCTTTGATTTGTAAATATTGTGCATATTGAAAATCCTGGGAAATGTATTTTTTAATCTGTTTGAAATCTAATCAAGTTTTATTCCCACATGAGCCACTGACTGTGTCAGATACATGTTTACCCCATCTCCATCTTCAAAGTTCCTTTTCATTAGCCTAAGAATAAATTCCTCATTTTCACATTTTGGTGCCAGAAGAGATTGAAATGGAGTTTGTTTTCCCTGAGATAGAATACAATATCTTTATAGTGACAATAAGAGTACAAGCGTTATAATTTCTTGCATCTAAATAGCTTTCTCCATTTTACAGCTAGAGAAGCCATGTACTCTATCGCCTCTCTGCTTCTTATAATGTTGTTTCTAGTCAATGAATGCTCTTAATTGACAGACTTGGCAATTATTTTGATATAAAAGAAGGGCTTGTCTAGGTGCTTTCTTTTCTTTTTTATATAAACTTAGATACTATATTTTGCAGACATTACAAAAAGTCATCTTGAGGGAGATAGAAAGGGGAAAAAAGGGGGAGCAATTTCATTTGTATTTTACTGACTATTTGTTACTCCAAAAATGATCAATTTAGGTAATTTCTCTGAGATGTGACATCATATAAGGATAATTAACTGAATATAAATGATCAAGTTTGAATGAAAACAGTCCTAAATGTTGCACAGATTTAGATGCCCAGGTAAAGACTTCTGAAGGTCCTACGTTAACAAAGCATTCTTCACTTTGAAAGCCAGTTTATGGTGTGACTCATGAGGATTATTATTTTATTATTAGATTTAAGTGCTAACAATGTACTTGGCATGGTACAGAACACATGAATGGGGGAAATTCCTACCCATAAGACTTACAATTTAGTAAAATAAACAAAACAGAGGGAGGAAAAAGTGAGGTATACCATTAGACAAGCAGAAATAAGGGAACTATAACTAGTGATTGACAGCATAAAAACACTAGTAATTTAAAATAAAACCTGCTATTGGCTAGGAAAGGCCTTGGAGAAAAAAAAATAGGTCTTAAGAATGAATTTTAAAAAAAGAAAAAGAAGCAACCTAACAAATGGAAAGAAGGAGAGCATTCCAAGCATAAGGAGTAGTATGAAAAAATACACAAGGATAGGAATGGGTTAAAACAGATGGGACTTAGGTCTGCTGTGGCTCACTTTGGCCTGCTGTGGCCTGGGACCCGCCAGTATGTGTAAACACACACCGCCAGATGTTGGCCTGGGCTTTCCCTGGGGAGTGTTTGTGGTTAGCCTGGGCTGTGACCTTGGCAAATCTCCAAGGTCACAGCAGACTAGTATGTCTGTTCTGTCATGGCATACCTGTCCCAGGCTGAGGGATGCCAAGGCCAGCCACAATGGCTGTATCTCACTGGCCGCCATGGTGGTCTGTCATGGTGGGGGTGGGAGGTTGGGAGCAGGGCATGGGCAGGGCTGGCTGCCCGCATGTTCGTTGTGCTCTCAGCTCTGCCTGGGTCATGTGGGTGGCCATGTCAGTTTGGTGCCCTGACCCGTGCTGTGTCAACCATGATTCCCCAACCATGATGGAGAAACGAGAGAGGTAATATAGGCCGGAGAAAGATGGTGATGAGCCTTAAAAGAAAGAATAAGAAATTGATAATTGATACAAGTAGTAAGAAGAATCCAATGAAGGGACTTAATAAGAGGCATAACATGGTCGAACAAAAGTAAACAATGGGGGGGGGGGCAAAATAATCCTAGCAGTAGCATTTTGTATTGACTGAAAGGGAGAAAGATGAGAGGTGGGAAGACTAGCAAATAGAAGATAACCAAAGTGTGAGCTTTTATTGTTGATTGCAAATTGCAAGAGGGTGAAGAACTGTTTTGACAAACTAGTGAGCGTCAAATAGATTTCTGTATTTCTACTTTGTATTATATGTGGTACATCTGACAGTTTCCCACAGTCTGACAGTTACTCTTGAGTACAACATTGGGAAACACCTTCTCTCGTTAAGTGTTAAAATCTGTCACTAGTGATTGACAGCTTTACTTGTAAAAAGTTTATACATTTTAAGAAACTGTGATCTTGAAGAACCTCAAACCACAGGTTATGAAAGTGATAAGCCACCGAAAGGAATACTACTCAATTCTCTATAGATAAATAAGCATTTTTCCCTTTTACACAGGACTAACACAGTTAATGATGGTATATCCTGTTATGTAACCTGGTAAAACTCAGTGGGATTTCATTCCCTCACTACAAATGTAACTCTTCTGTAGGATAGTGAAAGCATGCAAGCTCCCCCCCCACCCCATTCACTTCAACTAGACTGACATCCCCACTAGCTGCAAGGGAGCACGGTATCTCATGGAGGATTGCAGCCCAAAAGCTTGCTGCTCTTGCTGAAGGAGAATAACATGCCACAGCTTCGGCCGTATCTCTCAGACTCCGACCTCGCCACTGTCATCCATGCCTTCATCACCTCGAGGCTGGATTACTGCAGCGCGTTCTACATGGGGCTGTCCGAGAAGCTGATCCGGAGGCTGCAGCTGGTGCAGAATGTCGCGGCCCGTCTCCTGATGGAGGCGGGTCGCAGGGAGTACATGACACCAGTACTCCGGGCTCTGCACTGGCTGCCTATAAAGCACCGGGCCAGGTTCAAGGTGCTGGTTTTAACCTTTAAAGCCCTTCATGGCCTGGGCCCTGCTTATCTGCGGGATCGCCTCACTCTCCATGTGCCCGTGCAACCCTTGAGATCGTCCGTGGGAGCCTTTTTGGAGGTTCCCCGGGCGAGGCAGGTGGCCACCGATGTTAGATCTCTTTTGGTGGCCACCCCTGTGCTGTGGAATTCACTCCCAGAGGAGGCTCAGCTGGCTCCCACTCTCCTGCTGTTTCGGTGTATATGTAAGACCTGGCTGTTCTGTCAGGCTTTTGGCGAGAGGTGAGGGGGTGGGTTTCCCCACATATTGTATTTTAAAATTGTTTTAAAATGTTATACTGTTTTAATGAATGTTGTTCGCCACCCCGGGCTGCCCTGTGGGCAGGAGGGTCGGGATATAAATTTTAAATAAATAAATAAAAATAAAATAAATAAAACAGTGAGCATGCTGTAACACTCGTTTTGGGTAGTGTTGTAAAAGAAGTCTGTATAAATGGGTATGAAAGAATGAGCAAAGCCCTGCTGAAATCCAGAGGGGTTGGTGTCCCTTCCCTTTGCACCTTCAAATCTCTCCTCAAGACCCACCTCTTCCACTCTGCCCTCCCTGACTCCTCACTCCCCTCTCTTAACTCCTGCTGATACCTACCATCCAGTACAGTTGAGGTCTGTGAACTCGTATCCTCACCACATGGACCAGCCAGACATCATTCTCAATGTAACCAAGCCAAGCATGTGCACCTGAGACCTCGCACCTTCATGAATGTTACACCTCTTGTCTCTCCCTCTGTTCCCCTTCATCTCCCCCCTCTGTCTCCCAGATGGTAAGCCCTAGGGCAGGGACCGTGTCTATCCCATTACTTTGTAAAGCGCCAGGTATATTGAATGGGTGGTGGCTCGACAGCTGCATCTGGACTGGGTCAATTTTCCCTCGCAGTTTGGCTTTCAGTTGGGTTATGGCACGGAGACTGCGCTTGTAGCCTTGGTCGACGATCTCTCCTGTGAGCTGGACCAGGGTCATTTGACCCTGTTGATTCTGTTAGATCTCTTGGCTGCATTTGATACCATTGATCATGAGTTGTTGGTGACTCAGCTGTGGGACCGGGCAGGGATCAGTGGGACTGTTCTTGAATGGTTCTGCTATTTCCTGGCTGCGAGGACTCAACGTGTGGTGCTGGGTAATTATTCATCTTCTCCCTGGGCCTCACATGTGGAGTCCCGCAGGGTTCTATCTCATCCCCTTTCTTGTTCAAGGTGTATATGCAGTCTTTGGTGGAGGTTGTCAGAGAGTTTGGTATAAGGTGTCATCAATATGCTGATGACACCCAGCTATATCTCTCATTTTCATCAGACCCAGGTCCGGCAGTCTCAGGGTGTTTTCAGACGTTACGAGATCACAGTGAACCACGGTGAATACCCACCTGTGGTCACTGTGTCTCGAACGTCTGTTTGGCGGCCGCCAGATGTTCGCCACGGTCAATACCCGCATGGGGTCAATTTGAACCACGCTTCCCGGGCTAGCGGGGGGAATGTCCCGGGAAGCGTGGTCAAAGAGATCCCCAGCGGGGACCAAAAAAAATAACGTCTGGCCAGGCGCCACGGCCCGGGATCACCGATGGGATCCCGGGCCGTGGCGAATTCGGCCGGACGCTGCGGCCGCATTGGCCCCGCCGCCCACCCTTCTCCCCAGAGGGCGGGCGGTGGGGAGCATGGAGGGGGTGGGGCCGTGCGGCCGCATGTTGTGCCGCGTGGCTCCGCCCCCTCCCAGATTCCCCGCCAGGATCCCCCGGCACGTCTGATATGGCGTGACGGGGTCACCCCGGTGGGGGATGGATTCGGTGTTTTCAGTACGGGGCCAAGTGGCCCCGTAATGTCTGAAAACACCCTCAGTGCTTACCCGGTGTCTGTTGGCTGTGGGGGATTGAATGAGGGTGAGCTGCTTGAAGTTGAATCCTGACAAGATGGAGGTGATGGTTGTGGGGAAAGCTGGGGCAGTGATGGCCCCCATCATCGATGGGGTCCGTCCTCCCCTGGTGTATCTCATGTCTGAAGTCTGGGGGTGCTCCTGGATCCACAGCTCCGCCTAGATGTCCAGGTGGCAGCTGTGACAAAGGGTGCATTCTGCCAGTTACATATGGTATGTCGGCTTAGGCCGTATGTCTCTGACTCAGACCTAGCCACAATCATCCATGTTTTTATTACCTCAAGATTGGACTGCTACAATGCACTCTATGTGGGGCTACCCTTGGTGCCGGTCCGGAGACTGCAGCTGGTGCAGAATGCAGCGGCCTGTCTCTTGAAGGGGATGTGCTGACACAAGCACATTACTCCAATGCTTCGCTCTCTGCGCTGGCTGCCGATAGTCTTCTGGGCCCAATTCAAGGTGTGTGTTTGACCTTTAAAACCCTAAACGGCCTGGGCCCCACCTACCTACAGGACCGCCTCACCCTCTGGATCCTGGATCGACCTCTGCAGTCAGCCAGGGGCACCCTCCTCGAGGTCCCCCGAGTTTCCCGGGTGTCAACCATGAGGAGGGCATTTTCTGTGGCTGCGCCGCGGCTGTGGAACGTCCTCCCATTGGAGGTCTGCCTGACCGCCGACCTCCCCTCTTTCCAGTGACAATGTAAGACCTGGCTCTTCCGCCGGGCCTTTACCGAGGGAGATGGGATGGGTGGGTTGGGTTAGGGAGGGCTTTTTTGGTATTGGGTTATTCTAACTTTGGGATTTTTTTGGTTGTTTTAGTGTATTTTCTTGTATTTAAAATTGTTGTTAGCTGCCCCGAGATGCTTGTAGCAGGATGGGGTGGGATATACATTTTAATAATAAATGAATACATTGCTGGCACTATATAAATGCTTGCTAATCATCAATCATCATCATCATCCAACTACAGTATTCAGCACAGGGGAACAGAGACCAGGAATATCAAATCCATAGGCAATGGGCAATATCTGCTGCAATATCTTACAGCTTCTTCATGTTCTTTGAGATTTCATATAACACACTCATTATTCTTAAGGCATTTATTTCAATAATTAGATTGGTGGGTTTTGGTGTTGTTCCCCCACCCCCTTTTGAGATCCACATTCAATACAAATACATTTGAAAGGACTAAAATGTACTTTTCTTGAGAATTTCAACTCCTTCAACTGGAAATGTGGTTGCTTTAGGTTCCACCATGGCAGGCTGGCTCATGTGAAATCTCCCCATGTGAACCAATGTTAGATGGTTCTAAGGATGCAAATGGATCATCAAGGGGTAAAGAAGTGGTAAGGGTTTTACACAGCACTCAGAATGTGGGTTTGTGCCACTACTCATTCTAAAATAGTGTTGTGTAAATGAGCCCTATTTGCTAAATTCAAATGCAAGAGACAGCCGAAGGAAGCCAATACTAACAATAGTTGTAGTTCAGATTCCATCTGCTTCTTCCTTTTAGGTTTAACCTTTGCCAATGGGGAGTAACAGATACATTTGTAGTTCTACTTCTCTTGGGTCTGGCCCCCAGGTCAGCCAAGTCTTGAACCATAGATGAATCGAACTCTGCTCTATGTGCAATTGTTTGGAGATGAACCTCAAAGTCTTGAGAACTCCTGAGGAAATGTCACTACTCGAGATGATATATTGCTACAATAACTTTGTTTCCTGTTGTGTTTATCTCCTATCTTTTCCATTATCTGTCTCTCATATGCTTAAGGTGGGAGGTTCCCAAACTTTTGGTTAGCACCCTAAATGGGCGTGCCCCATTTGCACATAGGGATTGAGTCTTGATTGGTATTGATATAGATTGCATGTTTTTGTTGCTGTTGGGGGAAGTAATAGGATTATATTAAAGTTTCAAAATGGAGTTGCAGAAGTAAAGATTTTGTGAACTGCAATAAACTGGAATTTGAAAATATCCAGTTGATAACCATCTTGGTTATCCAAATACCGTAAATGATAACCATCTTGGAGTGCAAACAGGTGCTTTTACACGGACGACACCAATGGCTCTGCTCCGTCTCACACCTAGGGTTGCCACCTTTCCCAAGGGAAAATACCAGCCTGTTAATTTGCATCTGCAAATCAATTTCCACATGCAAATTAATAATTTATGAAAAATAATGCATGTGTTCTAACCCATGACTAATCTGTGTTCACCTGTATGCATACTAGGTACCTGGAAGTCTCTTAAAGCACAAAAAAAAAACACCTAAGGAATAGTTCCTTAGAACAGCATCTTAATAATTTTTATTTTTATATAGAGCACCCTTGCCATGGCACTCAGAGCACTTTACATAGAACTAACAACTTTTTAATCCTCACAACAACCCTGTGAGGTAGGTTAAGCTGAGAGAATATTGTGACTGGCCCAAGGTCACCCAGTGAGTTTCTGGCTAAGGTGAGTCTTATAGAATAAAGACGGCTTCCCCCTTAAGATAGTTAGAATAGAGTTGGAAGGGACATTAGAGGTCATCTATTCCAACCCCCTGCTCAATGCAGGAAATCCAGAGCTACAGCATTCCTGACAGATGGCTGTCCAGCCTCTGTTTGAAAATGTCCAGTGAAGGAGAGCCCACCACTACCCTAGGCAGTCAGTCTGTTCCATTGTCGAACAGCTCTTTCTGCTAGGAAGTTCTTCCTAATGTTTAGTCAGAATTTGCTTTATTGTGATTTGAGCCCATTGGTCCTAGTCTTGCCCTCAGGAGCAACAGAAGTCTGCTCCATCTTCTGTGTCCATTTGATTTTTCTTGCCTAAATTCTGTTGGATTTCATTTTGTTAGTTTTGGCCCAGCTTTCTGTCCTGTCAACATAATTTTGAATCTTGTTTCTCTCTTCTAAGGCATTAGCTACCTCTCCCAGTTTTGTATCATCTTCAGATTTGATAAGCATCCCTTCTACTCTTCATCCATGTCATTAATAAAGATGTTGAACACTACAGGGTCCAGGACTGAGCCCGGAGGCACATCACTCGATACCTCCGTCTAGATTGATGGGAAGCCATTTATGAGCACTCTTTTGGTACGGTTCCTCAACCAGCTGTAAATACACGTAATGGTAGTATCATCTAGCCCATATTTAACCAGCTTGTCCATTACTTAACGGGCGTAACTACACTCCCCACCAGTGACGCTTCTCTTTCAAGATGCAGTAACTTGAAATTAATTTCAGGAAGCCTTCAAAAGAGGCAGAGAGGCCTTTTCACTTTCCCCCTTTATAGTTTTTATTAAACAGCAAGCTTCCAGTGACCTTCAGCTAGCTTTTATGTAACTGAATCATTTGGACACAGTACTCCAGACAGAACGAATTGGGTCACTCACTCCTTCAGTAACAGATTTAAGTAGAAACTCTAAAAGAAGAAAAAAAATCAGGTCCCATTTTAAGCAGAAACTAAACTAAAGGAGCCAGCCAGCTGAAAGTTAGTTTGAATCCTTGGGAGTGCATGACTTCTGACTGGGGCACAAGAGCCTTCGTCCATCTCCCCAGGGAACAAAAAGCTCCCAGCACTAAAGAAGTCTAAACAGAGCAGGATCCAGAGGGGTGGAAATCCCTGCTTTCTCTTTTTAGAACCCACCAGTCTACATCAAATGAACTGATATTATTAAAGTTCAACTAAGTTACAATCAATCTCTCACTATAGAAATATAACAAGGGTCCAGACTTGGGGGTGAGGGAACATTCTAGTAAACCATCCACATTCTTACTGACCAAGCCCATGGAGAACCTCCCTCCATTTCCATCCATACTGGGAGTGGAGAAGTTTAGGGAGGGGCTGAGCCCGCTTCAGGAAAGAAGAAAAAAAATTCCCAAGGTTTTAATTTTTTTTAAAAGCAGCACCATTGGGGGGGCGCTAGTGCGCACGCGTCAGGGCTAGACGGGCATAGCCGAAGCTCTCCCCGACCCCGTCAAGAAAAGTACTGTTAAAAGAACAAAGAAAGAGAGTGAAGGGCAAAAAAAGGACATAAGAATGTCTAGAAATAACGGTAGACAGGAAAAAAACACAATTAAAAGATTTTGCGAGACTGCTGGGGGATCGCAAGAATTGGAGATGGAGGGAGAGGTCGTAAACAACGTGGCGGCGCGCAGTGAGAAGGAGACGGACGCGGGGGAAGACAGGTTCCTGCAGGTAACCGCCATGTTCAAAGAAATTCAAAATAACTGCAAAGATATTAAAAAAGACCTAGAGGCAGCCCAAAAAGAATGGGTAAGCCTGAAGGAGGACACTACAATGTTAAAAAAATCCATGGAAGATATGAAAAAAAAGATAGAAAATATAACAGTGAGGGTAGAGGACATGGAAAAACGGATAAGCGTAATTGAAGATTCAGAACTAAAGTCACAGGATAAAGTGCAGGCTCTTCAAAAAGACCTAACACGAGTACTGGTCCGCTGTGAGGACTTAGAGAACAGGAGCTGGTGCTCCAACCTTAGAATTGTGGGGATTACTGAAGGAAAGGAACTGCCAGACACAAGAACATTTATCTGCAAACTACTGGCAGCCCTGTTCGCAGCAGAAGCAGTGATCAACCCGGCGCAAATAGAAAGGGCGCACCAAGCACTGAGACCAAAACCGGGGGCAGGAGAGAGACCCAGAGCCCTGATTATCAAATTCTTATCATCCTTTGACAGAGAGAGGTATTTTAAAGTGGCCAGAAATACAAGGAAGCTGATGTATGAAGACAAGGAGCTTATGGTGTTTCCAGATATGGCGCCGGAGACACTTATGAAAAGGTGGAGTTGGCACCCACACATGAACTTTCTGAATAGCAAGGGGATTCGCCCACAACTGTGGCATCCGGCGAGGCTGGCATTTCATTTCAATGGACGAAAGAGAGTTTTTGACGATGTGACCAGTTTCAAGAGCTTCCTGAAGGCAAACCCTATGCTACAAAGCGAGGAAGGATGAAGAGAGAGAGACAGACAATGAATTGCGGCTTCGAGAATTTAACATTTGGAGACTCAGGGTGATTTCAGACGTTACGGGGCCCGTTGGCCCCATACCAAAATCACCCAATTCATTCCCCACCGGGATCACCCCATCACGCTGTATCAGACGTGCCGGGGGGATCCCGGCGGGGAATCTGGGAGGGGGCGGGGCCGTGCAGCGCAACGTGCAGCTACACGGCCCTGCCCCCTCCACACACCCCGCCGCCCGCCCTCCGGGGAGACGGGCGGGCGGTGGGGCCAATGAGGCCGCCGCTTCGGGCTGGATTCGCCACGGCCCGGGATCCCGCCGGTGATCCC
>QEPC01009705.1:1524249-1537450 GCA_003113815.1 Sphenodon punctatus
AAACAAAAATCCAGGCTGGGCAGGGTGGGTGGGGGGTGTCCCCCCTTCCACCCGCGCAGCCTGGGAGGGGGAGGGGGAAGGAATTAATTTATTTCATTGATTTCAATGGGGACACAGCGCCCCATTGAAATCAATGAAATAAAACCGGTACCAGTATACCGGATTTAATCCTGGAATCCGGTTTTTAGAGAACCGGTAACCGGTAAATCCGGTACCCGGTAATGGGCCCGGGGTCCCACCTCTACTGTTTACCCTCCCCAGCAGCAGCTGCCTGTAGCACCATGTCGCTGCTGCAGAGACTGTCCTGTGCAGCTGCTCCCGCCCAGAAGTCACTTCTGATGACTTCCTGTGTGCTGAGATCGGCGTGCGACAGCAGCAGCTGTGCACTGGGGCAGTAGCAGGCTCAGCTCAGCTCCTAGTTGTCGGTTCCCTAAGGGGAGCATGTCTGGGACAGCCATGGGCTTTTTATTGGCTTTTATATTGCCGGTAAAAGCTCTCCACCGGCCTCGGGGTACAAATAACGGCCCTGTTGGTGAACAACTGGCCAGGTGGCAACCCTACTCACACCAGTCTCTCTCTCTCTCTCTCTCTCTCTCTCTCTCTCTCTCTCTCTCACACACACACACACACACACACACACACACACACACACACACACACACTCATATGTCCGTGTAAAGGTGGGCTGCCAGATGTGCAGGTAAAACAGAAGCCCTGTTAGCAGTGCTCCAGAACATCCCAAAGCACCGCCAGTGGAGTAGGCCTCCCAAACTTGTGGCACCGGCTGGAGGTGGAGCTGCGGTCCATCTACTCAGTGGATGGCTGCTGCAGCTCTGCTCCCAGCTGGGGGTTGCCCTGGGTAACACTATAGAGCTGCGGGTGGCAGCCTAGAGCATCAGGCAATCTGCTTGCAGCTCTATGGTGTAGGGGAGGGAGACGCTACATGGGCTGACTGTGGGTCGCAGCAGCAGTCTGATTTGTTTAAAATGGACTTAGACGTGGCTGCAAGGAGGCAGATGTGGGGGTGCACCCCCAGACTTGCTTCGGGGTTGAGCACTGTAACGTTTGTGTAAAAACACCCAAACTATTTTAGTGTTTTAACAGGCATAGAGGGGATTCTGAATATCATTTACTTTTTGGAAATACTGGACATTAAATCTACAAGACTGTGCTATCTGTTACAGTAAATATAGTTTGCCTTGAAACTTGTCTTCCTGAATTGCGACGTGTGATTTTGAGCAAGTCCATGGACTTTGCCAGTATAATCCTTGCTCTCAGATTTGGGTAATAGGAGGTTCTCATCAGAAATGGAGAGTACAAAACCTAATCTTTTTGATAAGTATGCTTTCGCATTGTAGTTCAGCAGTATGTGGTGGTGTTTTAAAAAAAAAATCTCATGCTCTGTTCATTTAAAAAAATTAATTGTAATTCATAAGTGTCAAAAAATTTCTGCTTATAATGCTATGATTTAATCTTGATTTTATTTAGAAGGAGGACAGTTGTGAATCCATAGACCACAGTAAAGGTAGTATTTGCGTAGAGCAATGGCTTTATGGCAAGTCGTTTGGATCCATGGACGTAGCTTGGTTGGAATGGGCCCTGGCACAGAAGATGGAGTGAGCCTCCCTCCCCGTTGCACCAGCCAGAGCTGTCCAGTGTAGCTATAATACGTAGATAGGTGGTGTATGGGGGGGGCTAGTGTAGCTGTCCGGCCTGCACATACCGACACCTTTTTTTAGATAATTGTATCTTGATCAAATGGGATAGTGGGTGAATGCTTTTTATCATCTCGAGGAAAATGCCCAAATCATTAATCCCAGATGCCACAAAAACTTCTACTGATGTAAGATTTGTTTAAAAATCAACAGGTAACAGGTTTTGGGGTGAACTCTCGTCAACATTTCTGATTTTCTATTTAAAAAATAATAGAAATTTATTTTTAAAATGTATTTTATTTAATTAATTTTATTTATTTATTTTTAAAATAAAACATTTTTATTTTAAAAATAAAATAAAAATAAAAAATTGGATTCATTTTGGGTTAGACTACTGTGCTGCATTCTATAGTTGGCAAAACTTCGGCAGCTAAATGTAATCCAAGCTTTGGTACCGTGAACCTCATTGTTGCTTATTGGCTAACATAAAAGTTGATTACTCTCCACCGATGCTTGTCTAAATTAATTTACAGAGTCACCATTGCCAGATGTGCACTGACTCCTAGATAACCAAGTATCATAATGGCAGTGGTTTAGTTTAGTTATTTTTTTGGTAGTGCTTCTTCTTGTGAGCTGCTTGAAATTTTGCTTCGTATCAAGAGAAGCTAAAGTAGCAGCAGAGAAAAATGATTAGAACGCAGTTTCAATATTAGTAACCATTGTCTATTTGCGTGCTCTGTTTGCAGATTCATTATAGTAGCTTCCTGCATTCTCAGTGAATATCCCATAGCACCCTGTGATTGCAGAGTGTAAATGACACTGTTCGTCCATTATGAGTTTGCCTGATAACGGGTGACTCTCGTTATGATCCTTAAAGGTTGAGTACTGCAGACAGTAAAGTGTAAAAATGCAAATGTGTCTGGATGTGGTGCCCTTTCTTATGGGAGGGGTTAAGTGTCCACCTCTATGCATAAACATTTGTCAGCAGTTAAACTGAAATCTGTGCAATCTTCATTTGCCATTAAAAAAAAAAAAGGTTTTATGATATGCATGGTGGAAGATAGTCCCTGTTGCACTTAAAGCATTTAAGGCTAAGGTTATATCACAGATTATTTATGGTGCCGAAATATGGGAGGGTTCTGAAGATGATACCATAGAGGTCCCACAAAATCAATTTGTGAGATCATTACTGGGTCTCCTCCCTTATTCAACCCCAGCAGTATTTTTAAGGGCAGAATCTGGGATGGAGGCAGTATTGTAATTATTGTAAAAAAAAAAAAAAGTATTGAAATATTGGTTTAAACTGTTAACCTTTAGTCCTTCTCACATTCCAAAAATGTGTTATCTTGAAGACCTGATGCGTCCAACTTCTGCACAATCACCATGGCTGTTGTTTCTTATTAATTCTCTTAATAAGGCGAGGTTTGGATTTTGCGCAAATAGGCATGTAAGGTTCTTTTCGAGTTTGGAAAAAGAATTGATTTATCAAAGGCTAAATGATATAGCGCGTCAAGATGACTTTGCCATTATTCCGGTTAACCGAATAGCCCCTGTATACGTCCATTGGAAACCAGATGAGGGTATGACAAAGTATCTGCAGTTTAGCTTATTATTATTATTATTATTATTATTATAAACATTTATATAGTGCCAGCCATGTACCTGGCACTGTACAGAACATAGAAATAGATGCGGTCCCTGCCTGTGGCTTACAACTTGAAAGAAAATTGCCGCATCCATTTGACCAGATTACGGATGGAACAGATGACTTCTGGAATAATAATGGGTCATAGGCTAGGTATCTCCAGGAAGAAAAGAATTTGCCTTTGTGGGATGGAGATGGTCGAAGACCTGATTCATTATTTATTGGAATGTTGTTATTTTTCTGCTTTAAGAATGTTTTTCTTGCCCCCATTTTGTCACAAGTTCAGTGGTTTTCTAAGAAAGAGAAGCTAATATGTTTCTGTCAGTGTATGGGACATGATGTTATTAACAGATTGGCTGTCTTTGCAAGTAGGGTGGCTGCTATTAGAAATTCATATCCTATGTTGGGTCTGAAATAATCGTTTACTGGAGTAGATATAGTCTAATCTTGAGGCGTTTTTAGACGAGACAAAAAAGGCAGCTGATCCTTTCATCAGCCGCCTTACTTTGTTCTCGTCTAAATGCTTCACTCGGTTTGCAGCCGCGTCCTTCCGGTTTGTTTAAATCCTTCACGCGGTTTGCAGCCGTGTCTTTCACGAGTCAAACCGGCCCTGCAGTCCTTCCCCCTCACATCCGCATCAGCGAGTTGCCGTCTCTCAAGGTAGTGAGACAGCTTTTGCGTTGCTCGTTTAAAAGCGCCCTTGATTTATATTTATGACATTAATGTATTGGAGAAGGCTGCTTTTATGTTCTGTATTTTTCCCTGCTGTTGGGATTTTGTACATACTGGGTATGACGAGAGCTAATGCAATAAATAAATAAATCTGTGCATAAAAAAAGAAAAATATGTAGTTAGGCAGTTCATTGATACGTGACTTTAAACTCCTGAAGTGCTAAGAGCTAATGTAATTAGTGGTACCTACTTCAGTGGGGCCATAAAAATGTGACTTTTAGGATGGACATATATACTCATAAAAATTGGTTGTTTGACTATAGTGCCCATGTCCCAGAGCACCCTTTAGCCTGTGATATAGATGGATCAGAATTTTTTGATAAAGAAGAAAGACCTGCGCAGCTTTTGGTTCTGCATATACCAAGTTAGTCGTTATGCTTATGCAATATGCAGGCCTTTACCCCCTCGGAGTTTGCCTCCTCTCTTTCCCCCCTCCTCCCCCCTGTTTTCGCCTCCTCCTCCCCTGACTCTGCCATCTCTGTTCTCAACACCTCTCTCTCCTCGACCCTTGACTCTCTTGCCCCCCTCTCTTCACGCCCCGTCCGGCCCCTAAACCCCCACCCCTGGCTCACCCCTACCATCTGCTACCTCCGCTCCTGCACCCGGGCTGCTGAACGCCTCTGGCACAAATCCCGCTCCCTCCCTGACTTCCTTCACTACAAATTCTCCCTCTCCTCGTCTATCTCCCTAGCTAGACAATGCTATTATGCCTCCAGGATCGAATCTTTCTCTCGCGACCCTCGCCGCCTCTTCTCTACTTTCGACTCCCTTCTTAAACCCCCCTGTCCTCCTCCGCCCTCTTCCCTTGCTGCTCAGGATCTTGCATCATTCTTCACCTCAAAGATTGACAAGATCCGTCAGGACATTGCCTCCCACCCACCTCCTCCTCCCGCTCCCGTACCACCCCCTCCCCCCTCTCTCCTCACATCCTTCCCTCCTGCCTCTCTCGAGGAAATCTCCGCTCTGCTCTCTTCATCCAACCCCTCCACCTGCCCCCTTGACCCAATCCCCTCCCGCCTCCTGACCTCTGTTGCTCCCACTGTCGCCCCCCCACTTCTACATGTCATCAATCTCTCCCTTTCCACAGGCTCCTTCCCCTCTGCCTTCAAGCATGCCACTGTCTCCCCCATCCTCAAAAAGCCCACCCTGGACCCATCTGACCCCTCTAGTTACCGGCCAGTCTCCCTCCTTCCCTTTGCCTCAAAGCTTCTGGAACGTGTCGTCTACTCCCGCTGCCTGGACCTCCTCTCTGCCAACTCCTCCCTGGACCCTCTCCAATCCGGCTTCCGCCCCCTCCACTCTACTGAAACTGCCCTGGCCAAGATCACCAATGATCTACTTGTCGCTAAATCTAAGCGCCTCTACTCCATTCTTGTCCTCCTTGACCTCTCTGCTGCCTTTGACACTGTCGACCACTTGCTTCTATTGGACTCGCTTTACTCTTTGGGCTTCCGTGGCTCTGTCCTTGACTGGTTCTCCTCCTACCTCTCTGACCGCTCCTTTAAAGTCTCGCTCCCCGAGTCAAACTCCTCCTCCCTCCCCCTTTCGGTTGGGGTCCCCCAAGGCTCTGTCCTTGGCCCTCTCCTCTTCTCTATTTACACCCTGTCCCTTGGCAAAATTATTGCCTCCCACGGATTCCAATATCATCTCTACGCTGATGACACCCAACTCTATCTTTCTACCCCCTCTCTCTCCTCTTCTGTCCACTCACGCCTCGTCAACTGCCTCTCTGATATCTCCGCCTGGATGTCCCGACGTCAACTCAAGCTCAACATGGCCAAGACCGAACTCCTCATTTTTCCTCCCTCCTCTTCCTCTCCCTCTAACCTGCCCATCTGCATCGATGGAGTCACCATCCATCCTGTTCTCCAAGCCCGTAGCTTGGGCTTCATCTTTGACACGCACCTCTCTTTTAAACCTTACATTGACTCTGTTGCCAAATCCTGCCGATTCGCCCTCCATAACATTGCTCGGATCCGCCCCTTTCTCTCTACCTCCTCGGCCAAAACCCTTGTTCATGCCATGGTTATCTCTCGCCTCGATTACTGCAACCTCCTCCTTGCTGGCCTCCCTCGCTCTCACCTGTCCCCCCTTATCGCAATCCAAAACTCCGCTGCCAAGGTCATTCACTCTGCCCGTCGCTTCGACCATGTGCAGCCTCTCCTCTTCTCTCTTCACTGGCTCCCCCTTCCTGAACGTATCCTGTTTAAACTCCTGGTATTCACGTTCAAAACACTCCACGACCAAGCTCCCCCTTACCTCTCGGACCTAATCTCCCTACGCACTCCTGCACGCGCTCTCCGCTCTTCCTCTGTCCCCTCCCTCACTCTCCCTCGTTTCTCCTGCTCGCCTAACCGCCTTCGACCCTTCTCCCTCGCTGCCCCCCATGCCTGGAACTCCCTCCCTGCCCACATCCGCCTTGCCTCCTCCCTCCGCTCCTTCAAATCCCTCCTCAAGACCCACCTTTTCCTTGCTGCCTTTCCCAATGCCTGCTAGTCTTTCCCCGTACACTTACTGTCGGCCCTCCTCTGCTGACTGCTGCTACCAACCTCTTTGTAACCAAGCCAAGCATACGCACCTGAGACTTCGCATCTGCTTGAATGTTTGTTTGTCTTCTCCCCTGTCTCTCCCACTGTCCCCTCTCCCTGTCTCCCCCCCTTTGTCTTTTAGATTGTAAGCCACTGGCAGGGACCGCGTCTAATTCTATGTTCTGTACAGCACCAGGTCATACGACTGGCGCTATATAAATGTTTATAATAATAATGTTTTATAATAATAATGCTGTGTACTGTTAGAATGCAATAAGTATTGCTGGATACCAGCTACCTCAGTAGTATGTATAGGAAAGAGTTATGTAAAAGTCAGAATAATTTGAATCAGATCTGAATCTCACTGACATCAGTGGGAGTCTGTGAACTTAAATGGTTTTTAGACTGGATCAGATTCTGGACCAGTCCTGAAAAGACTAATACACAGAAGTAAAGAACCTGTGGAAACCCTTTCAGTTCCTTAAATCTCTATATAATATAGTCTTTTTCCAGACAGAACTGGTGTGACATTCATAGCATTTTCTTGGGCTGCAATCCCGCAGATGTTTCTTCACACACTTGACTTTAATGAGGCAACTTAATAAGTAAAGTTAAGCACCCACATGAAGGGCACTGCCTAGCCTAGTCAGGTGTTGTAGCCAACTAGCTGACTATGGCATGACCAATGTGGTACCTTTTGCTCTGATCCGAGGTCTGTGCATGTGCCTCAGGTGCTTGCATAGACTAAAACTGGGATTGCATACTTGCACGCACACAGTGTGCACGCACACAGGGGGGCTCGGGGAAAATTCTCCTCCTCCAAACCCCGCTGCAACCAAGAGAGGGAGAAGCAGGGCTACAGTGTCAGTTGCCCTGGCACTGGGTCAGGAGGCAGGCGATTTCCCCTGGTCCACCCTGCACACACAGACCTGGGATCAGGGTATTTGTTTAATTAATAATGGGTGAAAACACATGTGATGGCGGAGCACCGCCATTGCTATCAAGACCAGATTGACAACATGATGCCACCATGTTCCAGACCCAGCCTACCAGCACAATGAATGTGCCAGGGGCTGGGCTGCCGGAGAGGGTGGGGAGACGCACAGACGTATGTCTGCTTGGCCCTTTGCTGTGCCCAGCAGCCCACCCTCACCCCCGTAATGGGCAGTCATGCTGGCCAATGACAGCTACTATGGTGACTGGTCACTGTTCCCAGTGACTGGGCCAGGAAGAGTGGATTACCGTATGTGATAGGCTGCTTTAGCCTGGTTGGGTGGGTTGTTTCCAGAGCATATTTGTGGCTAACCTGGGCTGTAATCTGGGAGGTCTCTGGGATCACAGCCCAGGCTAGTTGCCAACACGCCTGGGAGAAATCTGGGGCAAACATCTGGACTGGCCCCAACAAACGTGATGGTGGCCCGCAGCCAAAGTGGGTCACAGCGGGCCTACGTGGGTCACCATCATGTTTGTTAACCCCCCATGTGGTGTTTGGGTGAGGAACTATACAAATATTTGCCAAAACAAAAAACTTTACGGTTTAAAAAAACGTTAAATGCACAAGAGTTTTTAAAATTAAAAACCTCTTCAAAAACACCACAAAATAATTTTAACTCTAGCTTAAAATAAAAAAACCAAAACAAATTCAATACAATTACAAGTCAAAAAACCTTCCACCCCGTACATTGCAACAAAACATAAATGCCAAAAAACATGGAAGTTATTTCACAATTTGAGCAATATTTAATATTTTATCATCAACATAAATGTAATATATGTAATTAATTCCTTACCATACATACTTACTCATTCATTTTTATCAATAACTAAACTTTCACATTTTTCATTATTCAACTTTCATTTATTATTATAATTCGACAACGAGCAGTTTTATCAGAGTTCATCCAGTTCCCTTTTAGACTACCTAAATGTCACCAGCCACACCTCCAAACCCTGTATCTTCGCTTCCATGAGCTTGATAAGCTGACATCTCATGCACACATACTCCTCTGGTCCATAGTCAAGGATGATATACATTCCACAGCTTCCACAACCAACCATCTTCTTTGTCTCCATTCCTCCACAGGTTCCCTCAGCTTCCACTGCAGTAGTCACTTTTCCTGGCAGAAAACTAGGAGTTCACAAGCAACAAGAACTCACCTAGCAAACTTTCCTTATCCTCCCAGCTCCTTGCCTCACCAGCCAAGTGCTTATGATAGCTCGCTTTACTTACCACAGTCTAGCGTGGTGGTGGGGTTGGGTGTCATGGCGGCCATCATTGGCTTCCATGACCACCCGTTAGCCAGGGGAGACGAGCTGCTCTGCACAGTGCAGGAATGGGGCTAGGCAGATGCACACCCATGTGTCTTCTTCCTGGCCCAGCTGCCGGGGCTTCTGTTCAGTGGCCGGGTCAATTCCTGGCCAAAGTGACAGCTCCCACCACCACCCAGGAAAGTCCATTAGCTCCATTGTCCCATCATGTTAGAAAATACTAATGGTTCATTTTTGTCCAACCCATGTTAGCGATTTTATGTGGACATACTACAATAGGAGGAAGGGTGGGTCAACACAATGTGTAAAAAAGGCCTTGGGAACCAAAAAGATGTTACTGTCTTTTAATTGGTTGCTCTCAGTCCTCTCTCCTTAGTGGGCCATGTCACATTTTACTGCCCAGGCACCTACAACATTTGCTGTCTCATGATTCACTGAAGTCAGCTTGCTGGTACTGGCATCAGTGTTGCCATGTGAAGTTGAGTCTCTTTGTGTACAAAGAGCAGCAGATACATAGCAAGAGGTCTCTTCTTTTGTGTGTATCAGGGGGAGAATGTCAGGGTTGTGGCTTCCCCTCCTGCCCCTTTAAAAGGAAAACTATAATATTAAACTACCCCCTTCATTTGTTTAATAGATTATAATTCTATAACAGGCTCTTTTGCTGGCAGCGCTTTAAGTTGTGTTAATTAACTAAACTAGTAATTACTGTAAGCAAGTCTAAGAAACGCATATATCTTCTTAACGAATTCCAAATTAGATATTTTCTGACCAGGCGTAACTCATAATTACAAATGAATGCCTGTGAGATGCTTATGATGGCATTAATTGATACATTGCTTAGCAATCCTTATTATAACACAAAGATAAATGAGCTATTTTAGCATTCTTGTCCTTGTCATTTCATGATCATTTTATTGTAATTTGGCTTTAGTATACTCTTTAAAGAATCTCAGAATAATAGGTGTCCTGAAGTGATGCCATTTTGTTAAGGACTAGGCAAACAGTTCTGCAAATAAAAATAAAAATGCAAATCTCCCAAGTAAGTGGTATAGCTACTCTAAATGCTTTCAATATGTTAAACCAAATGTTCAACTTCGATAGTTTGTATCTAGTACTGTGGCTTAATCGTTGGACTTATTTCTGTACCACATTTTAAATTATAATTATTTTGTAAGACATGCTAAATCTCTTATCCTATTTAAAGTTTTAGCTCCGTTGTCCCAAAAACTCATATTAAATAAAACTTAGGGTGAAAACAAAAGACAGGGGTGAACCGGAACCTCTGACAGCCCAGGGAGGGCCACTGCAGCTGCCACACTTTGGGCTGGCAGTTCAAACAAGCAGTCCCTCCCTCCCCCCAGGAATCTGTGGGGTGGGGGCTGCCATCACAACTCCCTCCATGCCATGGGTTGACGGAGGAGCCATCCACATGGGATCCCTGCTGCCCGGCAGGATTGGGCCCCCAGAAGAGCTGCCGCCAAACAGCTGGTTGGGGTGGGTGGAGGAGCTGTTTTGCAGCTGGGATGAGCGTGCTCCTCCACCTCCTCTCCCTGATCAGCTGTTTGGTGGGTCGGATGAACATGCTCCTGCACCCCCACCCCCCATCAGCTGTTTGGTTAGCCAGGGTGAGCACGCCTCGCAGCCAGGCTGAGCAGGGTCTAACAGATAGAAGGGTGTACGTTAGCTTGGATTAGCCCAACTGGGCAAGCCTGAGCCCATGCTGTGTCACTGACCTTCCCCGGATGACACGTCGAGTAGCAGCCAGCTGGCCGCCCGTTCTGAGGCAGAAGTAGGTGAACATCTGGCAGCCACTGAACTGATGAGCAGGCAACTTGTGGGCTAGATTTATTTATTGGACTTCAATTTCCACCATAGCCCACAAATACAATAGAATACAAAAAACATCATATACACAAAAAGCTGAAATGTAATAAATATCAATTTAAAAACATAAATTACTTAACCCCAAAGCAGAGGTAATTAAGACACAAAAAAGAAAATACAAACATCTGTCATTAAAAACACAATCAGTATCACAAGTGATTAACGTCAAAAGGAGGAACTACTCGTCTATCTTTGCGACTGAACAAATTTTGCATGAATACATTCTGCCCTAAAAGCAAGGAGGGCTATTTTCCTAATGAATCCTTCATCATCATTCTGCAGGATCCAGATTGCCTTCCCTTTCTGGAAGAAGGCAACCAGTAGAGGGAGAAAGGAGTTAACTAAAACCTCTCTAATAGAAAAGTATAGATGACAATCTAACAAATAATGGACCAAATCCTCAATGCACTCCGGACAGGCAGGGCAACATAGGTCCTGGCGTGGTATCTGTTCCCATCACCCATTAATACTGCTGAGGGCATTTGGGCAAGCCTCAGCCATAAAAAAGCCCTGCACAAATTAACATTAAGATCAGTCCCCAAATACTTCTCCTTCCCCCATGACAATTTAATCAGGGGGTAGAGAGGAGCAAGAGATAAGACTCTCACCCTAGCCAATTCCTGTTGGAGATACACATCTTGAATCTGCTGAACTGTCATATCTATATCTTGGTTTAAAAAAAAACATTGCCCTCCCTCAATATCCATCCAAAAATTGCCTAATCTCAATCTGCAAAGGAGGAATTTAAAAGAAAATCATCCCAGGAGATCACCTAGAGAAAGCACCCTCCATATCCTCCATAAAGCAAAGCTTGGATAACTGTGTTGGAGCATAGGAGAAAAGCGTAAACCAATATTTAACAAAACAAATGTGAGCTTTAGTCAAAACAGAGTCCATACTGGACTTTAAACACAAATAGGCAGATGGCAGGAACAAAGAAGAACCCAAAAAAGACCATAACAATTTATTTGGAAGGATATCTATATCTTCAGTCCCCAAATACCCCCAGACCTCAGTCCCATACAACAGCTGGGTATTGATTACTGCCTCATAAACCTTAATAGGTGGCAGGGCAGAACGTTGCACCACTGAAATATCAATTTTTTTTATAGCCCACCCTGCCTGTAGGCCTTTAGTCTTAGACATGCTAAGATGATGTTTCCATCTCTGGTCAGTGGATAGCCAAACCCCCAGATACTTGTAATAAGGCAACCGCTCGATTTTAACCTGGTCCATCCACCATGAGGCGCTGGTACCCCTTTCTTCATCCCATAATCTTATATTTATCATAGTTTACTCAGAGACTGTTGTTAACACAAAGCTTACTAAATTGAGTAAGGGCTCTCTGTAGACCTATAGAGATGGCTCAGCAAGTGTCAGGCCCTTGCAGCAAGGCCTTAGGATCTGAGGAAGGGTCCGTATGGGGGTGCGTCACTGCCCCTATACCTGGAGGGCTTGGAAAAGGAGCAACAAACCCGGGGCTAAATCCCCACCAAGACCTACCTCTGGAGCCAGCAGAGGGGATGAGGGAAAGACAAACAGTTGAGGAAGGTTTCCCCGAAGAGGGACATCCTCCACTGCTTGCACAACCAGCAGCGACGGAGCTACACAGCACAGCTGAGGACACGTAGCCCTACCCAGACGCTGCACGCTCAGCTGTCAGGGTCACGCCTCCTGCTTCCCAGATTGCGTCAGCGTTCCGTGCAGGCTGGGAAGGATAAAAGGCAGGGTGCTGCAGCTTCCTGCTTGCAGGTGATCAGTGCCTGTGAGACTGCACCCCTCCCACCCCCGGTGTGCACTTCTGGACAACCCTTGGATTCAAGAGTGAGAATGAAGGAGAATGAGAGAGAGAGAGTGTGTGTGTGTGTGAGAGAGAGAGAGAGAGAGAGAGAGCGTGCCTGCAGACCGTGACTTCTAAGTACGTGTTATATACCCTAGAGCAACAACAGCAGCTAAGGATAAGCTTAAGGGTACTTCTACAACCTGGTGGTTCCTCAGTGGCCAGTAGGTCAGCCACTTTCCACCGCATTCTTCTCTGTCTCTTCTCTATTACTTATCCTCCCCTACATCACGCCTGCCCTAATCTCTCACCTTCCCTCTCCCTCCTTCTCCCCTTTTCACCCCTCCCCCCATCTCTTCCTTCCTCTACTTCTTTCCCCCCTGCTCCTTCCTCCCTCCCAGCCCATCACTTCTCGCCAACCTCTTCACACTTTCTCCTCCCCCTTGGCTACCTTCCCCCCTGCTCTTCCCCAACCCTCCCTATCTCTCGCCTGCCCCGCCACCCCCTTTCTCCCAATCTTATCCCCATTCCCTGCCTTCCCTCTGATCAGCTCCCATTCTCCTGCTCCCTTTGGAACTGTTGCTCCTCTGCCAATACAGCACCCTACATCCATGATCTCTTCCTCTTCCCACTCCCTCCAGCTCCTTGCCCTTACTGAAACTTGGATCTCCCCCTCTGACTCTGTCACCCCAGTTACCCTCTCCTTTGG
>QEPC01009705.1:1542086-1575528 GCA_003113815.1 Sphenodon punctatus
GGTGAACAACCTCCTCTTTTTAGGGATCTTACTATTTACAAGATAGGGCATCAGGAAACATGTTTGGTTCATGATTGAAAGGTGTCTTCCTAGTGTTCTATTATTATGAAGCGAAGCCAAAGTATCCTGGCGTATAATATCAAAAAGTCTATCAAACAGCATTTTTTTTGCCACTTTGTAGCCCAAAGGAAGCAGGGCCTCTGGTGAAAATCCAAGATGTCTAACTTTTTCCAAAAACTTCATAACCCACATATTGGGGGCTTTGTCATCGAATACCAACTGGGAGAAAGGGGCAGCCATACCAAAAAGCAAGTGAAGCCAGTATCCAATTGCACCCTTCCATACCCTTTCCTGTAGTGGAAGCAACCCACACTCCAGTCCCAATGCTTTATTACTCACTCCAGCCGGTGCTGATAGCAGAGATCTCACAAAACCAGACTGGAGCCGCTCCAAACTTTCTATTTTATCAAGGGCCCAAAAATGGGCACCATACAACAACTGGGGAAGACACTTTATCGTAAACATTTTAACTGGTGGGGCCACCAAAAAGCCCCCTGGAAGATAATAAGAACATTTCAGCCAGCTTTGTCGGAAATAAGATCTGACAACTTCCAAAAGCTTCATAAGCCAGGATGGTTTGACAAGGAGTGTAGGTGGGCCCATTGGGCGGTGAAGAGAACTTCCAGGAGATTTTTTTGCTTCCCCTTTGGAGGTAAATAAAGTGGCCTTCTGGGAGGCCAGGGCCCAATATAGGAAGCTGACGGGGCTCAAAAAGATCGAGTACTGGAACTCCCAGTGGAAAGTTTTGGAGGAAGTGGTAAAAAAGGGGGAATGGAAAAGATTTTGGAGTCTGGTCCATAATATCGGAGTGGGTGACCATGGGGGGAAAGCAGCACTGGTAAGGGTCGAGGATTGGGAACTGTATTTTGTTTCAGTTTTCCAGCACACAGCAGCAATTCAAGAATTAGATATCCAGGACATTGATCTTCTTCCGGGGTGGCCCCCAGTATCCCCAGAGACTGTGAAAAAACTGATTTAGGGCGCTTTTAGACGAGCGGTGCTCCGTTTCGCGTCGGCGTGGTGCATATTTGAAACCTCCACCTGGTCTAATTAGACGAGACAGAAGTGACTTAATATGCGCATATTACGGCGGTGGCGCATTTTTAAAGTCCGCAAATTAAATACCTCAATTGTGAGGTATTTAATCCGCGGACTTTAAAAATGCGCCACCGCCGTAATATGCGCATATTAAGCCACTTCCGTCTCGTCTAATTAGACCAGGCAGAGGTTTCAAAATATGCGCCGCGCCGACGCGAAACAGAGCGCCGCTCGTCTAAAAGCGGCCTTTGTCAACTAAATTGGGCAAGTCTCCGGGTGTGGACTTTGTGCCGGTAGAACTCCTGAAGGCCCAGATAGACTGGTGGGCCGAGATTTTGGCAGAAGTTTTTACCGCCATAAATAATACAGGGAGCATACCAAAAAATTGGTTGGCAAGCATCGTAATCCCAATCCACAAGAAAGGGGACCCCAAATTGCCTGGGAACTACAGACCAATTAGTTTACTGTCTGTGATCAGGAAAGTGTATGCTAGGTTCCTTTTAGGGATGCTCCAGGACTGGATGGACCAAGCTTCCTTCCTGAATCCAGAACAGGCGGGCTTTAGGAAGGACATGTCTACAGTGTCTCAGATTCATGTCTTGATGTCTTTAATAACAAAATACACTGGTAGGAAATGCTGTGGACAGAGTAAAAGGTCAAGGTTATACTTGTGTTTCGCTGACCTGCGAGCCGTGTTTGACTCCATAAATAGGGAAAGGTTGTGGCAAAAGTTAAGGAAAACTACGATGGACGCGCGCCTCTTATACTTGATCATCAAACTGCATATGGAAAACTCGTTGCAGGTTAGAGTGTCTACATCCTTACCGTTGTCATCAAAAATCCCAGTTGGAAAGGGGGCCAGGCAAGGGTGTATATTGGCCCCGTCCCTATTCAACATTTTCGTAAATGACGTAGTGGAGTTCATGAGGGATGATTCTTTTCACCCCCCTAAATTGGGGTCTAGACATATTCACATCTTGCTATACGCTGACAACGCGGTTTTGATTTCGCAGACAAGGATAGGTCTGAGTAGAGCTCTCCAAAGGTTCGAGACATATTGCAGGCAACAGGATCTGACAGTAAATTATCATAAAACTAAAGTATTGGTTACTGGTAGGACGTGTAGTAAAATCAGGTACTCCTGGAGGATGGGGGTAGTACCTATCGAACAGGTAAATCAGTTCAAATATTTGGGGTTTTTTTTGGCAGTAAATGGTTCATGGGCCCGCCATTTGAAGCACGTTGAGAGTCAGGCAAATAGATCAATAGCAGCCATTGTCTCTTTTTTCTATAGGCAGGGTGGGCAGATGGTCATCCCTGCATTGAGATTGTTCAATGCTAAAACTCTTTCTCAACTTTTATATGCTATACCAGCTTGGGGGCTGGGTAATCTGAATAGCCTGGAAAAATATCAGAATAAGTTCCTTAGGACCATTCTGGGGCTCCCGGGGGGCACCCCGGCGGTTCTATTAAGGGCTGAGGCCAAGGTGCCCACAGTTAGAGCAAGAGCCCTATTAGTGACGCTAACTTTTTGGCTCAAGAGCATCTTTGGCGAGTCAGAAAAGGGTTTATTAAGATTGATTCAGGATGAAAATATCCAATGGCAATCAGAGATCGAGAAGGAAGTCCAAAAGTTAGGTTTTTCTAGGGAGTTCCTTCTTTTATACGATTTCCCAAGGGCGCGGACTATGATTAAGAAACGCATACTTGATCAAGACTCTCAAAGGAAGCAATCGGAGTTAAGATGGCAAAAGGTAGCCCCGGAGTACCATCTTATCCAGATGGTGGAGGGGAGGGACAGTTATTTGCACCAATGGAATGAACCCCAGCTCAGACGAGCGTACACATTATTCCGGCTGAATCTATTCCCCTCAGCTTGGACAGAGGGGCGGTATAGTGGCATAGACAAAGAGCTGAGGCTTTGTACTCTATGCGAGCAAAGGGCCACAGAAAATCTTTCTCACATTTTGTTCTACTGTTCTGCTTATGTACACTTGCGCAACATATTTTTAAGGCCCTTGCTAATGGAGACAAATGCCCCCATGCGGCCCGATATTTTAAATAAATGGATTGGTCCCCGAAAATCAATAGTTGCTAGGCAAGTGGCAAAATTTTGTAGGGGAACTTTGATGGTTTGTAAAAAGCTGATTGATGAGAAGGGTGGAGGGTAAAAATAACCTTTAGTGGAGTGGCGCCTTTACTGTATAGTTCGAACATGCGGCCTGTTATGTGGCTTCATAAAGGCCACATTTCTCCAGAAGGCAGAGTAGAGAGAAAGTAAGGGGTAATTTCTTTCTTATTTCTCTCTGTGTAATTTTACTATTAAAAGGCTATGCTGTAAGGAGAGTTGAAACATTACGGGATGGAGTGACGGGAAAAGAGCGCATGTTGAAATATTGTAATAGTGTTTGCCTAGAGAAAATTTGGAAACTTTTTGGACTATATTGTATAACTGTTTAAGGAAATGGTGCATATTTTTGTATTTTTATTTATTTAAAATTGTTGATGTCCTAAGATCAAACAATAAACAATAAACAAATACCGTCCTGTTTCACTCCTTCCTTTTGCTTCCAAGCTTCTTGAACGTGTTGTCTACTCCTGCTGCCTCGACTTCCTCTCCACCAACTCCTTCCTTGACCCCCTCCAATCTGGCTTTCACCCCCTTCACTATACTGAAACTGTTCTTGCTAAGATCACCAATGATCTTGAGGCTAAATCTAATCACCTCTATTCCATTCTTGTTCTCCTTGACCTCTCTTCTGCCTTCGATACTGTTGATCACTCACTCTTGCTGGATTCACTTCACTCCTTTGGCTTCTGTGGCTCCATCCTCGACTGGTTCTCCTCCTACCTCTCTGACCGCTCCTTCAATGTGTCTCTTGCCAACTCCACCTCCTCCTCCCTTCCCCTCTCTGTTGGTGTTCCCCAAGGCTCTGTCCTTGGCCCTCTCCTCTTCTCTATCTATACCCTGTCCCTAGGCAAACTCATTGCCTCCCATGACTTCCAATATCACCTCTACGTTGATGACACTCAACTCTGTCTCTCCACTCCCTCTCTCTCTCCATCTATTCAAGCTCACCTCACCAGCTGTCTCTCTGACATCTCTACCTGGATGTCTCAACGTCAACTAAAACTCAACATGGCTAAAACGGAACTCCTTATCTCCCCCCCTCATCCTTCCACTCCCTCTTCCCTGTAGATCCTCATCGATGGGGTCACCATCCTTCCCATCCCCTAAGCCCATAGCTTAGGCTTCATCTTTGACTCACGCTTTTCTTTTAAACCCTACATCGACTCTGTTGCTAAATCCTGTCGCTTCTCCCTCCATAACATTGCTAAGATTCGCCCTTTTCTCTCTGTCTCCTCTGCCAAAACCCTTGTTCATGCCCTGNTTCAACATTTTCGTAAATGACGTAGTGGAGTTCATGAGGGATGATTCTTTTCACCCCCCTAAATTGGGGTCTAGACATATTCACATCTTGCTATACGCTGACAACGCGGTTTTGATTTCGCAGACAAGGATAGGTCTGAGTAGAGCTCTCCAAAGGTTCGAGACATATTGCAGGCAACAGGATCTGACAGTAAATTATCATAAAACTAAAGTATTGGTTACTGGTAGGACGTGTAGTAAAATCAGGTACTCCTGGAGGATGGGGGTAGTACCTATCGAACAGGTAAATCAGTTCAAATATTTGGGGTTTTTTTTGGCAGTAAATGGTTCATGGGCCCGCCATTTGAAGCACGTTGAGAGTCAGGCAAATAGATCAATAGCAGCCATTGTCTCTTTTTTCTATAGGCAGGGTGGGCAGATGGTCATCCCTGCATTGAGATTGTTCAATGCTAAAACTCTTTCTCAACTTTTATATGCTATACCAGCTTGGGGGCTGGGTAATCTGAATAGCCTGGAAAAATATCAGAATAAGTTCCTTAGGACCATTCTGGGGCTCCCGGGGGGCACCCCGGCGGTTCTATTAAGGGCTGAGGCCAAGGTGCCCACAGTTAGAGCAAGAGCCCTATTAGTGACGCTAACTTTTTGGCTCAAGAGCATCTTTGGCGAGTCAGAAAAGGGTTTATTAAGATTGATTCAGGATGAAAATATCCAATGGCAATCAGAGATCGAGAAGGAAGTCCAAAAGTTAGGTTTTTCTAGGGAGTTCCTTCTTTTATACGATTTCCCAAGGGCGCGGACTATGATTAAGAAACGCATACTTGATCAAGACTCTCAAAGGAAGCAATCGGAGTTAAGATGGCAAAAGGTAGCCCCGGAGTACCATCTTATCCAGATGGTGGAGGGGAGGGACAGTTATTTGCACCAATGGAATGAACCCCAGCTCAGACGAGCGTACACATTATTCCGGCTGAATCTATTCCCCTCAGCTTGGACAGAGGGGCGGTATAGTGGCATAGACAAAGAGCTGAGGCTTTGTACTCTATGCGAGCAAAGGGCCACAGAAAATCTTTCTCACATTTTGTTCTACTGTTCTGCTTATGTACACTTGCGCAACATATTTTTAAGGCCCTTGCTAATGGAGACAAATGCCCCCATGCGGCCCGATATTTTAAATAAATGGATTGGTCCCCGAAAATCAATAGTTGCTAGGCAAGTGGCAAAATTTTGTAGGGGAACTTTGATGGTTTGTAAAAAGCTGATTGATGAGAAGGGTGGAGGGTAAAAATAACCTTTAGTGGAGTGGCGCCTTTACTGTATAGTTCGAACATGCGGCCTGTTATGTGGCTTCATAAAGGCCACATTTCTCCAGAAGGCAGAGTAGAGAGAAAGTAAGGGGTAATTTCTTTCTTATTTCTCTCTGTGTAATTTTACTATTAAAAGGCTATGCTGTAAGGAGAGTTGAAACATTACGGGATGGAGTGACGGGAAAAGAGCGCATGTTGAAATATTGTAATAGTGTTTGCCTAGAGAAAATTTGGAAACTTTTTGGACTATATTGTATAACTGTTTAAGGAAATGGTGCATATTTTTGTATTTTTATTTATTTAAAATTGTTGATGTCCTAAGATCAAACAATAAACAATAAACAAATACCGTCCTGTTTCACTCCTTCCTTTTGCTTCCAAGCTTCTTGAACGTGTTGTCTACTCCTGCTGCCTCGACTTCCTCTCCACCAACTCCTTCCTTGACCCCCTCCAATCTGGCTTTCACCCCCTTCACTATACTGAAACTGTTCTTGCTAAGATCACCAATGATCTTGAGGCTAAATCTAATCACCTCTATTCCATTCTTGTTCTCCTTGACCTCTCTTCTGCCTTCGATACTGTTGATCACTCACTCTTGCTGGATTCACTTCACTCCTTTGGCTTCTGTGGCTCCATCCTCGACTGGTTCTCCTCCTACCTCTCTGACCGCTCCTTCAATGTGTCTCTTGCCAACTCCACCTCCTCCTCCCTTCCCCTCTCTGTTGGTGTTCCCCAAGGCTCTGTCCTTGGCCCTCTCCTCTTCTCTATCTATACCCTGTCCCTAGGCAAACTCATTGCCTCCCATGACTTCCAATATCACCTCTACGTTGATGACACTCAACTCTGTCTCTCCACTCCCTCTCTCTCTCCATCTATTCAAGCTCACCTCACCAGCTGTCTCTCTGACATCTCTACCTGGATGTCTCAACGTCAACTAAAACTCAACATGGCTAAAACGGAACTCCTTATCTCCCCCCCTCATCCTTCCACTCCCTCTTCCCTGTAGATCCTCATCGATGGGGTCACCATCCTTCCCATCCCCTAAGCCCATAGCTTAGGCTTCATCTTTGACTCACGCTTTTCTTTTAAACCCTACATCGACTCTGTTGCTAAATCCTGTCGCTTCTCCCTCCATAACATTGCTAAGATTCGCCCTTTTCTCTCTGTCTCCTCTGCCAAAACCCTTGTTCATGCCCTGGTCATCTCTCGCCTCGATTACTGTAACCTCCTTTTCACTGGCCTCCCCTGCTCTCACCTTTCTCTCCTTAATTTCCCTCCATACTCCAGTCTGTGAATTCCGCTCCTCCTCTGTCCCCTCTCTTGCCCTCCCACGCCTCCCCCGCTCCCCTAGCTGCCTTTGTTCCTTCTCCCTAACTTCCCCCCATGCCTGGAACTCCCTCCCTACCCACATCCGCCTCACCCCCTCCCTTCGTACCTCCAAATCGTATTCTGTTATATAAATAGAATTCAGACTGGATACTGTCTGGGCTGGGAGCCTTATTGCCCTTTAGGAGATTGAATAGACTATCTAGAAGTTCATAACGTGTCATATCTCCTATACTCAAAGGATCTATCTGATAATTTCCCGTACTATCCTCAGGGACAGAAAACAGAGGTGAAATATACAATCCACTCGTCTCCTGAAAAATTGGCTTCAACGTTCTGGTTCTAACAACTGGTTCCCTTTGCAACCATTTGCCAAAATAAATGGGCATCCTTATTAATAATTGTTGACCATAGCATAGCAGTCCCCACTGCTTAAGAGAATATTCAGATTTTTTAACCTTTAACAAATTTTTATATTCCCTTTGAAGTCGACAGAACTCAGTACTAATTCCTCTGCCCATCCTCCTTAATTCCATAACCTTTTTCTTTTCCAAGCAGTCTTTATCGAACCGTGGAGCCCCTTTTGATACCCTAGACCATGGGTTATTTGTCGCCGCACCCCCCAATGAGACACAGAGACCAAATGCTGGATTAAATCAGGCCGCACTCTTTATTCAACCAATTATCAAAGGCGGTGGGTGATTGCACAAGCAATATGGGTCCAGTATGCTAGCTAATTAATTCTTATAAACTCGGTACTGGCCAGGATGTGCCTTCCCGTGCCAGCTCCATCACAAACAAGGCTCTCCTTTGACAGCACCCTGGCTCTGGCCGAAAGGGGGAGCGTCCCAACTGTGGGCTTGAGTAAGGAGGTGAGTACCCGCTAAGTCAGCAGACCGTGCATGTACTTACTGACCGAACTGTAGTACCCCTCCCAGGGTCATAACCCCAGTGCGTGCTGCCTGCGCCTGGCACTGGGTGTCACCTCCCCATCTCTTAAGGAGATGACTCATTTCATCAATTTCTAACCTATTTAACCTACTATAGCATACTGGACCCCCGTCACAAAGGGGGAGTCCTTCCAGGGCTCCCCTGACACCCACCGCCTATACACTCAACAATACCTTCAAATGTTGGGCCAAAAATGCCAAGTATAGCTCGTTCCCTGCCACAGACAAATGCACTCCGTCTCCACGGAACAGTTCAGTCCGCCCGTACACGATGTCTGCATGGTGGAGGGTCATTCCTCCTATGCTCGCTATCCATTTTGCAGTTTCCCTATTGATATTGTGCCTCGTTTTGTCAACTTTGGCAGGTTTAATGGCCCGACCCCATTTAAGCCTAGGTACTAAACTGGTCCAAACTAACTGAACTTCGTTGAACAAACTTTTAACTCGTGCTAAATCTCACTTAATTTTAATTATCAAATTAACTCCTTTCTTTGCCGGAATGTCATTTTCCCCTAGGTGAATTATGATTATGTGCAGTGCCCCCACTATTCCCTCGCGGAGGGACCTGAGCCTTGGGATCAGCTGATGCCATCACATACCTACCATTCCATACCAGCTAATAATCGCCTTGTCACCCAGGCCTGGTTGGCATCCCCACTCGTTCTCGGCAGTGGCCTTGCCGGCCCAACACACCAGGCTGTGACCCACGATCCAGACCAATCGTCTCTCCGCAATGAAGCACCTAGGTCCTAGGTACAGGAGAAATAATTGGTTATTGCGGATAAGGTCTGATATACTTCTTGTAGGCTCCAGAACGCCACCGGCCTATTGCCTTGATAGCTTCAGTTGGTAAACCTGCTGCTGCTGCTGTTGTGGCAGCTCCTATTCTGAATGAGTGGGACCCGTAATCCCAAGGGGATAGCCCTAATCTGGTCAGGGCAATTTTGAGTATTGCATTAAACTGATAACTTGTCAAGGGCGAGCCGTTTGCATGCCTAAATAATGTTCCAGCCATCGGGGGGCATATGCTTAGGTATCTCTTCATTTGCTTGACTGGGCATATGCCCTGCTCCCCACACCTGAACAGTTCAACATTTGTTCCCCATTTCCTCTGGTCAGTCTTTGATCGTCTCAACTTCAATTGTAGTGTTAAAGGTGTCCATTTAAGGTCTTCAATCATGAGGGCCCCCTTGCTTTGATCCCTCCAGGATGCCAGACCTACCTCACTTATCCTAAATTCCCCGAAGTATGTTGTTGTGTAGGCCATGGTGAACAATTGAGATTCAAAAGCATTGTGGCACACCTCGGGCAAGGTGCCAATGATGCGCACCAATATGGGGGTAGTTATAGGGATCCAGGGGTTGGAAGGGGGCGGTGTTGATCTAGCCCAGCTCTCCAGCATGTGCCTTATGTAAAAACCTTTATCTGGGGAGGGGTATCCGTTCATTCTGCTAATGAACGTAAGGGCTGCTACTTTCCCCCCGATAGTGCCCGGTGCTAGTCCCCTGTGTCAGAGTGACATGGCAAATTGAACGACTTCAGATTCAAATATGGAGAAGTCAGTCCCCCATCCCTTGGCAGCCCTGTAGCCTTGGAACTCACGGAACACCCTACCATAAGCTGCCCGTGTTCTGGGGCTGAGGGATCCCCTAACGGTATGCTGTAGCTTTAATTCCCAAGACTTCAAGCCCCCGGTGGAATGGGGTCGGGGAATTCTCTGGCCTCCAGCGCTAGTTCCCGGAATTGCTTGATCTGAAAGCAAGAGAGGGCATCGGCTATGCCATTGTCAATGCCTGGGACATGACGTGCTGTAAACAATATATTGTTCCGCGGGCATGCCCCACCTAATGCCCGGACCAGTGTCATGACCCAGGTGGAACGAGAGGACAGGGTGCTTACTATGTGGACCACTGCCAAGTTGTCACACCAAAATAATACTGTGTGATTGGCAAATTGGCCCGTCCACAGTAGTACTGCTACCACTATGGGGAACAGTTCGAGGAATGTTAACTCCTTCGTGACACCTGACTCATGCCATTTTGGCGGCCATTCTTGAGCACACCATCTTGTCCTAAAGTACACCCCAAACCCTGCCCCTCCTGCGGCGTCGGAGTGGACCTATAGGTCGCTTCGAAGCAAGCACCTCTCTCTCCAAAAACTCACGGTGTTATATGCTGCCAAGAATTCGATCCATGCCTTAAGGTCTTGCTTCATATCGTGTGTTATTCGGATCCTATAATGGGGCGGTAGGTGCCCTCTAAGTTTCCCATACAGTCTGGACAAAAATGCTCTGCCGGGTGCTACAACCCAACATGCAAAATTGAGGCTACCGACTACAGACTGAAATGACTGTACGGTGACTTTATGAGAGAGGCTGCATTCCTGAATCTTTTTCTTTAATTCTACCAATTTGTTCTCGGGCAGGCTGGATAATCTCAATTCGGTATTCAATTCTATCCCCAAATACGTGATTGTTGGTGATGGGTCCTCTGTTTTTTCGGGAGCAAGGGGTATGCCCAATTCATCTGCCATTTCCTGGAACAGCCGTAATGCGGTTGCGCATTCACCTGATCGAGGAGGGGCTTTGATCAAGAAGTCGTCTAAGTATTTGGTTATTTCACCGCCCCCCCACCATTGCCTGAAGATCCATTCCATGAGGGAACTGAATCGCTCAATTGCCAAACAGGAAATGGAACACCCCATAGGCATTGCCTGGTCATAATAGTATTTCCCCTCAAAATGAAAACCCAGGAGGTGAAAACTATTGGGGTGCATTGGCAGCAGTCTAAATGCTGACTTGACATCGCATTTCATCAACAGTGCACCCCTTCCCATGACCCTTGCCTTCTCAACCACCTGGTCGAAGGATGCATATCTGATGGTTGCCAGTTCCTTTGGTATGGCATCGTTCACCGAGGCGCCCCGAGGATAGGACAAGTGATGGATCAGATGGAAGTCTCCTTGTGTCTTTTTTGGTACTATTCCCAATGGGGATAGGACCAGGCATTGCATAGGGGGGTGATCAAACGGGCCCGCGACTCTGCCCTCGTTTACCTCCTTCTCTATTTTTTTCCTCACCAGGTCTTCTCTCCCTTCTGTTGATTTAAGGTTTTTAACATTTACTGTGGGCTTAACTGTGCCCGCTGGTATTATAAATCCCTGTCTGAAACCCTGCACCACATATGCTACTTCAGCCCTGTTTGAGTGCGCTTGTAGGGCTGCCTCTAAGGCGTCAACCCGAATTGGCATCGGCCCCCTTTTGAGGGCGGGATCCAGACATAGCACCCTGGTTGCCTTTACCGTTTCCACCTCCAGGGCCGTAGCGGCCTTCCACTCCTCGTTGCCGGGGCTGGTAACGTGCTCCCAGGGTGGGCCCCCCCCCACAGCTGGCACACACGTGTCGAAACCTGCACTGCTGATGGTTGCATGGGCCTGTCTTATTATACTCCCAGCACGGGCCGGGGTCTCCTTGTCCTCTCCTACGACTCTCCCCCTGGTATGGTTCGTTTGCGGGGGCTACACCTCCCCAGACTAGGGGATGCCCACTATCCGATCTGCGTGCTTTCGTGGCATCAACCATGCTTTCTAACCAGATATCCGGGGCATGACTATCCCAACGCAAGCCTGGAATGTTTGCTGCCCTATGACGAAACGCTTCGTCATAGCGCAGCCAAGCCCCCGGAGGACCCGTCCCCTGTGCCCTACGGACGATATCAGCATATTTGTGGAGCTCCAGGCCCCGCCCTGGGTCCGCCTGCATCACGACCCCCATATATATTGCAAATGCGGAGGTCCAGTTTGCCCAATTCTGGTCAGCTTTAGGACGCCGGAATCTTTCTTTATCTTTATCACCGTCCGGTTCTGAATGATCCACTATTGGATCACAGAACAGGAGTGCGTACAAGTCCACATACTCTCCCTTCCATATTTTTTCTTTGGTTGCCAGTGTTAGGTGGCTCCCAAATGGGGTCGCCATGGCTGCAATGACCCCTCCTGGTGGGCGACTGACCGGTGCCGACCCGGCTCCGGTACTGGTTTGCGCCGGGTTCGGCTCTGGTGCGGGAAGGGGAAAGGGGGGTGCAGTTGTCAAATTCACTACTGGGACACCTCCTGGGTGTGACCCGATTCCCACCCCTTCCCCGACGGGGGGACGGGCAGGGTACACCCATGCCCACTCTCCTTGTATCTGTAAGAGCCGCGGGCTTGCAGGGTCTAATGGTCATGCAGCCGGGGTCAGTTGGGCCAACTTCAGCGGACTGCTCCCTTGTTGCGGTAGGGTATTAGGGGCCGACTGCCCCCTTTCACTGTATGATGTTCCTAGCATGTCCCCTTCGCAAAGGGGCACTCCGTCCCTTCCCCTGGCGGGCGGTATTATCCCCCCTTGAGTGGTAGTCTCACCTTGCACCACTTTGGGCTGAAGCAGGGTCCTTCTGGGCAACGCGGTGTTGTCCCCTTCTTCCTGCCTGGATGGGGGCCCGTGCAGTGCTTCTTCGAGGGCGATGATCCTTTGCCACATGGCGAAGTCAGTGCTCATCCCCTCCTGGGCCGGTCCTTCTATCCGGCTCCGAGTCACTGGGGGTTCATAACCAGATGCTACTGTTATCCCATCAGGCCTGACCATCGCAGTTGGGAGTGTCAGAGGTCTCGCCGGGGCACCCAGTGCAGCCGAGGCTACCTTCCCCTCCCCCTGTAACCAATACTGGGCCAGACCAGGAACCCCCATTTGGTCCCATTGGGCACCCAGATCCCCGGGCGCCCCAGTCGGCCCCGTCGGGCTGGGGCTAATATGTATCTGTGCCGGTGTGCTGTGGCCCCTCGCCTGGTCCTCCCGCCCTTGCTCATGTACGGGGTTGAGAACCCCCTGGCCAGCCGGCCTCTGCTGGGTGGGCAGTTCCCCTATGGCTGCCCTGCTAGGCCCTGGGTAAGCCTGCCCTGTTCTGGGCCCTATCGGACCTACCCCTGATCCTCCCTCATACCGGAATCAGGCTGGAAGGGTCACCACCCTGGTGCCCCTTCTAATTCCCTCAACGGGCAGGGGGCTCAAGGCCCCTGCCCCTCCATGCGGCTGCCCCTCATGGGGGATATCTGTGTGGGTCTGACCTTGTGCGCCCTGGCCCCCTGCCAGGAGGGGGGCAGGGTTAAGGCTCAATGCCCCTAGCTGCTCATGGGCGGTGAACTTTGAGGGGGCTGGGCCACGGGCCCGAAGCATGGCCTCGCATGCTGCGAGGTGCTCCATCAACTCAGCTCTGGATGGAACCCCATCCCCTTCCCCCGCGCTACCGCCCTGGAGGTTACTGCCCGTTTGCTGGGTTTGACTGCTCTTCTTTGATGCCACTCCTTTTTTTCTTGTGCAGCCCATCTTCCCGCGAAGTCTTCTCCCACTGAGGCTGAGCCCAGCAGCAAGAGCTCCTTGCTGCTGCTTCAGTCGCGTCCCCGCTCAATCTGCCGCTCCACGCGACCAGAACGGCTCCGCCCTTCCTAAAGAGAGCGGAGCCCGTTCAGCTCCTGAGCGCGGCGGCTCTGCGCACGCGCTCCCACAGTTGCTGGGCAACCGTCTCCCCGGCCGGAAGCACGCTAACGTGCTCCGCCGGAACCTCAGTTATTTCCGGTCTGCTCCCCCTCTCATGGAGGGGGCCGGACAATTACCCCGTCACCACCATTGCGGCGGCGAAGGGGACTTTTCTAGAGTGGCAGAAAAAAATATGGCTGAAGGAAATGAATTGTTGATAATTCCTAGTAATTAAAACAGGATCACTAGCTTCGCAGATTTGCTTTCTTAACAACTGCAAATCATCACTATTAAAAAGATACTTAAATTTCTCAATTCGAGGACCATCCCATTTCAGCTTGTTGACCAATACGGGAGTGAACTCATCCCCCCACAAAGGGGGGGAATTACACATAACGTTGGGGTTCAAATCCCCTCCACTCTTTGCATCCCTGGTAACAAGGGTCAATACAAGTGGGAAATGATCACTCTCTGAATGAGGTACTATGGAAAAATCTACCAGGTCCCACCGATAGTCAGGATCTACAAGTATATATAATCTATGATATTGGTACCCCTTCTGGTGGAATGGATCATATCTGAGGCAGTGGGACTTGAAAAAAAACCCGTTTACCGGCATAAGGGTCAGTTCCTGTAAGATCGGGTAGAGTGTAAGCCCAGCCAAATTAACTCCTGCATCATTAAAAACCGGGGGACCAATCCCATAAATTTCGCTAATTAGAGTGAAATCCTTCTCAAACTATGACAATCTCCCTACCCACACATTAAAATAACCTGCTACTAGTAATCGTGAAGGAGGTGAATTTAGTCGTAAGGATTCCAAAAAAGCAACAAACTGTCCCAATTAAGATTAATCTGGTATTTATTAGAATGAGGGGGCAGATATACATTAACTAATATCCAAAATGATTCGCAAGTAGCTGTCTGCCTGGTTGTCCAGCCTTGGTTGTTAACTATTAGTGTTGCTATACCAGCATGAGGACGCGCCCCCTCTCTCCCCCCCCAAGAGAAGGTATTGCAGGAAGACTGAAGCAGGAATAACCCTTCAAAAAACAGGCTTCCCTTCACTATGTTTCCTGCAGAAAAATTATATCAAATTGATGTAAAAATGTACAAAAGTCACCATATCTCAGCTTGTTGGTAAGCCCTGTAACATTCCAAGATAATAAGGACAATGGAGAAGGGCAAGTACAAGCAATTCCTGGTACCTGGCTAGAAGGTACTGCATGATCCCCATCGCTGAGTCAAGGACTAGTATGAGAGATGTTACTCGACAGTCCGGGTGGGACCGCTACATTAGATAAATAACCCGGGCAATCATTCATAACAGATACCCCCTGTTCCTCCTTATACAATTCTTGACAAGCCAACCGCATTTGGGATAAGAGGATTCTCTACAGAGTAATGAACGTAGCCCTTGACTGGGATTCCCCCTATGGAGAAAAAACTACCCCCACCTTGACTCCTGTCTGGCTTCAAAAGTATCTCAGGCTCTATAGGGGCCACCTTGGCTCTAGTACTTTGAGCAAGTAGATCATACAAAGATTTAAGCAGATTTAAAATATGATTTTGGTCCCCAGTTGGTAAGGCACCATAAGCTTCAATTAACCTATTCTCCTTGTCCACCAAATAACTTTCAGTTACTAAATTAGGACTTCCTTGGTTCAGAACAAGCTCTCCCATCTGGCATAGTATAGTCCCTTCTTCCTCTCCTCATACTGGAGGCCAAGGGGGAACTAGCCAGCTGGGACCCAAAAGCTCTTGCTGAAATATACACGAATTTAACCTAACTCTATTACCATCCCTCGAGCCCTGATGGGACCTACACGGGGAAACAATCCCACATGAGGTTTGACACAGGTCCTTATTACACCATGGCACTAATACTAGTGGACAAGGAGCACACGAACTGGGACAGCCTGGAGAGGGAGTGGGGCAGACCTCATCTACTTCCTTATTATAAACCCCCCGCCCCCGAAACTCCATCTTAAAAAGCTCTCCTAATACTGATCCACAAGTTGTAGAGCCAATTCTTATGCCCATACACAATTGCTGTGATGTACTCCAACTTAAAAGTAACCAGTGCACATGGCTTAGAGTCCCCAAAGGTGAAATACTCCACATTCTCAATGTCAGAATCATACAAAAGCCCCCTCATGGGCTTGTCAAGTAATTAAATACCCAATACGAACCTCCTGATTCAAAAAGCCACTTGGGAGTCAGAAAGTTTGTTAATATAAGTCTGACCCTAGCCACCTGAATAAATGTTTTATGTTGGGATTTCACAAGCTCCCCGCACTGTGGATTATAGACTCCACACCGTATATCTTGATCCCCCATTGCCAAAAGGTTCTCAAATTTTAAATCTAGGTCAGCCACCACCCTAAGAGAGGGTGAAGAGCCATTCTTTAAAGATCTGGCGGCATGTTTGGCCACCCCCTGACCAAATGGCCTTACTTCTACCTTTCCCAGGTTTATGGTAGCCTTGCCGGGGGCTACTCTCTTCTTACTTACTGTCACTACTGAGTCTTTAGAATTCAAGAGACTAAAAAGTCTCCTAAAAAAACCTCATCTATTGGTCCTTGAAATACCCTTGCATCCCCGCCTGCCCTGTTTCACATTTGATGGCTTGAGGAATAACACATTCCTAGAACTTAATTACTAGAAACCAATACAAAGGGCGAGATGCTTTTAACTTAAAAAACAAACAAGGATTTAGGCTGGGGTGCTCAACAGGCACCAGATATCCCTCGCTTAGGAGTAATTATCGACAAGAAAGGCACACGTAAATTCTAGGGATGGGAATGCAGATTGATTTATGCAATCAGATTAATTATGGATTTGTATCTCAAATTTTACAGATTTGTGGATTTGTATTTACGATTAATTTTCCCCATTGACTTAAATGAGAAACCAATCCACCATTCATTTCAATGGGCCATTCATTCTAACAGCCATATTATTAGAATGAATGACCCATTGAGAGAGAGTGGTGAGGGGCTAGGTGTAAGTTGGCAGAGGGCTGACATTGTGGGGCTAAGTGTGTGGAGGGGCTGGCAGCGGGGGAGGGGTTGGGGGCTGGGAAGTAAGAGGGATTTAGGGGCAACCAGGGAGAGAAAAAGGTATGGGTTTGGAGGGGAGAATACATGGGGAGAGTGGTGGGGACTGCAGGATGAGACTCGGGAGCTCAGGGTGGGATGGTATGTGATTTGAGGTTTTGTGTGTGTGATTTATTTGTATTGTGTTTTATGATGTTGTTTTTACTGTATTGAGCTGCCCTGGCTCTTGGAGTCACAACATGACGAATAACACCCCCCAAACGTACGTTTAAAAAAAAAAACCACAAAAAACCCCATCATTATTTTTATGCTAATCTCATGATTTTGGCAATCAGACTCATTGTTTTTGTACGTCTGGGTTTGGGAGTACTGAATACATTAATCATTAGTATGCAATCTTTGGTATGGCAGGAGGGAAGAAATATTTTAGCTTAACTCTTTTCCGACTTTGATACCTTGTCACCCAGAACTGCCATCCTTGCAGTACACAAGAATCTTCCATTTCATACAAAGGGAATGAAGGACTCTGAAGGGAATGAAGACTTGGAAGCTTAAAGGGCAGCTGTTAGCATCTAACACAATATGCAGTTTTTAATTATCACATGTTCCCGCATGACTGTCTACTAGGCGTCTGCCACATGGTCACCACAAAGCAGCCCCTCGCAGTGGAGTCCAAGAGGCATAACAGGCCCACCTTGTGGTCCAATCCAGGCTAATGGGTGCCCATGTGTCCACACCTCGTCAGTTAGGTTTGTCCACAGCATCGTTGGTATCCAGGTCCGCTGGCACATAAAGTCCTATCTAGCGTGCCCAGCTAGCTGAACGGTGGTAGCAGTAGCAATCTTCTTCCCCTGCAGAAAGGTATGTTAGAGATCTCCCACCTTGCAGTCTGTCTCCCTCCTATGGTAAAAGTGCGGGTCTTTGCCAGCAAATTTGCGTTTCCAGCAGAGTAGTGAAATCCTACTCTGCGGCCATGTTTTGGAGAAAGTGGAGGTCCATAGGCGAGAAAGGCAGGACTGCGTGCGGGCGCCTGCTCTTTTTAATTTATTCTTTAATGATGTAATTCCAGAAATGGCCCAGCCTTCATTTTTCCCTCCTTGCCTTGGTCATCATCCTATTGGATGTCTGCTATTTGCGGATGATTTGGTTTTAATGTCCCAGACCCAGGTGGGGCTAAAAAGGCAGCTAGAGGCAATGGCTGTTTACTGTCGGGACAATAACCTTAAACTGAATTGTTCTAAGTCAAAGGTTATGGTCTGTGCCAAGTCCCTAAAGAAAAATCGCCACTCCTGGTTTATAGGGGGAAATTCGATCGAGCAAGTGGAGCAGTTTAGATACTTGGGTATTTTATTCCATCATTCAGGGAGCTGAAAACCCCAAATAGAGGAGGTATGTTTAAAAGCTAGAAATTCAGCATTGACGATTGGGAACTTCTTTAACCGTTCCGGTAGAGGAGCCTATAAAATAGCACTATGAGCTTTTAATAGTAAGTCCTCAGCCCAGTTCCTTTTGGGGGCTGAGCTATGGGCTCCTTTCACTACACCTAGTGTGGATAGAGTCCAAGGGAAATTCTTGCTCAGAGCGCCTGGGGATACCCCAGGAGCGGCTATAGGTATAGAGATGGGACAATGGAGATGGACATTTAGAGCTTGCTTGCAGCCCATAGAGCATGGCTCAAAATATATGGGCTGGACCCTAAGGGTCTTTTTCCTTTTCTCTTGGAGGATCCATTTCAATGTAAATGGCTGCAAGTCATTGAGTCCCACCTGACCTCTCTAGGCCTATCCAAGATCTACCTTCTATCCAGGGGTCCCCTTCAAGCTTTGGCTGAGGTTAGGGTGCAATGGCAGGATATAGATCGACAGGCAGAGTGGGAAAGGGTGGGCTCATCAAACCATTTGAGCTATTATTCCAGCTTGACTCCTGAAGTAGATACTTTGGTATGGTATCTTTCAGCTGATACACCCCCAAGAGGAAAGTGGTTAATAATGGCAGCCAGGTTAAATGCTCTTCCAACGAAGCTTCTAGAGGGCCGTTTCAAGAAAATACCTATAGCACAAAGGTTGTGTCCCTATGACCAACAGGAGGTCGAATCAACTAGCCATGTGCTATTTAGGTGCCATTTATACAATAATTTGCGCACCAAAATTTTGCAGCCTTTTCTGTGGTCTTACTTGAGCTGGACGGATGACTTTATGAGAGACAAGCTCCTGGGTGATCGAAATCAAGAGAAAATTTGTTCTGTTGCTAGGTTTTTTACCCTTGCTTTTGTCAGGCGGAAACACTTCCTGGAGTTTACCTCGTCTGATTCATTATGTTGATCGGACTTTAATTTTCTTTGATCGACCAAAATGTAACCTGTATGGACTGCTGTTAGTATGCTGTTCTTTTTATTTTATAATTTTTATGCATTGTGTGTTTGTGTTCGGGCTATGGCCGTGAGCCTGCCCAAATAAAATTGATTACCTACCTCCTACCCACTTCCGCCTTTATGACAAGACAGGAGTTGGAAGCCATTTGACTCTCGTAGAATCCCACGGTGCCACAAACTGCACATTCTGTTTCAATGGAAAACAGCCTCAGATGGTTACGGATTAATCCAAATCCATAATGCCCATCCCTAGTAAATACTAGGAGTGGGACACCAGGGCAATTACCGGCTACCGGATTTACTGGTTACTGGTTTTCAAAAAACCGGATTCCCGGATTAAATCCGGTATACTGGTACTGGATTTATTCCATTGATTTCAATGGGAAACTGTCCCCATTGAAATCAATGGAATAAAAAAAAAAATCCTCCCCCCCCCAGCTCCCAGGCTGTGTGGGTGGAAGGGGCGCACCCCCCACCCACCCTGTCCAGCCTGGATTTTTTTTTAAAAAAAATTTCTCTAAGTCCCTGCTAGTGCGGGCTCTGGGCCGCCGCCGGCGACCCGGAGCCTGCACCAGCAGGGACTAGGGTGATCCCTGGGGTGGGGGGTGGTTTAACACCCCCCACCCCAGGGATTACCCTACCTCCCCACCCAGGGATCGCCTACCTTGCACTCCGGGTGGTGGTGGCGGCGGTCCGGCTCCGGCAGCTTCAGCGTTGGCTGTGGCTGCCAGCTCAGCGCTACTAGGCCTTCCGGTGAAACCCGGAAGTTCACCGGAAGGCCTAGTAGTGCTGAGCCGGCAGCCCAGCCAGCGCTGAAGCCGCCGGAGCCGGACCGCCGCTACTGCCTGGAGCACAAGGTAGGTGATCCCTGGGTGGGGAGGTAGGGTGATCCCTGGGGTGCGGGGTGTCTTAAACCACTCCCCACCCCAGGGATCACCCTAGTAGCACAGTACCGGTACTCCGGTAACCTACCTGCTGCTGGTGCGGGCTCTGGGTCGCCAGCACTAGCAGGGACTTCGTGGGGGGGGGATTTTTTTTTTAAAGCCAGGCTCGGCAGGGTGGGTGGGGGGTGCCCCCCTTCCACCCACGCAGCCTGGACTGGGGAGGGAAAATGGGGGGGTTGTTTGTTTGTTTACATTGCGGCCATTCATTTGAATGGCCGCAAAGTAAAAAAACCGCTTTGGGGGAATCCGGTAATTTTAGCCGGATTACCAGGTTAATCCGATACTGCCAGTACACCGAAATACCGGCAGTATCGGATATCGGTAGATCCGGAATTCCAACCCCTAGTAAATACAGAGCATGGAATGTGGAGAAAGCAATTATGTTAGACTTAGGACTTCTAAACCTATGAGATGCAATACAGAAACTGGCTGGAGGAGATGCTTACTACAGAAAAGCCATCTCCAAGCATTCAAAAATCATGATCCAGAAGCCCAAATCAGGTGATAAATTTGTGATTCTTACCATTTAAAAAAATAAATAAAAATAAAATAGTTTTCGGGGTAGGTATATTCTCAATTTTTTTTCCTTCTCTACTGAAAGGTCAAACTTTTTTCTATGAATGTTGACATACCAGTGTGTTGATATGAAACAAGGATGTTGGGGGAAACCACAATTACTATACACGATTTTTGATAAAATTGCAACACTGGGAACACTTCTTGTTATGTTACACCCCAGGAACTGACATGGGGAGAAAATTGGGGGTGTTCTGAAATGCTACACTAAGCAATGTAACAGGTAACATTATGTTATGCTAGGGAACACGTCCAGCATAATTTCTGCTTGAACCAGCTATATGTCACCTACTCACTTTTTCCATATCGTGGGCCTGAATTGTTTTTGGGACCATGGTGCAGGGCAAGGCAGGGCCTTTAGCCAGTGTGACATGGGGATAGGAATAAGTGGGGACAGAACAGCAGCCACTGCTCCAAGAGCTGCCACTGCCATTCTGCTCACCCCACTACTCCACACAATCGCCTGGGTCCAGGGGTGCAGCAAGAAGCAGTGGTAGATCCTACTGAGCAGTGGCAGGTCTCTCGAAACATTATCAGCAGGTTACTGATGGGCAACAACGTGCCTTTAACATTTCCAGGGCCCCACCAACTGCTGCTTCGGTCGCCACCAACCTCTGTTCCCCAGGATTTGATAGCTGCTATCTCTGTACAACTGGCTATGTATTGAAGATTGCCTGTGTTGGCAATCCTGAACATAAAACTGACATAGCATGTGATAACATACAGGGAAACTATTAAAGGCCGCTAGCATCCAAAAGAGGAAAGAAGCATCTATCTCTGTTGCTATTGCTGCTTCCACATCTCATCTGCTCAGTCCCTCAGCCACTCCTCTGGTCTCTATCCCACCCAGGACTCACATTGCTTTTCCTTGAGAGGGATAGAAACAGTTTTTTAAAAGTTCATGAAGGTTCCTTAACTTGTATGTTCCAGTACTGAGTGCTAGGCAGATGTGGGAAGCAGGCAAAAAAAACCCTTTCTTTTCTAGTGCAGCAGCATAATTGGAATAGCATGAATGATCCTTTTGATCTTACCAAGGTACTGAAGAATGGAAAACTCTGCTTTTATCCTTGAGCTAGACTCAATTTTTCTTTGTAATTTGTATGTCTCCACATCCTGCTGTTCACTTTGGTTTAATTTTAAATACCATGTTTGAGCTCAATATTTTTTTAAAATCAACCTTGGCAACTGAAAAACCATAATTAGTGAGTGTTCAGGCCTTTTTTGAAGCCCAGCTAAATTTCAAGGATAGAAAATTGCTTAACTAGATGAAGGAACTAGGCTTCTGGAATTTGGAAAAACAAAATATGGGCAATGAATAAATCAGTTTTTCGGTTACCCAACAGACTTAGGGGGGATTCAGACGTTCTGATTTTTGTGAATTTTTTAAAAAAACGAATGTTTCATGCATGTCTGAACACATAAATTCGATTAAATGCGGTCAATATCGCACTAAAGAAATCCGACTTTCAAAGCTACTCAAACCTACCTTTTTGCTGTCCGTTTTCAATAAATCCGCACTTAACAGCAGTGTGAAAGCAACATCGTACTGGTTTTAACTAGTGTGTAATCTTTTCTGATGTGAATGCAACCGTGCTTCCAAGTGCGCTGTTTTACTCCTGCCCCTACCGGAAGCAGTGAGACCAGCTGGAGCCCTGTAGTTGCCTCGCTGGGTGCAGGCTGCAGCCAGCTTCTCCCCAAAAAAGTTCTTCCCCTCCATGCTTCCCGTCCCTTTCAATCATCTGCCTCTGCCTCTGCCGTAGTGCTGCAGCAGTAGCAGCAGCGGGATACCGGAAAGAAACCAGGGAGAGAAGCAGCGCGCCTCACTATGCGAGGGGCTTCTTTCCAGCAGCCTCAGGCTCTCCCTCTTTACTCCCTGTCCCCCCCCGCCCCCCAGTCTAGAAGTCCCGTGCAGGAAAGCAGGGGGCACCCCCTCCGATCGGACTGCGAGATAAAGCAGAAGGTTGCTACCTTGCAAGCAACGTTCTTTGAGTTGGCTCCGAACATTCTCATAACTGGGTTGTGCATGTTCACCCTATTCAAATAATAGACCACATGATGGTCTCAGCTTCTCTAGTATAAAAAGCACTCTACCCTTCAGAATGACCATTCCTTCCAACCCTTTCTAAACATACAAGGGAAAAAAATCCATGTTGGCTGGAAGGTTGTGTGTTGTGAGAATGTTTAGAGCCATCTCAAAGAATGTTGTTTACAAAGTAGCAACCTTCTGGCTCCCCACAGGCCACTTCCTGTAATTGAACCGCACTGAGCAGCCGGGTAAGCGCACACTACAAGAAGGTCTGAATGCATTATTTCGCTGTACTTAAAAACGGTATGGCATGCATGTGAATGCAACAGGCTTGTTAACAGCGAACTATTGAGAACCAGTTTTTAAAAATCCAGATAATTGCTGCACGTGTGAATTCGCCCTTATACAATAGCAGAGTTTATTCCATAAATGTATGGTACACCCATCTATTGCCCCTTTCCTTCTGGTTGACAGGTATTTTTTCACTCAGCGCACCATTAACTTGTTGAATTTGTTGCTGGAGGATGTGAGTCAAGGCCAGGTAGGTTTAAAAAGGATTGGATACGTTTTTGGAGGGTAGGTCCATTAATGGCTATTAGCCAAGCAGGTTTGGGGGACATGACTACTGGGAGTCAGCCCAGCCAGTGGTAGTGGACCCTGATCTTGGAGGACTGTGCCCATTCTGGCCAACTCTTAGTGGCTGGTCATGCTCTTGGTTCTCCTGCCCAGGAGAACCAAGGGTAGCTGAGCTTTTAGGCTGGTGGGACAGTGGGCTGGGCCACTTGAGGGCAGGGTCATTTAAAATTTGACACATTACTATAGAATATACTGTGAATAAAAAACCCCACACTGAATGCATTTCTGACCCTCTTCTCAACACAGAGCGTGACTGGGGATAGGTTGCAGCAAGTTCAATATCTGGTTTGGCATGCATCTAGTCTGGAGGCTCTCCTGAAGTCTTATCTGACAGTTTGCTTTTTGGGTCTGAAATCATCTGACTGCAGGAACAAGACACGCAACTAAGCAGAAGAAAATTTGTTTTCTTTTTCCTTTCATCTGCTCACCCACACACAGGGAATACAGTCATTTTAGAACTGTGGGTGAGAAGGATAGATTACTGCAGAAGAGAGAGGCAAGACAAATTGTCTTCTACAAAGATGCGTGTCTTTGCTCTTGCAGCCAGACAATTTTGGTTCAAAATGCAAAGCTGTTCCTCAGATCCAGCTGTAGGAGAGTCCACAATCAGACACAAACCAAACCTACAGGCTGAAGTTGCAAGTTCTCATCAGAACATAAGTGCCATACTGGGTCAGACCAATGGTCCATCAAGCCCACCATCCTGTCTTTGACAGTGGCCAATCTCAGCCACTTGGGCGAGGTCATAATGGATGATGATCCATTCCCTGTTCACTCCCAGTAGTCATGTCCCCCAAACCTGCTTGGCTAATAGCCATTAATGGACCTACCCTACAAAAACGTATCCAATCCTTTTTAAACCTACCTGGCCTTGACTCACATCCTCCAGCAACAAATTCAACAAGTTAATGGTGCGCTGAGTGAAAAAATACTTTATTTGTATCCCTAAACCATCTCTCTCTGCTAACAAGAAGAGGGGGCAGAAATACAGTGACAATGGTTCTGTGAAAATTTGATTATTCTGAACAATGCTGCTACTGCCACACAGCCTATCCCCTCCTGCCTCCACTCCCAGACTCCTCATTTTGGAAAAGCAGTTTCCCGTTTGTCCTGATCTGACAAAGCAGTCCCTCTCCCACCTTGCTCAGTTGCTGGTTGCCAGAAGCTACCTGCCCAACCACTGAACTTTCTTGAGATAGCAAGAAAAAGCCCTCACAGAACCACAGCCCCTGTCATAGGACTACCACCTGCTGGGCCATATATTACATTTTACCTGCTGGGTGGCTACAGCAAAGCCCAGAGTCCAAATCCTGCTCTTTTCTGAAATACAATCACATTAACAGTGCAATCCTCTTGCAAAATAGTTCACATGCATGCTAGCAGTCAGCACAAGTCCCATTCATTTCTATGGCACTTACACCGTTTTTAGATGAGGCGCTGGGAAGTGCATCCCCAGCCGCGCATTAAGAGAGAAGCCACGCCGCGCTGCCGGAAGTGACGTTCTCCCTGTTGCTGGCAACGGCAGCGGCCGGAGACACGGCGCTTTGCAGAGGCATGTTCTAGAGACCTCAATTTTCAGGTCTCTAGAACGTGCCTCTGCACAGCGCTGCGTCTCCGGCCGTTGCCGGCAACAGAGAGAACGTCACTTCCGCTACCACAGCTTGGCTTCTCTCAACGCGCGGCTCAGGAGGCGCTTCTCAGCGCCTCGTCTAAAAACAGTGTGTGACTAAGGCTCACTAGCACATGAACTGTCTCACCTGAGAATTGCACTCAAGGTGAAATTAGAGGGGTTTTTTAATACCCCAAACCCTAGGAAATATATTTTGATAGTAGGTCTGACAGTGTGACACATCAAATTAAAAGACAAAACTACTAAAATGTTTTAGACTAAGGCTGCTTTTAGACAAGCGGCAGGAGAAAGGTCACGTGGGCGGCTTTTGGACGATCCGAAAGTTGTTGGCTGTCATTGGAATCATGGCTTGCAGCATCTTATCTTTAAAAGCGCATTTGAAAGACCTCGATATCTTCACTACCTTAAGCCACTTTTAGACAAGTGGCAGGATCTAGCCCATTCAAAAATGCACTTTGAGAAAAATCATGCAGGGGCACTTTTAGATGAGATGGAAGTCACTGGCCATCATTGGAATCGCGGCTCACACCTTATTTTTAAAAGTGCATTTGAAAGACCTCGATATCAAGGAATAATTAAAATATTAATTATACATCTACAATTTGATATCGAGGTCTTTCAAATGTGCTTTTAAAAATAAGGTGCAAGCCATGATTCCAACGACAGCCTTACAGTCTCCTTTCAAAATCATTGATTAGACCTGGAAATTCTGAAATTCAAGAAACAAAATTGCACTTTAAAAATATTCATTATATGTCTACAATTTGAATACCCTCCCTATGCCCATTAGCAAAGGCAAAGCAGTGTGCACATCAACACTCTCTGTGCTCCCCTTTCTCTTTCCATCCCCCTCACAAACACTCCCTCCCCTTTTTCTGCTCCAGCCCCTAACCCCCTCGCAAACACCCACCCATGAATCTGCTGACTCACCTCTGAAGCTGTGCTGCAGCAAAGAGTACTGTACTTCCTTACTGGAGAAGATGATACAGGAAAGCGAGCAGCCCACTGGAAAACAAACAAGCAACCAGCCTGCAACATGACTCTGGACTCCTGTGCTCTGCTAATGGCCACCTGGAGCAAGCTCAGGCAGGAACAAAGCAAGCGTCACCACCTGGCAGCCTTATTCTCTGCTGCCATTGGCTAGGGACGATATGAATTTTGCCCCAGTATTACTCTAATTGGCTATAGATTCCTCCTTAGGAACCCAGTAGGAGAGTCTCCAGCCCTTCCTGTAACCCCAACCCTAAATTGAACAGATCATGTACCATATGGACAGCCAGCGTTTTGCCCAGGACATGCTCACCCCTTGCTCAAAGCTGAGGCAGAACAGCTACTGCTAGCCTAGCCCGTCCCCTGGCTTGGGCAAGAAAACACACAGCTTTGTGTGATGTATTGAAGCTGACTGGTGAATCTGCTTATGTGAATGTGTAGACTAGTTAGTTAGGCAGTTGCCTAATTTGAATCTACTCTTCTATGTTGATTACTATGTTCTTCCTGGAATGCTGATGTGATACAGATTGCATTTGTAATGAAGTCTTGTGTGTGCCTGTCTCTAAACTGGAGTCACCTCTAACCAATCCCAGATTGGGCAGCTGACCTTGTGTGCATTACGGAGACCTGGCTGGACACTGAGTCGGGGCCTTTATTGGCTGACCTTTTTTCAACCAGGTACTCTGCACAGCACCAGTCAAGGCTGGAGGGAGGGGATGGGGGTGGTGTAGGCATTATTTTTAAGGAAGCATGGTCAGTAAGGCTGTATCTAGTGCAGGCACCACCAGGTATGGGATGCCTCTACCTTGTGTTTGATTTGAATGGAGACAGATTAGGGATGCGGCTGGTTTACCAGGCACCCACCTACTCAGCAGCTTCCCTACACACTCTTGCGGATCTGGTGTCGGAAATGATTTGAGGTCCCCCCAGACTGGTTGTCCTGGGGAACTTCAAGATATTCATACTGACACTGATCTTGGAGGTGTCGAACATGAGTTCATGGCCTCTATGACAACCATGGGTCTGTCCGAGGTCATCAGTGGTCTCAAGCATGAGGGGAGACATACTCTGGATTTGGTGTTCTGTACTGGCCTTAAGGCAGGTGACCCGATGGTAGGAGGTGTGTGTGTGTGTGTGTGTGTGTGTGTGTGTGTGATGATACCTTTGTCATACCATTACCTCCTGAAAACCCATTTCCTGGCACACATCAGCGCCCAGCAGGGTGCAAGATCTATTTGGATGATCCGCCCTTGGAGACTTATGGAACCAGAATGGTTCTGGAATGCTCTGGGGGATCTTCTTTCTTTCTTTCTTTCTTTCTTTCTTTCTTTCTTTCTTTCAGTGTACTTATAGTCCGCTTCCTCCTGCTTGCAATGGTAGCTCGGGGCAGCTCACAACATTGTTAAATACATTTAAAACAATTATACAACTTATAAACTTTTTAAAACTATAAATTCATTAAAAACAGCGAAACCTAACCCTGACCCCACCGACCGCTCAGTCAATGACCTTGTAGCCTTGTGAAATAGGCTTTTGGCCAAGGCCATTGACTCAGTGGCTCCTAGGGCGTCCATTCTGTCCTTTCAGCACTGCAGGTCCCCATGGTTTACAGAGGACCTGCGAAGGCTGGAGCAGGAGGGAAGGTGGTTGGAGTGACGGTGGCGCTATACTTGTGATTAACACAATCGGTTGCTAGATAGGAGCAGTTTGAGGACCTATGCTGTGGCTGTTCGGGCAGCAAAGAAAGGCTTCTTTGCTGCTCTTATAGTGTCTGCCAAGTCTCGTTCAGCAGAACTTTTCCGGGTGGTGAGAGGTCTGGTCAATCCAGCCTGTCTCCACCTGGATCTGGAGTATTCCAGTGTCCACCATGACAAGTTTATACAGTACTTTGCGCACAAGAACACTCGCATTACCCATGTTTTCGGCATGATAGCTGATGCAGAGGGAGAGCCAGAGACAGTGGATACCCCGTCTGGTCCAGTTTTGTGGGATCAGTTTCAGATGGTAGAACCCACTGATGCTGGGAACGTGCTGGGGGCTGTTGGGGCCACCATGTGTGAACTAGATCCATGCCCGTCCTGGCTGGTGAAAGCCAGTCAGGAAACACTGTGACCATTGCTGGCTGGAGTTGTCAACACCTCCCTTAGGGAGGGCAGGGTGCTGAAGTGTTTAAATGAAACGGTGGTCCGGCCCCTGCTAAAGAGCCATCGTTGGATGTTGACTCCCTAGCCAGCTATCGCCCAGTCTCTAACCTTTAAGTTATTGAGTGGGCGGTGGTTCGGCAGCTTCAGATGCATCTATCTAGACAGTATTGGATTTCTGGATACCTCACAGTCTGACTTTCGTCCGGGGTATGGCACTGAGACCGCGCTTGTGGGCTATGGACCAGGGTTAGCAGACCCTATTGATCCTATTAGATCTTTCTGCTGCTTTTGATACGGCTGAGCACAAGGTGTTGGTGAGTCACATGCAGGACCGTGCCGGGCTGGGAGGAACCGTTTTAGGTTAGTTCCATTCCTACCTGACTGGGATAACTCACTGAGTGGTCCTGGGGGATTGTACATCTTCCTCCAGGGACCTCGTGTGTGCAGTCCCGCAGGATTCCATTTTGTCCCCCCTCCTGTTCAGTGACTATATGCTGACCACCCGTGGGAGGTCGTGAGAGGGTTTGAGGGAGTGCGGTGTCATCGGTATGCTGATGACACCCAACTCTACCTCTCATTTTCATCAGATCCAGGCCCGGCGGTCTCGGTGCGGTGTCTGGCAGCTATGGGGGACTGGATGAGGGTAAGCCATCTGAAGTAGAATCCCGACAAGACGGAGGTGATGTTGGTGAGTAGGGGTTTGGGTGACCTGCGTGTGATGGAGTCCCCCATCATTGAACGGGTCTGTCAGTCATTGGTTTCCCAGATCTGTAGCCTGGATGTGCTCCTTGATCCACAGCTTCACCTGGATCTCCAGGTGGCAGCTTTGGTGAGGAGTGCTTTCCGGCAATTACATCTTGTCTGGCGGCTGCAGCCTTGTGTCAAGTTCTGATCTTGCCACCCTCATCCATGCCTTCATTACCTCTAAGCTAGATTATTGCAACACACTCTACATGGAGCTGTCCAGGATGATGGTTCTGAGACTGTAGCTGGTGGAGAATGCGGAGTGGGCCGATGCGAGCACATTACACCAGTGCTTCGGGCGCTACACTGACTGCCTGTAGTCTACCAGGTCAGATTCAAGGTGCTGGTATTAACCTATAAAGCCTTATATGGCCTGGGCCCCACTTATCTATGAGACTGCCTCACTCCCCAGGTCTTGGATCGATCCCGACGGTCATCCAGGGGTGGTGGTTTTGGAAGTACCCTAGATGCGCATGCGTTGGGTGGCCACCGACGACTGAGCTTTTTTGGTGGTTGCCCCTAGGCTGTGGAATGCCCTTTTGATGGGGATCCAAGTATCATCTTCCTTAGCCTCCTTCCGCTGGGGTTATAAGACCTGGCTGTTCAGTCAGGCTTTTGGCGAGGGAGGTTTCGGGGCATAGGGGGTTTTGTATTTTATTTTTTTCCAGACTCTGGTTTATTGTATGGTTTTTTTATTATGTATTTTTATGGATTTTATATTTTTGTTGATGTTGTTGTAGTAAGCCACCCCAGGTTGCCTGTGGCAAGAGGGGCGGGGTATTAAGTGTAATAATAATAAATAATAATAACAACAATAACCAGCAATACATTACACTTCCCTGCAGCAGGCACAGATTTAGTGAAGCATAGCCCATTTGCTCCATGGGGAGTCTCCCCCTGCTACTCAGTAGACCTTGCAGCATCATGCTGTATGGAAAGACACAGAGTGGGGACTGACTGGAGCACCTGGCTCTTAATCCTGTTGTGTACTTGACAACTCAAAGCATGCTGCATCCCATCGCTGCTTAAATGCACACAGGGAAAAAACCACATTATGCTTCAAACACCAGAGAACGAAAACTCTTACCAACCGCATCACCCTCTCCGATTTTGATGACAATGAATTAACCACGTGTACAACAGCCAAGTTGTCATACCAGAACAATACCCTCTTGTCCCTAAATCTGTTGACCCACAAATGAGCTGCCACCAGTATAGGAAACAACTCGAGGAACGTCAAATCCCTCCATATGTCCAAGTCATGCCAATGAGCAGGCCACTGCTCTGAGCACCACCTGCCTTGAAAATAAATTCCAAGCCCAGCCGCACCAGCTGCATCAGAGTGCACCTGCAACTCAGCCTCCACCAAATACAAGTCTCTCCACAGGCTGATACCATTGTGATGTTGCAGAAACTCCAGCCACACTCCCAAATCATCCCTCATCTCCTTTGTGACCCTGATGTGGTGATGCGGCTTGGTGAGCCTAGCCGTCTTAGCATAAAGGCGAGACAGAAATGCACGCCCCGGCGCTACCACCCTACACGCGAAGTTCAACTTCCCCAGCAATGACTGAAGTACCCTCAAAGTCACCTTGCTGGCCCCCAGACATGAAACAATTTCCTTCCTAATTACCTCCAACTTATCTACCAGTAAACGAGAACACTGACATACTGAATCCAATTCTATACCTAAGTAGGTCAAACATGAAGTAGGGCCCTCTGTCTTCTCCTCGGCCAACGGGACCTCAATCAACTCAACAACTTTCATGGAAGCAGCCAACAAGTCACTGCACTCCCGCGCCCCTGTCCTGCCAATGAATATATAATCATCGAGATAATGTGACATATAACGGGACCCCATCCATCGCTTAATAATCCACTCCAAAGCCGAGCTGAACTTCTCAAAGGCAGCACATGAGATAGAGCATCCCATGGGCATCGCCTTATCATAGTAAAAACAGTCCTTAAATGAAAAACCCAATAGGTCAAAGTCCTTGGGGTGCCCTGGCAAGAGGCGGAAGGCGGACTTAACGTCACTCTTTGCCATAAGGGCACCACTACCACAATCCCTAACTAGCTCAACTGCCCTATCAAAAGAAGCGTAGTGAACAGAACACAGCTCGGGGGGGATTGCATCGTTCACTGAAAACCCCCTGGGGTAAGACAGATGATGAATCAATCTGTATTCCCCAGGGGCCTTCTTCGGCACTATGCCCAATGGTGACAATCTCACATTTTCCATAGGCAAGGATTCAAAAGGGCCAGCCACACAGCCTTTCGCTAACTCTTTCTGTATCTTCTGCTCCACCACTGCTTCCATGCCTATCACCGACCTCAGATTCCGAGCCACCATGTGCTCCCTCTTCCCTTCAAATGGAATTTGAAAACCAAACCTAAAACCATCAACAACATAACTTGCCTGAGCCGGGTCAGGATAATCATGTAACAAGCTCTCGAGCACCCACCATTTAACTGGCGTTGGCGCTCTTACTCGCAGCGGACTGGACCGGTCCACCACCTCTGCCTGCACCGGGTTGGAATCCACGCTTGCCTCTCTGCCTCACCCCCCGCCTGTGCTGACAATTGATGGAAGTGTGACCCCCCACACACATTGGAGGCACACGTGTCTAAACCTGCAAAAGGAACGAAAACACTTGCTTTCGTTAAAATCCCAGCAGGCCAAGGATTGCGCTCCCTTCTTACTCTATTCACCACGAAAATTATCCACCGGCTGGGCATCTCCCTTAACGATAATATGTCCACTATCTGCATGCACCACATCCTTTTCCTGAATACACTAAATCCAGAGGTCATGGTCCTTCACGTCCTACCGCACCCCTGGCGTAATGGCTGCATGCTGACGGAATGCCTCATCATATCTGAGCCAACTGAAGCCTTCCTTCATTAAATATGCACACCTAACGATGTCAAAATATTTCCACAGGGCAACCGCCCTCTCTGGAAAGGTTTGCATAACTACTCCCGCATATATAATGAAAGCTGACTCCCAGTTAGCCCAATTTATATCTATTTTTCTCCTTTTTGCTCTCTCATACTCCTTTGGCTCCAGCCATGCATTAGGGTCAGGAACTGGGTCACAAAAAAGAATGGCGAACAAATCTATGTAATTGCCCTTCCAGATCTTTTCTCTCATGGACTGCAGCAGATGTACCCCAAGTGGGGCAGAGACCCTGGCATATCCACCCTGCAAAGGAGGAACTTCCCTTACCTGTGACCCCGCTGAGGCCATCCCACTCTGACCCACAGAAACCACAGCCATAGCCAGAGGGGCTGGGACATTTGCCCCTCCCGCTTGCCCCGCCTGAACCCCACTGCTCACCTCAACCCCAGCTGGCCCACCCTGCAGCACCGATGCTTGTGGGTTCCATACATTATCCATCCACACTAGCCTATTCGGGTCCTGCTGCACCAGCAGTTGGCCCATCCCAGCATTCACCTGCCCAGTTGCTATAAGACCCTGCTGCACCACCAGTGTCCCTGCCAAGGATCCCACAGCTCCAGCACCTGCCTCCCCACTAATCTCATTCCTAACGAGCCCCTCCCTTGTCTGAGCAGGCTGACTGCTTCCAACCACTACCTGCCCTTGCGTCGCTGCACCTGGAAGGGGCATGACATACTCACCATCACCCACGACAGGTGTAGTTGAAGCTGCCACCTGCTGCACCCCAGGCCCTGGCATCGATGGCATCGATGGCATCGGCCCTGTGCCTCCTTCCAGCAGCTGAGCGATCCTGCCAATCTGCTGTTCCATTCTATCCACTTTCCTTGCCAGTGCCTCCATCGCTGGCCCGCCCTGACCTGGCCCTGCTGCCTCACTATGCTGCAAAGAAGGATCGGGTGAATTCCGGCTCACTCCCCCAGAAACCTGACCCCCCCATACCCCCAGCCTTCAATAACCCTGAGGCTGTCAGGCGGGACATAACACTATCCCACCCAGCCATCCTTGTTTCCATGGACTGCAAAAAAGCCTGCCCATGACCCTACTGAAGCCAGGCAGGAGGGGTCCCCTGGATAGCCGAGGCACCCCTGAGTGCACCCCTGAGCTCCCCCCCCGGGAGCAGCAGCCCCCAGAGGAAGGCCAATCCCAGCCTCTCTGCTGGTCCCCGCTACCACTTGCTGGGCCCCATCCAACTGCCCCCGCCCCTCCTCAAGAGACCCCACAACAGAATGGGGAGGAGGGACTTGAAGGACAATGTCTGTCTACTGCCCCCCTGCCCCCTTACCTTGCATCACTATGTCCCTCTTCCCACCAGTCCTGCAAGCCCCCTGGCCCTTCCTTGTCCTGCCCATAACAATGGCAATAAAATGAATAGGGGATAGAAAAAGAATCCCCTATCCCCAAATAGAGAGGCAACAAACTAAAGGGGGATGCAACACGTGTGGGGGGGGATTCCCCCTGTGAGCTCCCTCTACACTAGCGGCGGGATCACCGGCATTTCCGGTATCCGATAATGCCAGTACTGGGCGTACTGGCATTATCGGATTCAACCCAGTAAATCCGGTCTGGTTACCGGATTCCGGGTACCAGATTTTTTTTTACGTTGCAGCCATTTAAATGAATGGCTGCAATGTAAAAAGTTTTTAAAAACCCACCAAAAAAACCTCCCCGAGTCCAGGCTGCGCGGGTGGAAGGGGGGACACCCCCCACCCACCCTGCCCAGCCTGGATTTTTTTTTAAAAATTCCCCTCCGTTGCCGGCAAGTTCAACCTAGAGCCCCCCCCC